>JAOPSE010000006.1:111933885-112320774 GCA_029449295.1 Zea luxurians
GAGGCTAGTAACCACATTCATTACTTCAAATAGTTACAGAGTCTGAGTAATGTTATTACAATACCGGGGTACAAGCTCGAGAGTGAGCCGAAAATCATAAAACGCAGTGGAAGATAAAATAGCTCAGGCCACAGGCAGAACTGGGTGAAGACACAACCCCTTCAATCAAGCATAGCAGAAAAGAAGTCTTCAGCTGCTGAAAAACATAAATAAATATGGGTGAATACACTAGGTATTCCGCAAGCCCACCCGGCTCCCGTAAAGAGAAAGTGACCTATATTGTACATGCTTTATATGGTGGAGTTGAAGTCACTCATCCTTTTTCAGAGAAAGGCAGTATTCGTTGTTTAGGGTTTTCCCGAGACAATAGAATGACATTTGCTTAACCACCACTGAGCTCCCCGCTCCTGTGGCACTATTTTCTTTCCAGAAACACACACACACATATTTCCCTGTTCCTGGTTGTTATAGTAACACTAATTGTCATACCATACCAGACTCGTCCATACCAGTGGACACGGACTATTCGAATAGGTTTAGACTCTGCGTAGAGGGTACACTTTACCCCTAGTCCGGCTCTACGATCCCATGGCCAATGAGATCCGAATCCGAAACTCTTTCCTTCCTTGCACGTCCTAACCTTAACGGTTAAACCGGAAGGAGTCAGGCCACCGCCATGTCCAAACCGGACAAATCATTCCCCCTCCTTATCCTCCCGGTGCTTCCCAGCCTTCATAACCTTGGGGTTGGATCGTACGAGTTCAGATCGAGTGGCTGCCCACACAGCCTCGAGTGGTTGTACTTTTTATGAGTACAGGTAATGAAAGATGACAAACTGGTCCTTATACGAGAGGACAATCCTTCTGCTCACGCCTAAACCAGTTGAGCCATCACCTTAGGCCCTCCCCTAAACCAGGGAGTCCCTGATCATCCTACTCACCAGGTGATGAGGGTGAATACCCTTCATCGCACACTTTTTGAAAACATGTTACTTGTACCCTTTTACTTATCCCATGTCTTGTAATCAAAGGTATTAGTTAATGCGTCTCTCTCATGCTCACCATGCAATTCGATTCCATCCCATATTTCAAATATAGGCACCCGGGAGAGGGAGAGGGATGGAGGGGACGGCGAGCGCCGACGAGCTCGCCATGATGGCGGGAATGGAGCTAACGGTGATTGGGACAGCTTGGGCAGGCGAGGGGTGAGGGGACGGCTCGGCATAGTGGCGAGGTGGTCGCTGAGGCCGGTGCAAGCCTTAATGGAGGCGACGGGGTGTGAGGCGCTCGGCGGTGAACGCGCCGGTGAGGCATTGGTGAGAACGACGGAACTGACAGGCGGGCCCGAGCTGCCAGGGAGAGGGAGCGGCGCGAGAGGGAGGGAGTCGAGTCGCTGACGGGTGGGGCCAAACTGTCAGCGGGGGCGCGGGCACACAGTTGGGCCGCCTGGGCTGGGGAGGGGGGGAAAGAAGCGCGGGCACGCGGCGCGGGTTAGGCCAAATTCGGTCCCAGCGAGGGGGGGTTCTTTTTTCTTTTCTGATTTCTATTTCTTTTCTTTTCTTTTTCTACTTTTGTTTCTTTTTATTTCTTTTCCTTTGAATCGAAAATTTTTCTAAATGATCTTGAGTGATGAATATAGTCTATGTGAGGTGCTCCTATCATTTCAAGTGTATGCACATGATGAGATGATCTAAGGGTGGAGTTGAGGGAGAAAATAAAATAAGAGGGAGGGGTTAGGAGGTTAGGTTTCAAACCTTGGGTTGGGATTTTTGGGATGTTACGTGCGGCCTCCCCCTGCCCTCAGCTTCAAGGATGTTCATCATCCTCGCTGGGGTGGAAGGCGAGCCGAGTTGGGGTCCTGCCTTCCGCATGGGCTGGTGACCCGCTTCTTCCTCCAGCATTTGGAGAAGGATGTTCACCAGCCTTGCGAGGAGGCGAACCTCGGCTACGTGGGGCTGGCCGGCTGCAGGCGCCGTCAGCTGCCGCGTGTCTGGCTCCTTGGCTTGGATGGCTTTGGTGCCGCCTCCAACGCTGCCTCCCGTCGCCAAGTGAGGCGTGGCTGTCCGTCCACCGCACGAGCGACGGTCGCGCCATGCACAGGTCCGCCGCATCCGTAGCGTCCCTTGCACCACTGGCCACGCTGCTCCAACGCTGCTCAGGTTATACAGGACGTCGTATGTCGTGGAGGTGGCGGCCACATTCTTGGATGGTCTTGTCCTCACCCCCAGGAGGGCGGGGCGAGGACCTTTCTGCACGCGCTGAGGCGTCTGCCATCGCCGGTAAGCCACCGGTGCAGAGGTAGCCACTGTCGTCGGTGCTAAGGTGGTCGCCTCCGCTGGCGGGGTTACCCATTGCAGAGGTGGTTGCCACCTGGTGAGGCTGCCCAGTGCAGAGGTGGTTGCCTCCGCTGGCGAGACCACCAGCGCCACCTGCCGCCGTGCCTCTAACTCTTTGGTTCTAATGCCTCGTTGTCACCCCCCCCATAGGAGGATGAGGGCGAGGACCTCTTCACAATGGTGCACGCATTGAGGCGGCCATTACCGTTGTCACGCTGTCTTGGAGGATTCGCAAGGATAGCGGCCGCGAACTTCCAACGTGACTCCGCTGGCGTCTGGTAGTTTATACCTACAGAGTAGAGATGGAACTAGGATTCCGCTTGAAGGCGGATGTAATACTTTTGCTTTTTGTAAGGTACTTTTGAGTACTACTTATCAAGCAGTGTTAGCACTTATCTGTGTACCACCTGTTCCTGTTGTGTATGATGTTGTTGACTCCTCCCTGGTACCTAGCCCTCTGACTGGGATGCAGGCTTGATGTGTCGAGGTTGGATACCAGCGTATCTGAAAGGGTTGTCAACAACTCTCGGGAGACAGCCTCAGCCGGATTTGGATCTGTACACAGCTTCAACTAGGGAGCGTTAGTAGTACAACCATAGGGTCCCTTGTCTGATATTAGCCATCCTTTGATACATGCTCGGGACTCGTAGGGTTTAGTCCGGGTGGCCAAGTTGCGTGTCGGACTCCTTGGATCGCGGCTCTAGATACTAGGACTCCCGTCGCAGGGTAGTGGAGTGTGCAGGCTTATGTACGGGACCAGGCTAAGCGGCTGCACGGCTTCGGACCACCCCAGGGGACAAGTGTCCATTTTCTGAGCCGAACTCTAGGTTGTCGGACCCGCAGGACTTATAGCTCCAAATACTAAGGCACCCATCACAGAATGGTGGGCTATGCAGGCTTACGTATGGGACCAGGCTAAGCAGCTACACTGCTCCGGACCATCCCATCGAACAAGCTCCCGTTCTTTAGAACCAGCCCCCGGGCTGTCGAACCTCCCAGCTTTCGTAAAGGAGGTCCTAAACTGCAAGCCTGGCTGTTCAATTAGGATGTCGTCATGTCAGGAAAGATGGGAACCGTGCGGGTGGGTTAGATAAAAGGCATTATCTAAAAACTGCAAGGTAGGATCACGGCACATCTGAGGGGGTAATTCTTTTCTTTATAACTTATCATGCATGGGTGCAGACCAATAGGCCGGGTTTATGGGGATGGACCTCACTGGGATGGTGTACACGTATGCGTTACCTAGTTACAAAAGGGAAACAAATTTGACCCCTCAGACTTGCTCTTATGGATAGAACTTACAGAGATGCTCCTGCACCGGGGGGAGGTACTCCTTCAGTCGTAGCTAGACGGTTACCCTCAGGTCGACGCATTCCGTTACCTTGAAGGGTCCTTCCCAGCTGGGGGAGAGTTGTGGAGCCCTTCTTGGTTTGGTACTTACCGTACTAGGTCCCGACCCTAGGTCCCCATCCGTGTTTGACGAGGGAGCCCTCGTCTTTGGCTGTGGCCATTTCTGCATGCACCTGTCGAAAGTCTGGACCCGCGGGGAATCCAAAGGGTTTCCGGGGGAAGGTAGGCTTCGGCCCCATAGACCGGAACACGGGTCCCTCTAGGGGTCCGTCTAGTTGTCCCCACCAAGTAGGAGCCTCCGGTGAAGACATCCTTCAGGTCCCCCTCGGGTGACTGATACCCGAGGTCCCGTTCAGCTACAGCCACCTCGCCGTCGTCGACCTTTTCTTTGCCAGGTCGGCGACGAGGTGGGGAGCCATCCTTGGAGACTGCTCGCGCCGTTCGCTGACACGTTTCGCGAGATCAATGATCTCACGACACTCGCGGCTGTGGCGACCGTTGGGGTGCATAGGGCATGGGCCGCTATTACCCTCTACGGCCGTGGGTGTTTGTTGTGATCGCCCCGGCCCCCGGTCGCGGCTGCAACGACTAGAGCGGTGGACCACGATCTCTGGAAGTCACGGTCCTTCTTCTTTTTCTTCTTACCATCCCGAGGGACGGCACCCGAGCCTCCCGGCTGGGCAACCCCGGTTTGTGGGGCCGAGTGCCATGCACGGCCCTCGGCTGCTCTGGCGCATTTGTCGACCAGAGCAAAGAGCATGGGGATAGTCTCTACGTCATGCGTGGCCAACTTCTCCAGCATTTTCTCATCACGTACTCCCTGTCAGAATGTCGTGATGATGGAAGCATCAGAAATGCGAGGTATAGTACCTCGCACCTTGGTGAAGCAGGAGATGAACGTTTGGAGAGTCTCCCCGGGCTCCTGCCTTAGCGCATGGAGGTGGGCCTCCACCCTGTGCTGCTGGTAAGCACTGGCGAAGTTCGCAACGAACTACACGCAGAGCTCTTCCTAGGAGTAGACTGACCCTAGGGCGAGGTTCATGAGCCAAGTCCGGGCAGGTCCAGACAAGGCGACATGAAAATACGTCACCATCACAACGGTGTTTCCACCTGCTGCCGTGATGGCGGTGACGTACACCTAGGAACTCCGACGGGTTTGATGTCCGTCATACTTTTCTGGCAGGTGTGGACGGAACTTGGGCGGTCATGACGCCGCGCGGAGATGATCCGCGAGAGCGGCGCAACCCACGCCGGCCAAGGGGACACCCACTTGAGACCAGGCGCCCACTGGCGTCTGCGGTGCTACCGCAGCGAAGTCTTGATCGAGGTTGCGGCCCTCGATGTTTTAGCGGCGCTCACGCGCCCTCTCTAGAGATACCCGGGCATCCTCTCCCGCACGCCTGCGGTTGAGCTCTGCCTAGAGGTCGTTGGTCTATGCACCCCTCACTGAGGGTGAGCGCACAGACGCCGACGCCTCATGTACGCACCGGGATGTCCGTGGTCTCGACCTGGTCGAGGTAGAATGCGCCATACTGAGCAGTCGGTCGATGTCGTCCCGCATTGCTTCATGGCCCCTGGCAAGGCCGTGGAGCTTGGAGGGTGTCGCAGCATCCCTGGCTGCTGACAACGCTCCTGGAGCCACCCTCGACGGAGTCCGGGATGTTTGTGCAGCTGTATGCTGCTGTGCGGCGTGTATAGCAGCAGTGCCCGGCACAGGGCGGTTGGGAACCTGTGGCATGGAAGAAGCAGCTTCTTCCTCCACCACAAAATCCACCGAAGTCTCGACGCGGTGCTCAACGATTTGCACCATCATGCTGAGTGAGAAAACAAGCAAAAACCTAATGCCTAGCCCCCTACCTGGCGTGCCAAATGTTGGAGAGGAAATTCTCCGGCCGGGTGGCGGAGTGCACCCGCCCTCAGTCCTAAGATGTGGAGGGGGCTTAAGCATTTTGCTTGTTAGAGGTCGGAGGGATGAACACAAGAACACGTAAGAGTTTAGAGTGGTTCGGGCCGCTGGAGCGTAATACCCTACTCCACTGAGTGTTGTATTGCTCGAGAGCTTGAGTTGTGTGTAAGCCTGAATGACTTGTGTCTGAGTGTCCCCCCTGTCACGTTGTGTGCCTCCCCTTTTATAGTTCAAGGGGGGCATGTGCAAGGGTTCTGAGCCCCGACACGTGGGCCTAGGGACAAATGGAAGGATGGAACTACTGCTTGACATGCTCGTGTAATCTCCATGCACCCTGTCACCCGAGATCTGTGCAGCCTTGGCGCGCAGGGGGAAGCTTCTCGTATAAGGGATGAGTACAGTGCACCGCGCAGCACGGGCACACTGTTTCAACAACGGACTGGACAGGTGCGCAGTCTATAGGGTGGCCCTAGCGCTGCCTGCTAGCGGAATGGACAGGATGCAATAAATGCCGTGGGGGCACATCACCTGTCAGAAGGGTGGACAGGCAGTGTGTCTTCTTCGCAATAAATGCGGAGGCGCGCGGTTCAGAGCCCTTACGTCATGCTCCGCCCGCTGGCCTACATCACGTCAATAAGCCATGTGACCGCATTAGACCCTCGGCCGAGCGGGGGGCGGAGGCGCTACGGATAGAGCCAGGACACGCATCAATGCCGGACCCAGGTCTAGGTTATGACACTCCCTTTCCTGGGACCTTGTTATGGGCGGTCTGGAGCTCACTTGGTGGGGTCCGAACCCTATCCAATGGCTTCGGGCTGCTTTACTTCGGGGGTCCGGGTTGTGCGCACAGGGGTGCCTTCTGGGCCCGATGGCGTTGTCTCTGAGAACGCCACCTTAACTGCCCACGAGATACCCCTGAGGTTGTTCTCCGTGTGGCTAAGGGTAGCCGCACATGCATCGTGCCTTCATATCGTAGTAAGGGGTACCCCTAATCCAGGGTACCGACAGAGACCATACAAGGCAGCCAAGGAAAGTAGTACTCGAATAGTAGTCATTCTAGCAACAGGTGAGTAAGTATCAAAGAAGTCTTCTCCTTCTTTCTGAGTATAGCCTTTAGCCACAAGCCTAGCCTTGTACTTCTCAATTGTACCATCAGGCTTGAGCTTCTTTTTAAACACCCACTTACTCCCATAGATTTACATCCATAGGATCGATCAGTGACTTCCCACGTACCATTTGAAAGAATGGAGTCCATCTCATTATGAACTGCTTCTTTCCAATCATCTGCATCTAGAGATGCAAATGCTTCTGCAATGGTAGTAGGAGTATCGTCCACAAGGTACACAATGAAATCATCACCAAAGATTTTTCAACCCTTTGTCTCTTGCTCCTTTTAGGAGCATCATTGTCATCCTCCTCTAGGACAATTTCATGTGGCCGTTCAGAACTCTCAAACAGGTGTCCTATGTTCAGGAGTTATCTCAGAAGAGTATCTAGAATTGTTATGAATGTCTTTCATTGGAAATATGTGTTCAAAGAAAGTAGCATCAAGTGATTCCATAATAGTATCAACATACACATCAGAAACTTCAGATTTAACTACTAAAAATCTATATGCTATGCTACACGAAGCATATCCAAGAAAGACACAATCCACTGTCCTTGGACCAAGCTTGCACTTTTTATTAATTGGTACATTGACTTTCGCCATGCACCCCCAAGTGCGCAAGTATGAAAGTGATGGTTTTCTCCCAACTCACTTCTCATAAGGGGTTTTCTCTTCTTTGCCCATAGGAATTCTATTCAGAACATGACATGAAGTCAGGACTGCCTCTCCCACCATGCCTTAGATAAACCACAAGTGTCTAACATGGCCTTCACCAGATCAGTCAACGTACGGTTTTTCCTTTCAGCAATCCCGTTTGATTCGGGTGAATAGGGAGGCGTCCTCTCATGAATAATGCCATGTTCTGCACAGAAATCATCAAAGACTTTGGGAAAGAATTCGCCACCACGATCTGATCTAAGACGTTTGATCTTTCTCTCTAGCTGGTTTTTAACTTCAGCCTTATAGATTTTAAAGTAGTCTAAAGCCTCATCTTTAGTTTTTAGCAAGTATACATAGCAAAATCTAGACGCATCATCAATCAATGTCATGAAGTATCTCTTGCCACCTTTTGTCAACACACCATTCATCTCACAAAGATCAGAATGTATGAGTTCTAGAGGTGCCAGGTGTCTCTCCTCAGCAGCCTTGTGAGGCTTTTCGAGGTTGCTTCGACTGCACACAACTATGGCACTTAGAACCTTTGACTATGGTGATATTCAGAATTAAACTCATGGTTGAAAGCCGAGACATAGAGCCAAAATTAATGACACAAACAAGAATGCTAAATACTCGCAAGATCATCAACATTAGCGCAAATATGGTTCACAGACTTATTATTGAAATCTAATAGAGAAAAGCGGAACAAGCCTCCGCAATCATAGCCTTTACCAATAAATTGTCTAGACTTAGACCCAACTAATTTATTGGACTCCAAAACTACCTTGAACCCATCTCTACATAGAAGGGTTCCACTAACGAGATTCTTGTGTATAGAAGGGACATGCTGCACATTCTTCAGCTGCACGATCTTTCCTGAAGTAAACTTCAGATCCACCATGCCAGTGCAATGAAAGGCAGGTTTCTCGAGGGAAAGCGCTTTTCGGTGTTTTAAACTTTCACTAATTTCTATGTACATGTTCTGAGCTCCAGACAATATGTTATACTGGTTCAGATAGAATGTTTCCTGCATCTAGTCAATGACGTAGACAAGGGAGGCGGGCAGGGACCATGGCCCCCCTAACAAAAAGAAAATTTGTTTTGTAGTTGTATATATATGGCTAAAATAAAAGAGTTAACTTATAATAATTTAATATTTATTATATACTTAGTATATATGTGTTAATTGTTATGACTAGTGACTATTGTATATATGCATATATTATATTATTCACATTACAATTATAGTTATATATATGTGTGTTGGCCCCCTAAAGAAAAATCCTGGCTATGCCACTGCATCCAATCTTCGGCGGCTCGCGCTACCGACACCTTTGTTGCTTGATGCTTATTGAAAGTCGCCTAGAGGGGGTGAATAGGCGAAACCTGAAATTTATAAACTTAAACACACAATAAGGTTGGGGGTTAGCGTTAGAATTAAATTCAAGCCCGAAGAGAGGGGAAAACAAATCAAACAAGAATCAAGGTGAGTGAACACGATGATTTGTTTTACCGAGGTTCGGTTCCAAAGAACCTAGTCCCCATTGAGGAGGTTACAAAGTCGAGGTCTATTTCAACCATTTCCCTCTCTCAAATGGTCACTTAGACCGAGTGAGCCTTTTCCTTAATCTCTTGGGTCACTTAGACCCCGCAAGGACCACCACACACTTAGATGTCTCTTGCTTCGATTACAAATCACTTGAGAAAAGAAATGAGAAAGGAAGAAGGCAATCCAAGCAACAAGAGCGCAAATGAACACAAAATCTCTCTCTCAGAAGTCACTAAGTGTTTGAGATGAATTTGGGACTTGGAGAGGGTTTGATCTTTTGAATTGTGTCATGGAATGAATGCTAGAGCTCTTGTATTGAATGTGATCTTCAGAAAACTTGGATGCCAAAGGATGTGGTGGTTGGGGGTATTTATAGCCCCCAACCACTTTGTAGCCGTTAGCAAAGGCTGCTGGCGATGGGCGCACCGGACAGGCACTGTGCACTATCCGGTGCACGCCACGTCAGTGTATCCATTAGGGTTCGGAGCAGTTGACCGTTGAAGGCGTTTATCTTCTAGCTACACCAGACAGTCTGGTGCCCTCTGACTTCGCTGCTCTGACATCTGCGCGGCACTGCTCATCACTGTTGCTTTTTGCAGAGTCGACCGTTGGCGCAGGGAGTCGTTGCTCCGCTGGCTCACCGGACAGTCTGGTGGCACACCAGACAGTCCGGTGAATTATAGCGGAGGCTGCCCTGGAATTCCCGAGAGTGGCTAGTTTGGAGTTGTCCGGTGGCACACCGGACAGTCCGGTGCGCCGTTTTTCAGCACACTCAAGTTCTTTGCTCCATTCTTGATTGTGTCCCTAATTAGATTTCTTTATTGGTTTGTGTTGAACTTATGCACCTGTAATAGATAATCTCTAGACAAACTAGTTAGTCCATGTGTTTGCGTTGATCATCAACCACCAAAATTAATTGTAGGGAATGGTTAACCTGATTTCTCTTTCAATAGTAGGGGTTACAAGCGGGCGGGAGATAAAGAAAATATTCCCAAGTCTCTTATGTGGGAGTGGCCCTAAAGACTATAGAACTAGAGTCCTACACTAAGCCTTGGCTCCGGCCTCTAGGTCTTCAGATCTTTTTTGGGAGTGTGTCTTCTGTCTTGAGTCTTCTTTGGTTCGCCTTAGTCCATCTGGATTCAATCCCCTCAGCCAGCCAACCCCTTATCCTCGCGGCTGACTTCCTCCTTTTATAGGCCAAGGCGGGGTCGACGGTCGGTGACTTCATTGAGAAGGAAACCACTATACCGTGGTAAAATCGAGTGGATTTACCGTGGCATAGCCATTTGTCTGTATGTGCCTTGTCGTCTCTGTCTGTGCTCATTAAAGCGACCTGCATGGGCGGTGTGGGCCTTAGCGCCATCATTACTATCTCTGCGCCACATCGACCTCTAGCCTCCGTAGCCTGGGTCTCGGCATGGCTCGTCTCGTTGTAGGTAATGTGTACGGTTCGCACTCTCAGGCCTAGACTCGATAGGTCATGAGTGCTCCGTAGGCCGAGGGGCTTGTAGGTCATGAGTGCGCCATTGAACAAAGGGCTGCACGGGTCATGAGTGGGGGGCAGACCAGCTCTTTACTATGACCTAGTGTCATGCGTAGTTAATCTGGACGATTATTTACGGTGGGTCAGTCTCGGGTCAAGCGAGGAACCCACTCGAATGGTTTCCTTCTGGTTCGCTCGATCCCCTTTGCTGCTCCGCCACGCCCGACCCTAGGCTCGCTGTCTCAGTGTTTATCCGAGGATAGTGCTTTCTGGGTATACGATTCCCTTGCATCCTCACTGACGGGTTTCCCCTCGTAGCCAAAGGTTCTTCCCTCGCGCGCTCTCCCTTACCGGTGGGGCCTAGGGGCTTGGAGATCTTTTCCAAATAGTATCCCCCGATTCCATAGGGGAGAGTTTCTCCCCTTGGGGGTTTATTTCCTAGTTGGACGACATTTACTTTGCCGCTCTTTTCTGACTGCCATGTTCCCGGGCGCATTGAGCCCATTTTTTCTTTGTTTTAAGCACAAACCTCCATAGTGCACGCATTTGGTACCAAACCATCACCTTTCCCTATGCACGACATTTGGCAGTCGCACTGTCCTCCCTACGTACCTTTATAAAAGGTCCCTCCTAGTGGGCTTGCCACACCTTGCACTATCCTCTTTGTCGAAAAGACAATTTACGGTGAACAGGCTGCTCTCGGGAATCGACTGGGCGACTTCACTAAAAATCATCAGACTGTCCGGTGGTGCACCAGACTGTCCGGTGAGTCTTCAACGCCCGCGCCCAAGGACTTCGGCAACGAACTCGTCGCTCTTGGGAATTCATCGAGGACACCGCGACTATAATTCACCGGACTATCCGGTGAGTCAGAGCCGCTCGAGCCAACGGTCGGCAGCGCAATTAAAGGGCGACGCGTGGCCCGAGCCAACAGTCGGTTGGGCACACCGGACTGTCCGGTGTGCATCGGACTGTGTCCGGTGCGCCAACAGGACCGCCGGCTCAACGGTCGGATGCGCAGATAAGGAAGGAGATCGCGCACCGGACAGCTACAGTACATGTCCGGTGGTGCACCGGGCACCACTCGACAGAAGGCAGGAATTGCCTTCCAAGTTGGTCTCCAAAGGCTCCTAGCTGCCTTGGGGCTATAAAAGGGACCCCTAGGCGGATGGAGCACTACATCAAGCCTTCTCTAAGCATTCTAAGACTCCCAGACTCTGCCTCCATGCATTTGATCGACTGTGTTAATGATTTGAGCTCCATTTGAGTTGCGAACTCTCTGTGCTGTGTTTCGAGCTCAAGTCTTGGCTTATGTGCGTGTGTGTGCTGCGGATTTGGGTCTTGCGTGTGTTACTCTCCCATCCTTACTCTTGAACTTTCTTTGTGATCTATATTGTAAGGGCAAGAGGCTCCAACTTGTGGAGATTCCTCGCAAACGGGAAGAATACTCAAAAGATAAAAGACCGTGGTATTCAAGTTGATCATTGGATCACTTGAAAGGGGTTGAGTGCAACCCTCGTCCATTGGGACGCCACAACGTGGATGTAGGCAAGTGTTACTTGGCCGAACCACGGGATAAAAATCGCGTGTCTCTTGTGTTGCTTTTTTTCACTATTGTTTTGTTCATAAGAGATCGCTTCATAACAACTTGATTAACTCACACTAATATTTCTATAATCAAGTTTGTGGCTATTTAGCGTTTGATTTTACAGGATCACCTATTCACCCCCCTCTAGGTGCTCTCAATTGGTATCAGAACCGTACTCTTCACCTAAGGGACTAACCGTCCAAAGAGATGGATCCTAAGGGAAAGGGGATGGTGGTCAGTGACAAGGAGAAGGAATCCCTCTTCAACAAGCCAAGAGATGATAAGTCCACTGACTCAGGCTCGAGTCACAAGAAGAGGGACAGGAAGAAGAGGTGAATCAAGAAGATCATCTACTACGACAGCGATGTTGCCTCTTCTTCACTAAGGGATGACGACGACAACAACGACTCGTCCAAAAGAAAGACGGTCAATCAAAATTATTCTTTTGATTACTCTCACATTCCCTATAATTCAAATGCGCATTTACTATCAATTTCCCTTGGAAAACCTCCACACTTTGATGGAGAGGACTATTCGTTTTGGAGTCATAAAATGCGTAGTCATTTATTCTCTCCCCATCCTAGCATATGGGAAATTGTAGAAAATGGGATGCATTTCGATAGCACTGATAACCCTCTTTTTATAAATGAACAAATTCATAAAAATGCCCAAGCTACTACTGTTTTGCTAGCATCTCTTTGCAGGGATGAGTACAATAAAGTGAGTGGCCTGGACAACGCCAAACAAATCTGGGACACCCGGCCTCAAGATATCACATGAGGGAAATGATGCCACCATGATCACCAAGATGGAACTGGTGGAGGGCGAGCTAGGGAGGTTCACGATGATCAGGGGAGAGGAGCCAACACAAACCTACAACAGGCTCAAGACCCTGGTCAACAAAATCCGAAGCTACGGAAGCACAAGATGGACGGATCATGATGTTGTCCGACTCATGCTCAGGTCATTTACTGTTATTGACCCCCATTTTGTCAACCTTATTCGTGAAAATCCTAGGTACACCAAAATGACGCCTGAGGAGATCCTCGGAAAATTCGTGAGCGGGCACATGATGGTGAAGGAGGCGCGATACGTGGACGATGCGCTAAATGGTCCACTGCCCATCTACGAGCTGCAGCCTATTGCTCTCAAAGCAACTGGCAGCAAGGAGGCACTACCAAGCAAGGTAGCACAAGTGGAGGCTGCCAGGCTCAATAAGGATGAGATGGCGCTTATCATCAAGCGCTTCAAGACCGCGCTAAAAGGACGCAAGGAGTACCCCAACAAGAATAAAACAAGGGGAAAGCGCTCCTGCTTCAAATGCGGTAAGACTGGTCATTTCATAGCTCAATGCCCCGATAATGATAATGATCAGGGACAAGAAAAGCATGGGAAGAAAGAGAAGAAGAAGAATTACAGGAAGGCGAAGGACGAGGCGCATCTTGAAAAAGAATGGGATTCTGACTGCTCTTCATCCGACTCCGACGATGAAGGACTGGCTGCCTCAGCCTTCAACAAATCTTCGCTCTTCCCCAACGAACGCCATACTTGCCTTATGACTAAGGAGAAGAAGGTACGTATTCAGGACACTCCCAAGTATACTTCTTCTAGCGATGAAGAGTCATCTGATGATGTAGACTATACTGACTTGTTTAAAGTATTAGATAGAAATAAAGTAGACAAAATAAATGAATTAATTGATGCCCTTAATAAAAAGGATAGATTGCTAGAAAAGCAAGAAGATATCTTGTATGAGGAACATGATAAATTTGTTAGTGTTCAAAAATCTCTTGCTCTAGAAATTAAAAAGAAATGAAATGATGTCCTCTGAGTTGTTTGCTTGCCATGAATCTGTCTCTAGTATAAAGGAGTTAAATGATGAATTAAATGCCAAACTAGAGAAAGCAAATGCAACTAGTTCATGTGTAGAACATGTAGTTATTTGCAATAGGTGTAAAGATGTTAATTTTGATGAACATGCTGTCACCATTGCTAAATTAAACAATGAGGTTGTAAGTCTTAATGCTCAACTTAAGACGTGCAAAGATGATTTTGATAAATTAAAATTTGCTAGAGATGCCTATACTGTTGATAGACACCCCCTCAATTGAGGATGGACTTGGTTTTCGAAAGGAAACCAAGAACTTAACAAGCCAAAGGACCTCCGATCTCAAAGGGAAAGGGAAGGCTCCTTTGGCGAGTAGCTCACATGATCAAAAGAAACATGCCTATCTTTATACTCATGTTAAGAAAGTTTCTCATTACAATCAAAGTTATGATCATGCTACTTATAATGACTCACATGCTATGTTTGCATCTAGTTTTGCTTTTGTTCATGGTAGAAGTAGGCCTAGGAGAAATTATGCTACTTCTCATACTTCAAGGAAAGTTTGCAATGGACCTACTGCTGTTTGTCATGCTTGCAATACTTCTTTTGTACTCTCATGTAAGAATGCAAAAGTAATTGCTAGGAAGTTGGGATCCAAATGCAAGGGAGACAAAACTTGCATATGGGTTCCAAAAACTATTGTGACTAACCTTGTAGGACCCAACAAGAGCATGGTACCTAAAACTCAAGCTTAAATTGCCTTGCAGTTTTATGCATCTGGGGGCTCAAGCTGGATTATCGACAGCGGAAGCACAAACCACATGACGGGGGAGAAGAAGATGTTCACGTCCTATGTCAAGAACAAGGATTCCTAGGATACGATCATCTTTGGAGATGGAAACCAAGGCAAGGTCAAAGGCTTGGGCAAGATAGCCATCACTAACGAGCACTCAATATCAAATGTATTTTTAGTAGAGTCGCTCGGGTACAACCTTCTGTTTGTAAGTCAATTGTGTCACATGGATTACAATTGTCTGTTTACAAATGTTGATGTATCTATCTTTAGAAGGAGTGATGGTTCATTAGCTTTTAAGGGTGTTTTAGACGACAAACTCTACTTAGTTGATTTTTCGAAAAAGAATGCTGATCTAGATGCATGCTTAATAGCTAAGACTAATATGGGCTAGCTATGACATCACCGTCTAGCACATGTTGGGATGAAGAACCTTCATAAGCTTCTAAAGGGAGATCATGTGTTAGGACTAATCAATGTCTGTTTTGAGAAAGACAGACCTTGTGCAGCATGTCAGGCAGGGAAACAGGTGGGAAGCACTCATCATAGCAAGAATGTGATGATGACATCAAGACCACTGGAGCTTCTTCATATGGACCTCTTCGGACCCATTGCCTATCTCAGCATCGAGGGAAGTAAGTATGGTCTTGTAATTGTTGATGATTTTTCCCGCTTCACTTGGGTATTCTTTTTGTAGGATAAGTCAGAAACCCAAGGGACCCTAAAGTGCTTCTGAAGGAGAGCTCAGAATGAATTTGAGCTAAAGGTGAAGAAGATAAGAAGCTACAATGGGTCTGAGTTCAAAAATCTATAAGTTGAAGAGTTTCTTGAGGAGGAAGGCATCAAGCACGAGTTTTACGCTCCCTACACACCACAACAAAATGGTGTAGTAGAGAGGAAGAACAGGACGCTAATCGACATGGTGAGAACGATGCTTGGAGAGTACAAGACGCCTGAGCGGTTTTGGTCGGAAGCTGTGAACACAGCTTGCCATGCCATTAATCGGCTCTACCTGCACCGTCTCCTCAAGAAGACCTCCTACGAACTCCTTACCGGTAACAAACCCAATGTCTCTTACTTCTGTGTATTTGGGAGCAAATACTACATTCTGGTGAAGAAAGGTAGACATTCTAAATTTGCTCCCAAGGCAGTAGAAGGGTTTTTACTAGGATATGACTCAAATACAAAGGCATATAGGTTCTTCAACAAATCATTGGGATTAGTTGAAGTCTCTAGCGATGTTGTATTTGATGAGACTAATGGCTCTCCAAGAGAGCAAGTTGATCTTGATGATATAGATGAAGAAGAAGTTCTGATGGCTGCAATGCGCACGATGGCGATAGGTGATGTGCGACCACAGGAACTACATGAACAAGATCAACCTTCTTCCTCAATAATGGTGCATCCCTCAACTCAAGACGATGTACAGGTACCTCAAGAAGAGGGGCAGGATCAAGGGGGAGCACAGGAAGAACAGGTTATGGAGGAAGAAGTACCACGGGCCCCTCCAACTCAAGTCCGAGCGTCGATCCAAAGACATCACCCTATCGATCAGATTCTGGGTGACATCAGCAAGGGAGTAACTACTCGCTCACGATTAGCTAATTTTTGTGAGTATTACTCGTTTGTCTCTTCTATTGAGCCTTTCAGGGTAGAAGAGGCCTTGCAGGATCCAGACTGGGTGTTGGCCATGCAGGAAGAGCTCAACAACTTCAAAAGAAATGAAGTCTAGAGCCTGGTGCCACGCCCAAAGCAAAACGTTGTGGGAACCAAGTGGGTGTTCCACAACAAGCAAGACGAGCACGGAGTGGTGACAAGAAACAAGGCTCGACTTGGGGCAAAAGGTTATGCCCAAGTCGCAGGTTTGGATTTTGAGGAGACTTTTGCTCCTGTTGCTAGGCTAGAGTCAATTCGGATATAATTAGCCTATGCTGCTCACCATTCTTTTAGCTTATTCCAAATGGATGTGAAGAGCGCTTTCCTCAATGGGCCAATCAAGGAGGAGGTATACGTGGAGCAACCCCCTGGCTTTGAGGATGACAGGTATCCCGACCATGTGTATAAGCTCTCTAAGGCGCTCTATGGACTTAAGCAAGCCCCAAGAGCATGGTATGAATGCCTTAGATATTTCCTTATTTCTAATGCTTTCAAGGTTGGGAAAGCCGATCCCACTCTCTTCACAAAGACATGTAATGGTGATCTTTTTGTTTGCCAAATTTATATCGATGACATAATATTTGGTTCTACTAACCAAAAGTCTTATGAGGAGTTTAGTAGGGTGATGATGCAAAAGTTCGAGATGTCGATGATGGGCGAGTTGACCTACTTCCTTGGATTCCAAGTGAAGCAACTAAAGGACGGCACTTTCATCTCCCAAAGGAAGTACACTCAAGATCTTCTTAAGAGGTTTGGGATGAAGGACGCCAAGCCCGTGAAGACACTGATGGGAATTGACGGGCATCTTGACCTCAACAAAGGAGGTAAGTCCTTTGATCAAAAGGCATACCGGTCAATGATAGGTTCATTACTTTACCTTTGTGCTAGTAGACCAGAAATTATGCTTAGTGTATGCATGTGTGCTAGATTTCAATCCGACCCCAAGGAATGTCACCTTGTGGCCGTTAAGTGAATTCTTAGGTATTTAGTTTCTACGCCTTGTTTCGAGATCTGGTATCCAAAGGGGTCTACCTTTGACTTGATTGGATACTCAGACTCCGACTATGCCGGGTGCAAGGTTGATAGGAAGAGCACATCAGGGACATGCCAATTTCTAAGAAGGTCCCTGGTGCCCTGGAGTTCCAAGAAACAAACATCTGTTGCCCCATTGTCACACCCGGTTTTAGAAGGTAAACCGAATGCGAACCATGTACGTGCCAGGATCAGTAATTCACTTACACAGCGATTACATAAATGACTCATCATAGCACAATGCTTCAAATTACAATGAAGAGTAAGTAATAATATTACTGACTAGATCCATTTACATAATATAAATCAAAGTACACAGAATCGAAACGTAGCCAACGTAAACAACCCACCACAGGCAGCTGACTGGGGGAAGTCGCTAGCCTAATCCTCGAACTCATCGACATCCTGGAACTCCTGGAGATCCACGTCGACGCCTTCTTCTCTTTCTTTACCTGAGCATAGATTGCATCAAAGGCAACCTGGTGTTTTGTGAAAGCAAGGGTGAGTACACATCAACGTACTTAGCAAATGTTCCGTTTGGCTAAAGTGGACTAGCTTTATGTGGGGTTAAGGTCAAGCAGCTGCTTTTAGTTGGTCAAGTAATTATTAATAGTAGAGAGCCAGGTTTTAACATTAACCCAAGTTGTTAACCCAAAAGTACTCTTTCCAAATGGAAAGAATACCAGAAACGATAAGCATAATCATAATCATAATTGAAACCAACATTCTCCTCATCATCATCTGTAAACAAAACATCTCTGATCAATGTGTCTCTAATCAATGGAGCTCCCTTGGCCGCTCATAACTGCGAGCACGGCTGATATATCAGTTTCATAACACTCTGCAGAGGTTGCGCACTTTACCCACAAGCTGTGATTCCCTCTCTAGCCTAGGATTGCAAGACCCTTGTTCACTCCCGAGGTGAATGGCCAGGGATTCACTACGAAGCCTTTACAAAGATTCCCTGAGGCTGTAGCCGCCCGTTAGGTTTCCTAAATGTACCGCACTCCTCCCCAAGGGGCAATCCACCCTCGGCAGAGCGAGCCGCATACACCGAGCCCCATTGACGGCACGATGGCGAAGCGAAATACACCTCAGTTCCTCTAATTAATTAGCTAAGGGCGTCCCATACCACCCTCATGGTTGCACTGTTTTCCCGAGTGGTCATCCAACGAACAGGTCCTTACGGAGAGGCACTCGAGAAACCGCTCGAGTCCCCTAAAATGCCACAAGTATATCATCATATCCAGAATAAAGCCATAGTATCATTATTATATCTCATCATGTTCATTGATTAAAGTAAAGCGCTAGCATGAAGCTAACCATAGTAACCCAAAAAGGTAATCAAGGACAAGGTAAATAGAAAGCTAGTCAATCCTTATGTTGTTCATAGTATGCGGGACAGTGAATTATAAAGTAAATGGGACATAATGGGTCAGAGGACACTTGCCTTCACCAAATAGACACAACAGGAGAAACATGTTTTAACCACGGGATATGTGGTCGTTAAAAGTCCATATGTGGTCGTTAAAAGTTTGTAACGACCACAAAAATGTGGTCATCGATGGTCGTTAAAAGTCCCGTCGTTAATTGTAATAACGACCACATGAGGATTCCGGTCGTTACATGATTAACGACGACATATGTGATTGTCGTCAATTATACAGTATTAACGACCACAATTATCGTAATAACGATGACATTTTTCATCGTTAATAATTGTGTACAGGCTGCCATGATTCATTAACGATCATATTTGTAACCTTTAGCGACCACATATGACGCATTAACAACCAAGTTTTTAGTTCTAACATCCATGTATGGAGCATTAACGACCAAATTTATTTCTTCTACCAGCCATTTTTGAAACATCAACAACTACATTCTTCTACCTGACACCCATGAAACATTAATAAACGACATCTTTCTGCTTCCCTGTATTAAACAACGATGACCATTCAATTTCACATTGAGATGCACCAATAAACCATTTGCAGCTTGTATATATATCGGTGGTAAACTAATTATTACATATAATAAATCCAGTATCACGTATTTATCCAATGGTATAAAAGTTGTAAATATTCATATCACTCAAACTCTACTCAAATCAAGATTTCTATGCTAACTACTACTTATTTGTTTCTTCAACTCTGCCCACTCCTTTTCCATTTGGCTTACACGACTGTTTGTAGCCCAATTTTCTTCTCGAAGCTCTCTGTTCTCCTCAAGCATTGCTCGTTTCTCATCCTTCGACTGTTTCAGCTTCTCTAACAATTCAGCCTTACTAACAGATGGACTTCGAAGATGTCTTGCTTTCACTCCACCACCATATCCAATGATATGGTCCTGCCGTTTTGAAGGGAAGCACTTGTCCATAAGTTGTGCATTGGAAAGAGAAGGATCTGATAACATTTGTTCCTGAATTTGTGCCTAGAATTCAATAAACACTTAACTTAGCAGCTTTCATTATGATACAATAGCAAATAGCAAAAACACATATTATTGTATAAGCTTACATGCTTGCTGGAGGACTCAGAACCAATAAAATTGTCACCCTTTGTGTGAGTCATAAAAAATAAGGCATCCAAAGCTGGTGGATTATTATCCTTGCCGCCCTAGTACAGCATAATGTAATCATAATCGATAAGTAGTATGAAAAACTAATTAGGTTGTTCAGATTGGTTAACAAATCCTTACATTGTCATAAATCACTTTCCTGAATGGTTTGCTGCCACTGTGATGAAGGATTGTCAAATTGGATCAGTTTCTAGAATTTCTCTTGCTCTTTGCCTAGAATATCATGAGGAATTACATGAAATGGATGCTAACAACATAATCAGAGGTAAAAAATAAATTGTTACACTATGCAGTAATAGGATAACTTACAATGAATTCCTTACTGCAAAAATGCTCTTTGACCAACCACTCCCAATCAGCTTGTGCAAAATCATTCGGACAATTCTTAATGGCTTGCTGCATATTCTTTGTCGGCTTGACATAGTGTCGACTTAAGTCACCGCGCCAATTGTTCCACAAATCCCTAGCATGCTCCATGATGTCATTTTTGTAGACATCAATTTCAATGTTTTCATCCATGTTTTCAAACTTGTCCTGGATAATCAGCAAGCCGAAGTGAACATAAATGTACTACCTTTTTAGGATGAAACAAGGGAATAGTACTATGAAAGCATACCTTGACTGCAGCAAAAATATGTTTTAGAGATGTCTCAGTAATGTCAGTCCACTTCTTTACTCTCACAGGGGTAATACTAGGATCACAAACGATTCTACCTATGTGTCGTGCGAATGTTGTACAAAGAGCACGGTTGTTGTAGAACGTTACTTTAATTTTTTCTCCAGGCTTTAGTTTAGCAAGTTTTTTACATTTGTTTTTTCCACGACCCCTCTTCTCTTCAGTTCTATCAGCTGAAACATTTATACTTGAACTATTAGTTGTGTTCCTATACCTAAAAGAGAAAAATGAAAACTGTGTAAATTAATCATACCTTTGTTGTAGCATTCACAATGTTTTCGGCATTGGATGCCCTGGTACAGTCCCTCCCCTCCTCATAGTTTTCAGAATTGGGTGCCCTGGCACTGTCCCTCCCTTCTTCATAATCATCCCTTCTGGTGTGTGAATTAAGCACACCATTTTTTGTAGCATTCATTAAGTCTTCAGCATTAGATGCTCTGGCACAGTCCCTCCTATCTTCAAAATAATCCCTTCTGCTTGTTGGAGCATCTTGGTTCATGGCTGCAGGGCATGTGGAACAATTGTCAATGACTTAGAAAAAATGAAATATCAATTTATTGGTTATGCACTAAGTTATCAGGTCCTCACATTTTGACTTCTTTGGATGTCTCTCCTTATTCAGGAATCTTTTTTTTGAAAATATAAGTTCTTCTCCCCTGCTGTCATGTTATTCACTATGTTTTCATCTTCAGAGTACTCATTTTCAGAGTACTCATTTTCATATTCAGAATCATGTTCACTTTCATCATCTGTATCATACATAGGCTCGCCAGTGACCCTATTAATCTTCAGTCCCCATTTTTTGCTTTCAAGATTCACACATTCATCTTCTAAATTATCTGCAATGTCTATATTGTTAGTAACTCAAAATTGGCATATAGAAATTAGAAGTATGTTCGATATGACTGTAACATGCAGTACCATATGCTACTTTTGGTTGGTTAACATTGCCCATAGCTTTCATAGCTCGCTTTCTAGATGAACTCTCATTGTTTGTTCCTATGCCTGTATTGGGGTTTGGATATGACCTTTTCGCATGTTGTTGACGAAGCAATCCTGGGCTGATGAAGTGTGACCTTGGAGGGGATCTCACATTTCCATACTTGCTTTGCATTGCTACAGCCTACATAGATAACAAATGCACAAAAATGGTAAGCTATGAATAGAAGCAAGAAAACAGATTAATGGCAAGATAGAAATATAAAAACGGCTATTGATGCAAGGATGTGGTTGATACAAAAATATTGATGCAATGGTCATACATAAGCTGCATTATAAGGAGGCACGTGGCTGCACCTCAACGAGACAATAAAAAAACGGCTATAAAAACTAGTTCATACATAAGCTGTCAATATAAAAACAAATATTGATGCAATGGTCACAGATTTCATATCCTAAGATACGGAAACAAAATTCATAACAATATTTCCTATTTCCACTCAAGGATGTGGTTGAAGGATATTCATCATGTGTCTTCCTCTGCATTGGCATCCTCATCTTCAACGTCTTCATCATCTGAAACGTTGGCTACATCATATGTGTCACGTGGCTGCATTTTGACAACCAAGTGCCATCCTTTGATCACATTGTCTTTAACAAAAAAGACTTGAGAAGCTTGGCTAGCTAATACAAACGGCTCATCTGTTCGAAGGAGGCACTTAAAATTGACACTAACAAGTCCATATGTATCCTTCTTTATTCCTCTCTTTTTATTGAATATGTCAACCCACTTGCAACGAAATAATGGCACACGTCTTCCACCAAGAAACTGAAGCTCAATTATCTCTGTTAATACACCATAATATTCAGCATTGTCATCAGTTGTATTCCCTTCTGAAAAAATAGCCACCCCACTATTTTGTGTGCAGCGATTTCTATCACGAATCTCTATACGATATTTGAATCCATTGATGTCATAGCCTGCAAAACATGTTGTGTTTTGCAAAGGGCCCCGAGACAACGATAGAAGGTCATCCATTTTTTCACTTGTATCATGTTCATACAAATTATGGATCTGCAAGGTGAAAGTATATCAAACATATACACAATATAAGTTAAGCATTGAATAGAGTCAACAGTCTGAATTGAAGCACTGAACCACCCAATAAAATATGTTACCTTCTCCCTGAACCATTCAATAAACTTATTGTTCCAGGAGGATGTAAATTGCAGCAATGAAGAGCCCTCACCGCTGTTGTACTCACTGCACAAAAAAATATCAGCACCAACATTAGAATAGGAAGTCAAACGAAAATATGTAAAAATCTGATGTGTCAAAAATGATTACCTAATAAATGGTTGCACCTCGTCGCAATTCCTGAGAACATATATATGAGCCTGCTGTAACTCAAGAAACTCAAGATCTCGAGTCTTGTGAGCACCAAGTGGCCTTCCCGTGCAAGAAAATATTGGTAAACAAAACTTTTTATAGTTTGATGCATCATTGATTCGTCCAGGTCGATTTTGTACTGTCTCTACATCATCCAAGTACCTCGAACACAACGTAATAAACTCATATGCAATATAACCCTCTTCTATGGATGCCTCTGGGTGAGCCATATTTTGAACTAGAGATTTCAGAAATTTTATATATCTCTCAAACTGGTATATCCAACAATACATTGTAGGTCCACCAATTAGAGCCTCAGAAGCTAAATGAATAGGCAAGTGCATCATGCTAACGAAAAATGAGGGTGGGAATTCCTTTTCCAATTTACATAAAGTGGTGGCTATAAGAGGCCGTAGTTGCTCTAACAGTTCAACTGATAATGCCTTTGAGTTCAGTTCTCGAAAAACATAAGAAAGTTCAAGTAAAGGCTCATAAATATTATTTGGTAAAAATCCACGTAGAGCATAAGGGAGTATATGATTTAATATGGCATGACAATCATGGGTCTTTGTTCCTGAAAGTTTCCCCTCCTTCAAATTCACACGTCTACTAATATTGGAAGAAAAACCATCTGGAACCTTCAAATCCTTAAAAAATGTAATACTGATTTCTTATCCATTTGAGACAAAGCATAATCTGCCTGTGGCATAACATATTTTCCACCATCTTCAACAGGATGCAAATGTGGCTTTAAATTCATTTCTTTCAAATCAAGACGAGATTTATTGTTATCCTTTGTTTTGCCTTTTATGCCAAAAACAGTTTCAATAATACAATCACATATGTTCTTCTCTATATGCATCACATCTAAATTATGCCTCAACAGAAGTGTTTTGAAATATGGCAATTTAAAAAATATGCTCTTCTTAGTCCAATTATCCCCCCTCTCATCGTGTGAAATCTTAGTCTTCTTGCTCTTATCCTTGGACAAAATAATCCCCTCCAGATCGTCCACTTGATGCAACACTTCATCTCCAGTTAAGGGTTCCGCTGGGCTACGTACTTCTCTAGTTCCATCAAATGAGGCTTTGTCATTTCTCCATCGGTGACCTTTAGGCAGAAAGCGTCTATGACCCATGTAACAAAAATTTTCGATCGTTTGGTAACCACAACGAACAAGTTTCTTTGTGGCAAATTGGACAGGCTAGCTTTCCCTTGGTGCTATATCCTGACAGATTTGCATAAGCTGGGAAATCATGGACTGTCCAAAGAATGGCTGCTCTGAGAGTAAAATTTATCTTTTTTGATGAATCATATGTGTCAACACCCTCCTCCCAAAGCTCAATCAATTCATCAATTAATGGTTGCAGGTAAATATCAATCGCATCCCCAGGTTCTTCCCGTCCGAGAATCAACATGGAGAGGATTACATTATGTTGCTTCATACACATCCAAGGAGGTAAGTTCAGGGGGACGAGAAATATAGGCCAAATGGTATGAGATAATCGGATGTTAGAAAATGGTTGGAAACCATCAGCAGCAAGGCATAGCCTGATATTACGAGGGTCAGATGCAAAAGAAGGGTGCAGCTCATCAAAATTCTTCCATGCTTTGGAATCTGCTGGATGCCTCATCACTCCATCGTCCACTCTACCATCACTATGCCATGTCAAGAAAGTGGCTATTCTTCGAGACATGTACAATCGTTGTAGCCTTGGTTTCAGAGGGAAATAACGTAAAGTTTTTTCAGGGATTTTTTCCCCTTTTCCTGACTGCTTGTTTTCACCTGAATGCTTGTCTTGCTTCCATCTTGACCTTCCACATATCTTGCAAAAATCAGCCATTGCTTCTTCTTTCCAATACAACATACAATCATTCTTACAAGCATCAATTTTTTTGTAACTAAGCCCTAGTTCATTAATAGTTTTTTTTGCATCATAGTAAGAGCTTGGCAAAGTAGAGTTATTAGGTAAAAAGTCCTTCAGAAGTGTATCTAGTAAATCTGTGAAGGACTTATTACTCCACTTTCCCATATTCTTAACATTAAGTAACTTTACAAGCGCAGATAATTTAGTGGTATTGGATCCATGATAAAGAGGTCTGTTCAAGTCACTAAGCAAATTATAAAACTTCATAGCTTCCCCATTTGGTTGCTCTTCAAAAAAATCACTAGAAGATGGGTCTGCCATTGTGTCACTTCCGGGGAGGTTATTCTGAGGGAATAGATCCTCCATCAGCTCCTGCATTCCATCAGCAGATTCATCGTCATCTTCCACTTCTAAATCATTCTCATCTTCTCCCAAAATTTCCCCATGATGATACCAAAAGGTGTAGCTTCTTATGATTCCATAAGCCATCAGATGTGAATACACAACCTCACGAGACAAGTTGTATGTATTGCAACACTTTATACAGGGACACCTAATTTTACCTCCATCACCAGTCCTACTGAATGCATAATCCAAGAACTTGTTTACCCCATTCAGATAAATATCCTTTTTTGATGACATAGCATCCCAACATTCAGCACTAAGCCGATCATCAACTAGATCCATCCATGCCTTACTTGGTGCCATAAATGTAATAAAAATTGCTTATGAACTAACCTGTAGCAATAGATTGCTTTTCAACACAAATTCATCTGTAATTCACTAATTAAACTTCACAACAGATTTCAGTTTGTGGCTTTACAAGATAGTTTGCAACAAAGATTTATCTACAATTCTATAATTCACAAATGCCTACAATTTTCAGTTTTCTATAATGCTTGTCTTCTATGCTTTACCTAATATATCTAATTACTGGAGCACATCAGTTCGTGGAGTGCAGCACACCTTTAATCATGATATAAGAAATTCCTATATGAACTTCACATAATGGCACAATAAGCCTCACAGTAACCTACGTATTACAAGTCACCCTAATTATTACTTCTTATTAGAAAGAAAATAAGAGCAGGAACACACCTTTGCCAAAACAAAGTGCCCTTCGTGGGTGTGCGAACTGCAGCTGGGGAGGAGAGGAGTAGGAGGAGGATGTAGTCGCCTGGGAGAGGTGATTCCAGCAGCTGCCTTTCTCTGGGCGGAGGGGAGGAGGACCTGCTCACCAAGGATGGTTGAGAAATTGCAGTAGGGCAAAAGGAGGAGGATGTGGTCACCTGGGAGGGGAGATGCTTGCTGCTACCTCCTACGGGAAGAGGGGGGAGGATCTTGGTCGCCGGAGAGATTAGGGATGGGTTCTCCCGTTGCTGCTGCTATGAATTTCGAATTTGTGCAATGGAGGAGATCGAGAGAGGAAGGGGAGGAGATCGGGGCCTAATGAATCTGCGTATAAGCAGTTACCAAATATGCTTCGTGTGAGGGAAACCAAGCCCGGGAATCTGTTAATTTTTCGCACCTTGTTTCGATTAGTTTTGGTCGTCGGTCACTCTTTGTACATATGGCCATTATACATCATTAGCGACCAGTCTTATTTGAAAACAACGATCGCATTTTTTTCTGGTCGTCGGTTCATTTGGATGTGGCGATGTTGTGCCTCCAACAGTCCTTACGACCAAATATTTTACGTGGTCATCTATTTTTGGCCATCAATACTTCTTTCTCTTGTAGTGAGATGCTCAGGGTCATCGATCTCGTAGAACTTGAAGAGCTTACTCACTTGGTCGCCGAAGCCTGACCGTCGATCCCTCAAAGCTCGAAAACGGATCGCATTCTATTCGCGACATGCAGCGAATACGAACAGGCACAAGCAAACAAACATATACAAGTATAAGAACATCACACCATACAAAGGAAAACAATATAAGAACGTGCAATACAAAATAAAGCTCGCTTCTATGGTCATGCGAGGAAAGAAACGCGATCGTCGAAGCTACGGTCTAGAAGTTATAACGTTTACGCTACGCAAGTAATAGTCAGGACATTTAATTCGACATTATCAAATATAAATTATAACTGCTATGTAGTTTGATTCAATCTGCTACACTAACAACTGTCAAATAAATAACTAATATAATTAGCACGAGAGATTCTAAGCGAGATAAGTTTATGATGCGCGAAACAGCACGCCAGCTTGCGAACGACACGCGCGACATAGCGCGCGGACGACGCACGAAACAACGCGATAGTATGCGAACGACGAGCGGACAAGCTTGCAAACAACACGCGCGACACGCGAACCAGACGCGCGGCAGAACGCGCGAAGGAAAGGCGACGACGCGCGAACAGTGCGCGAATGACACGTGAACACGCACGCGACAACGTGCGAGCAATATAAAATAGAGAGTGCTTCTACAATTACGCGGGGATAAGAAACGCGACGGTCGAGAGGTTAACGTGTTTACACTAAACAAGTATTAATTAGAATATTAGTTTGATATAATTATAATTACATGAGTTGACGTTATCATATCAAATATAAATTGAAACTACTACTTAGATTTGACTAAATTACTATTTTAATAGTGAATGATTGAACCAATAATTAATTAACTGACCCAAGTGATCATAAGTGAACGATTTAATATCGTACGCGAACAACACGTGATATGCGCGAACGGCGCGCGACAACACGTGCGAACAGCATGCGCGATACTCACGAACGACACACGACGACGCGCGCGAAACAGCACGAACAAGGCGCGAACAACGCGACGACGATGAACGCCACACGTGTGAACAACGCGATATACAAGTACTGCTAAATTATGTCATTCTTATATTAGCCAAATATTAAATATAACATTTAATTCATCATAATCACACTAATAGGTATCTACAAACGCATAACTAAAATCATTAATTAGATTCGATTGAATTGTTATTTTAATAATACACAACTAAACAAGTATTAATTATTTAACGCGAACGATATAGCGAAATGATTTTATTAAAGCGCGTAAATCGTAACTCGCACGAACAACGACACGTGCACAGCACGTACGAACGTTGTGCGGATGGGACACGTGATACATGAAGAACAGAGCACGCGACACGCGCGAAACAATTTAATAACGCGCGTCACAATGCACGAAACAGCATGCGCCACACGCACTAACAACGCGTGATAACGCGCGCGAACATCACGTGAATAAAGTGTGAACCGGACGCGCGACGCGGATGCATGCAGGGGTAGACAGGGGTAGACATCTCACCTCTGCGACAACTACCATAAGGTGAACGTGGTGTGGCTCCCTCCTCGATGGCGAGAGGGCGAAGGCGTCGACGAGCTCGATGATGGCGAGGCTCGGACGCACGGCGAAGGTGCTGCGCAAGTTTACGGCGTCTCTCCTCCTGATGACGTCGGTCGTGCATGGTGGGGCATGGACGCAGAACACGACAAACTGCTGGTGAAGACTTCGGCGCGATGAACGACGATGGCGATGCTCGACGACGGTGATCCGGCCACGGTGGCCACGGTCGGCCGGGCCACGGGACGCATGGGGCGGCCGCGCGAGCTAGAAGCCGTGGGAAACGCCGGCAGCGCGCCGCGCGCTGCGTCGGGACACCGGGCTCGGCTGGAGAAGGGGAACGACGAGCTCAGGCGGGCTGCGCGTCGCGCCAGACCGTGATTTGCAGAGGACCTCGTCGGGGCGAGCTCGGCCATGGCTGCAGCACGGCTATGCGCCGCGAGCAGGGCCCGGGGTCCGCCGCGCACGCAGTGGAGAAGACAAGGAGGCGAGGGGACTGAGGCCAGGGGAGGTAGAGGGAGATGGGCGCCGTCGAGGCCGGCTTGGCGGGTTTTTTTTGGCGGCGTGGGCGCAGGGAATCGGGTGTTTGGAGAAGAAGACGTGCGGCGGCGGCTGAAACGCGGCTGGGCGCTAGGGGAAAGCATGCAAGCGTGCGTGGGCCAGCAGGGCGCGCTGGGCCGCGCGGGCGAGATGGGCCAGCGCAAGCCGAGGGGGGAGAAGGGCGGCCTGGGAGCGGCAGGCGCTTGGGCCGCACAGGGGCACAGCGCACTGGGCCGTGGGAAGGCCTACGCGCTGAAGAGCGCAAGTGGGGCTAGGGAGCTGGGCCGGGACGCGGGAGGGGGCGCGAAGGTGAGGCAGGCCGAGAGGGGAGGCTAGGGCGCACGGGCCAGGGTGGCCAAGCGACCTAGGAGGGGGCGTGGCCTGCTAGGGGAGGCTAGGCTAGGCTTTTTCCATTTCTCTTTTTTTATCTTTTTCTTTCTATTTCGAATTTAGCTCTATTTTTAAATTCAAAAATTAGCATGCTATGTGAGTTTAAATAGAGGCACATCAACTTAAAACATCATACAATTTTAGGTGCTCTAGCATGTGATGCAATCACAATAATTCCCGTAGGGTTTGAACATACTACGTTTAATACTTATATAGTACAAAATAACTCCTCAATATTTAGAAAAAGAGAAGTAAATCAAAGAAAGGAGAGGGTAACACCTGAATTTGGTGGATATTGGAAAAGAAATTTTATACCTCCAAAATCAAGGTGTTACACCCATCCACCGCTGAGGCCGAGTACGTTGCCGCAGGACAGTGTTG
The DNA here is from genome assembly GCA_029449295.1 of Zea luxurians. NCBI lineage: Eukaryota > Viridiplantae > Streptophyta > Magnoliopsida > Poales > Poaceae > Zea > Zea luxurians. Next base: position 111,963,255 of record JAOPSE010000006.1, read on the forward strand.
CGCGCAACTGCTTTGGATGAGGCAAACCCTCCGGGACTTTGGCTACAATCTAAGCAAAGTCCCAATCCTATGTGATAATGAGAGTGCAATCCGCTTAGTGGATAATCCTGTTGAACACACCCGCACTAAGCACATAGACATCCGGCATCACTTCTTGAGAGACCACCAGCAAAAGGGAGATATCGATGTGTACCACATTAGCACCGAGAACCAGCTACCCGATATATTCACTAAGCCTTTAGATGAGAAAAGGTTTTGTAGGTTGCGTAGTGAGCTAAATATCCTAGATTCGCGTAACTTGGATTGATCTATAGCATACATGTGTTCTATGCCTTTGATCATGTTACTTTGAGCATTGAAATCAATTATTGTTTGTTTATGGTGCTCAAGTTGTACAAGTCATCCCCGGACCTCACAAGTCTGTATGCAAATGATGCACATGTTTAGGGGAAGATGTGCTACAACTTGACTCCTTTGAGACTAACTTGTTTGCTTGAGTACACTTGAAGTAGCCTCGAAGGACCATTGAAAGGGAAAATGAACTTGGACGATGAAAAGACTTCCACTGCACTTCGGTATTAGTGTATTTAATTCCAAGTTCATACTAATGCTCTCGTTGCCTTTTTGCTCTTAGTTAACATTTTGGTGAGGCAATGGGGTTAAAGGGCCAAAAGTTATCCCGTTTTGGTGCTTAATGCCAAAGGGGGAGAAATTAAGGCCAAAGCAAATGGATCAGCCAACCACTTGTGAATTTTGAAAATAGTAGAGTTAGAATTTGTGATTTGTCCAAAATACTCTTATTGCAAAATTTGGTCTCTTATGGGGAGAATTTTGATTACGGGAAAAAGGGGGAGTTTTTGACACTTGATCAATTTCACTCTTGGAATATCTCTATATTTACACAAACAAGCGTGTTTGACTTAGAGATAGGGAAAAGAATTTGATTTGCAAAAACAAACCAAGTGGTGGCAAAGAATGATCCAAATATGTCAAATACTAAGTAAAGAGAATTTGGTCTTCAATTTGAATTGATATTGCACTTCTTTTGTTGCTTTTTAATGTGTTGGCATAAATCACCAAAAAGTAGGTGATTGAAAGGGAAATGTGCCCTTGGGCCATTTCTATAAGTGTTTTTGTGATTAGATGTCCAACACATTTTGATCGAGTCCTTATGTACTAAATAAGTGAGAAGTGCAAATTGAAGATCAAGGTATGTTTCTAGACTTAGTAAATTGTTTTTGGGTACTAATATATTTGTCTAAGTGCTAGAGACATAGTCAACAAAAGAAGAAAGGAGATGGAGAAGAGTTGGCTCTGTACAGCTAAAACCAGCTCAAGCATGGCACACCAGACTGTCTGGTGGTGCACCGGACAGTGTCCGGTGCCCCAGGCGGCTCGACGGTGAGCAGGCTACTCTCGGGAATCGACTAGGTGACTTCGCTAAAAATCACCGGACTATCGTGCACCGGACTGTCCGGTGAGTCTTCAGCGTCCGCGCCCAAGGACTTCAGCGACGAACTCGTCGCTCTCGATAATTCACCGAGGACGCCACGGCTATAATTCACCGGACTGTCCGGTGGCGCACCGGACTGTCCGGTGAGTCAGAGCCGCTCGAGCCAACGATCGGCAGCGCAATCAACGGGCAGCGCGTGGCCCGAGCCAACGGTCGGTTGGGCACACCGGACTGTCCGGTGTGCACCGGACAGTGTCCGGTGCGCCAACGGGACCGCTGGCTCAACGATCGGATGCGCGAGATAAGGAAGGAGATCGCGCACCAGACAGCTATAGTACATGTCCGGTGGTGCACCGGACTGTCCGGTGCACCACTCGACAGAAGGCAGGAAATGCCTTCCAAGTTGGTCTCCAACGACTCCTAGCTACCTTGGGGCTATAAAAGGGACCCCTAGGCGCATGGAGCACTACATCAAGCCTTCTCTGAGCATTCTAAGACTCCCAGACTCCACCTCCACGCATTTGATCGACTGTGTTAGTGATTTGAGCTCCATTTGAGTTGCGAACTCTCAGTGTTGTGTTTCGAGCTCAAGTCTTGCTTGTGTGCGTGTGTGTGCTGCGGATTTGGGTCTTGCATGTATTGCTCTCCCATCCTTACTCTTGTGCTTTCTTTGTGATCTATATTGTAAGGGCGAGAGGCTCCAACTTGTGGAGATTCCTCGCAAACGGGAAGAATACTCAAAAGATAAAAGACCGTGGTATTCAAGTTGATCATTGGATCACTTGAAAGGGGTTGAGTGCAACCCTCGTCCATTGGGACGCCACAACGTGGAAGTAGGCAAGTGTTACTTGGCCAAACCACGGGATAAAAATCGTGTGTCTCTTGTGTTGCTTTTCTCCACTATTGTTTTGTTCACAAGAGATCTCTTCATAACAACTTGATTAACTCACACTAGTATTTCTATAATCAAGTTTGTGGCTATTTAGCTTTGATTTTACAGGATCACCTATTCACCCCCCTCTAGGTGCTCTCATCTTTCCCTTTTTGTTTCCGAGTCTTTGGGATTGTGATGTTTTCACCCCCTTCGTCTTGTGCAGCCAGGTCATCTCGATGGGCCAGAGGGAGGATTTCAAGATGCCTTTTTGCAAGGTGGCATTCCCATCCTCCAGACACAGACCTCCTCAGATCTCCGGGAGAGTCTGGCTGCTCACATACTATTCTCGAGTCTGGAGCAGGCGGATCGCCGCGTCACAGGTTAGTGGTGTCTTTTGCCTCTATGGAGACTTCTTTTGTCTATATTGACCTCCCTCGTTTTCTATGTTTTTCTCCCAGAGCTAGAGCTGGAGGTGTTGGGTCTCCGTGAGGATGCGGATAAGGTGATTGCCATTGTCCGTGCCTAAGGCGTCGATCGAGAGGAGCACCTTTTTGATGTTGTGAACCAGGTTCGCCAGGTTGTTCGTCGTGGCGCTCGTCGCGGTGCTGCTAGGACTCTAGCTTTCGTTCAGTTCTGGTCGAGCTATGAGCTCGGCATCACCGACCTATCGGAGGACATGGTCAGTGACGCCCTAGAGGATATGGAGGATGATTTTGGCATGGTTGCCGAGGTTGTGGTTAACCTCTTTCCGCTGGAGGATGTTAGGGGCACGACCATGAGTCATCGTAGTCGTGGGATCGTCCGGATGTGTTCCTAGCCTTGAGTCCATGTACTATCCTGGTACCTCTTGTTCAAATTGGTCGCGGAGCGAGGGTCACTTTCTTTTCTTAGCATATTCTAAGGTCGGTATGAAGATGAACTCTGGTGTATGTATTTTGGAGCCCTGCTTGTCGCTCTGGTGGCCTTTCAACCGAGCTTTAGGTAGTTTTGAGGGTGATCCGTGAGTTTTATCGCACGAGCTAGCGGATTTTTGACTTTTAGCGATGCTTAGGACGACCATTTTCAGCTTCATTTGTCTACACGCTCCTGGAGGGAATGGGAGTGTCATATCGGGAATAGTGGAGACCAGTTATATCGTTGCCTGGGCATATTTCTACCTGGGGTTCACCGTTTTGCTTGTTTGCGTAGGAGCGCCCTCTCGGACCGTTCAGTCTCCCGTACACGAATCTAATCCCCGAGCTCTTCGTTCGTTTATAATGGACCTATCTAGAGAGATGGGCCCCACCTTTTCCATTGTTCTTTCCCTCGCATTCCATTCATCGGAAGGGGAAGGGTGTGCTGGGTCATGTTGACTGCGGGGTCATGGTGCTCGGAAGTCTTCGAACTTGCCCGTGTGAGGCCCCTTTTGCGAACGAGCCCCTAAGTCCCTTGTTCGTTACAATGGATCCGTCTGGGGCGCCTCGTCTTTTTCACTACTCCTTCCCGTGCATTCTGTTCACCGGAAGGGGAAGGGTGAGTTGTACCATGCATCCTTCGATGATCGAGATCATGGCGCTCGACGAGCTTCAAACGGGTAATTCGAGTGAGGCCCCGGCTCCTTCCACAGGGTCTAGGTGTAGGGTCTGCTGGGGACCGTCCTCATACTCCTAGGTGTCAACTCATATAGTTGTCGACCCCGTTTGACCGAGTCTGGTGGCTCGCCGCCTCTCTTCACGATAAACCATGAGTCTGACATTCGTTGGGACTCGAACACGATTTAGAAGTGCCCTTGGCGCTCGGGCGCTAGGGTACTGGTCGCTCGATGCCGACTTCATAATTGTCCCTCACTCTGAAGTTTCAGGAGCGATCGCGAACCATTCACGAGCCGACCTTCGAACTCCAAGTTTTCGACCTTGGTCGAGCTTCGGGGGCCGGCGTGGGCCCACTAATTCCTTCACTGCAAGGAGAGATACTTTTTTACGAAGCGAGCCGCTGACCCCATGTTTATGTTTTCAAGGAACAGTTTGGTTGGGGATGAAGGTGATATACTGATACTGATCAAGATAACAAGGATGCTAAGAAGATGGGTGATCTATTTGGGACAACTCCCCAAACTCTAGATTTACTAAAAACAGCTCAACTTCACGAAAAGTTGGCAAAATAGTCCAAATTTAAGAAATCCATATTCACAAAATTGGTGAATCTAGCGATCAAATTCACCATTTTTGTGAAGCTCCTCAAGGGGTGCTCAACCAACTCAAGTTTAGTAAAGTTGGAAAATTACCCATCTCTGTCACTCGTACACATGCAATGATGGGACAGGATCAAATGAGATGATCCTCAGATAAGGTTGTTCGGTTCAGGGTCAGGAGTTGAGACAAGACTGTCCTAGTATTATTCCCAGTTGTCCCTTGAAATTAGAGGAACGAAAGGAGACGCCAGGGAACGTCTCTGTCTTGGCTATCACTAGGTGTCTTGGCTATCACTAGGTGTCCCGCAACCAAACGTACTGCACATGTTGGTACCAGAGACAATGGTGTTATTGCTATGAAATTGATTGACAACAAACTTAAGGAGCATGAAGGTGTTGCTGCTGCTGGTTCGCAGGAACGTACTACTACCACTACATCGATACTCTTTTTTTCGCTATGTTGTTCCTCTTAAGGTAACGATTCATTATTATCTTGTTCCTATGATGGTAATGGTTTATGATTATCTGCTAGTATGTTATAACTTACATGAAAATTTTCCATCCCACATCCGACCATTTTATTTACTTTTATTTTCTTCTTCCTAAATGCATGCTTGAAAGAGTAGGCATGCTTGGAAACAAATAAAACTAATATTCGATGAAAACCTTTCCCCTCACACCTTGTCTCGTTTCCTATCAACTTACACTAGATTATATCATCTTGAAGAGTATTTCTTAAACTCACTTCTAAATCATTATTTAAAGAGTCATTTAAATAAAAATAGCTCCGTTTGGTTCTATTAGTGTTACGACTAAAGTTTAGTATCTAGACTAAAGTCCCTGTTTAATTATAGAGACTAAATAGATTCTGACCATATTAATTATAGTATATACAGAGACTGAAATGCCCCTTGTCTAAATTCATGTGAACGACACCATGTCATTGTACGGTGTACGTGCGGCAACCAGTAACACCATGTCATTGTACTGTGTACGTGCGGCAACCAGTAACAAGCAGGAGGGCAACCGGTGTAAAAAATGTGTTTTAGTCCCTTTTTAGCACCCATTTAACAGACTATAGACTAAAATCAATAAGTTTCTACTCTAGGCCATCTGTTTGGACTATATCTCACTCATTTAACCGGGCCTATATCTCACTCAACTTCTTTATATCATGTGCATAATTTAGAGTCGGCCCCTTTTTTCTATCTTTCCTTTTTCTATCTTCGGCTAGCAAAAAAAAAAGAAACAATAAAGATCTAATTAAAGAAGCCGTTGAAAAGATTTCTTTACTAAAATCTCTATTCTTATCAAACTGGGGGAAAATATAAAAGATCTCTTCGAGTTGAGTAACGGTGATTATTTTTGTGTATTTTTTAAGTAGAATTGGTGTAACTTCAAAGTGATGTGTCGGGAAAGAATCACCTGATTTTTACAACAGTATTAATCTGGGTGGAACTCCATTAAAGCACCCAATTTTTTCTTATAATATTATCACAAAATTACGGTATAGGAGAAGACCAATACTATAAATAAATGAACATTTACAATGACAAGGATAGTGCTAAAGTTACATGCACCGTACAACATGTATATGATCACATATGACTAAATGAACCAACAGGCATGCGCACGTGTTTCCACCCTCTATAACTATATACCTGATCCACCATTCAGAGACTAAGTCTTATACCTGGGATTTCCATAAACGTGCTCACCAGGCTGGTGACTCAGCCCGCGGTTAGCAAATGACGTATCCTGGTCCAGGTCTGTTTCCAAAGACCAGAGCTTTTACTATAGAATAAATTGGTCAATCATATGCTGTATGACGTCGGCACCTTCGCTATGCATCACAGGATCTTTTACCTGTTAAAATTTCATTACAAAACAGGCTTCAGCCTCAGTATATCTTTCACAAACATTTATGTGCTGGCGGCTAAATTGTTGACAGGGAAAGAGTTAGCACTTGGTGGTGAAGCAAATTTTACTTCTGAATATGAGAGAACGCCACCGGGAGGCAAAGGCAATACCTGAATCACACTATGTGCTGCAGATCTTACTTTACTGTTGTGGAAACTAACATCCACCTTTTCCCATGAAACGCGCTTAAGTCCTTGTAAAAGGTGTTCTGAAAATTGCAATATAAGTCAGCCCATCATGTGCAATTCTGTCGTAAGGAACAAAGCATGACATGAACTAAATAATGTTGGATCATGATACAGGTTAACATACAACAAAATCCAAAACATATATTTCCCTTTCCTACCGAAAAAAAAGCATCTAATGAACTGAAAATGTGGAGACATGGAAAGCTTTTATAGAAAACATATGTGAATTTCCTGGTTACTTGTCGTGATGGATGGATGGCATAAAATGATGGAAGTTCAACCACAAGATTCTACAATAGAGCAGCATACCCAAATTAATAAACAGAATGCGCATGTCAATAACTCAAATCAATCTGGATGACCCAGCTAACTGTCCTTGGATGTGGTTTCATTTTGTAGCATATCAATGGACCTTGTATTCAACCAAAACATTGTTGAGTAGAACCTCAGGGGCCAGGCAAAATGCTATAAAGTCAGAGACCCCCACTCAATAATCAACACATCATGAGTCATTAAACAGCTACAGTATGATAGATAGAAGCCATGTTCCTATGTCCTTTAGTAAACTGCATGAAAAAATGTATTTTCGAAAAGACACGCTTTGAGGTTTACATTTTTTTATTTCAAAAATACCTAAGATGAACTATGTACTTTCCATTTCTGAATCCAAGCCTAAGAATATTTGAACCAGTTAGTGGTATATATCCTGACCTACAAACTGGGGAACCTAGGTATTCGTTTTCCTTTCAGGAGTAACTCGGAAGCTTTATTATCTTTAAGCCTACAGCAACTAAGGAACTCACTCCCAATCTGACAATATCGGCATACAACAAAAAACGTCCATCATATTTTAGTGTCAATCATATTTTGACAAGTGAGCAGGAAGCAGATCCAAAAACTTTCTGGTAGCCCTTCCATTTAGGTACTGTGAGGATATATAGAACAGGGAGACATGTACTGTGATGATCTATAGAACAGGGAGACATCACTAGTTCAGAGAGAGGTAGGAAGACTGGAAGACACTAGGAAGTAAATACTCTAGTGTGTCTCAGTACTCCCATATTATGTTATTAGCTTTTGCAACATTACCAACCTGAAAAAAAAAATCCTAGAATTTTCATATTATAATAACATTCATATTTTATTTAAGACCAGATCAATCACAAGTAGATAAACAAAGTAACAAACACTTCCAATTGTATAATCCAAGTGCTAGTACAAACCTTCTAGTGTGCAGTTATCTGTGTCAGCACATTGATCAGGAGCTTCTGCTTTGGATAGTTCCTCATATACAATATGCGGGTAAATCTTGTTGGTTGAATCAACCCACTGGAAAATACATAAATGCAGATTAGAAATGGTAGAATGAAAGAAAAGGCCATATACAGGTCAGCCAAACCAACACATGTTACACCGAAAAGTACACAAGGTTTACCTTGGGTAGTTCAGAATCTTTTCTGATAGATGATGTTCTCCACCCAACAATATCTTAATCAACATTCAGTTATGGAAAAAACTTTAAACAAGGCTTATTACTGCATGCTAATTTCAGGAGTGATGTAAGGATACGATCATGACCAACATTGGAGTATGCAACACGCCGCCTAAATGCTTGCAAAGCAGACCTACAACAATACATTAATAAGCTATAAGCATTCACAACCCAGGCACATGAAACCAGTTGTCGAAGATAAGCATACATGAATTGCAGGTCACCCCAATTGTCCACCATCCGTTGTAGCAATGGAGGCTTTCCATCATCATTGTCAGTAAGAAAGAGGTGTTTGCCAGTTCTTCCAAATATCAAATGAATGATGTAGCATGCAAAATTTTCAATTGCAGTAACTCCAAAAAGGAAAGGAACCTGTATAATTGAAACAAGATAAAATTTCAATCAAGCGTTTGAAGAAACATGTTATGAGTACTAAAAGGATTCTGTAGACGAAGCTATTATACTATTATTATCACTCAACAAAGTTAGTTATTTTTTACACCAATTTGCATGTACTTCCATACAAGAAATGATAGATTGTTTTTCATTTCTGAATGCGATGATGTTACTAGGTACCTGCTTATTTCCTCTGGAACCAAGATGCGGTGACGCAACTGTTATAAAGTTCACTGCCTCAAGTCCATGTATGGTACCTATATTGTTGTCATCCAGAGTTTGCGGAGTATTTTCTGATGTTCGTTTAGGTGCTTTATAAAGTCTTCCAATAGCATATCTAGCAACCAATCCTCCAACAGAGTGTGCAACAAAAGATATCTTTTTGATACACGGTCTTCTGTTGATTTCTTCAATAACCTTCATTGAGATAATTTGTCATCAGTTTGCAGAAGGAACATAAAGAAGAGCAGAACACATGGTCAGAAAACAGGCAAGAGCATAATGAAAGAACAAACCTCTTGTGCCAATCGTTCACCCATCACATCAACACCATCTAAAGTGAGCTTGTGCATGTTGCGGTTGCTACCTACACATTTAAAAAATCATTGAAGTAAGCATAAGAAAAGATTACAATAACACAGAAACATCGCCACAATCATCTTTAATGGTGCAACTTTCTGCATCATCAGTTGCACATGGCTAAGTATATATTCTTCAAGGAAACAAGATTCCAAGAGCCAAACAAACCATAGAATATAAGATAATGCTCCTATCTTATTTCTTTGTAAGTTGAGTGCCATGTAACAACAAACCAATCATTTGTATCAAGCACACATAATCTGCCAACAGGAACAGCTTGAAAGAAACATTCTTTTCTTTTCTGGTTGCTCCCTTATTTTGATCCCTGGTGTGATCGTAACTTTCATCTAAAAGTGTTGGTGTTTGTATGAATTGCACCTAGCCAATATGGTTTTGGGGGCATCGCCTAGGCATTGAGGCATACCCCATCCACCACAGGACACCACAAGGTTTTAGCCTCCCTCCCTCCCTCTCTCTCTTAATGTAATGACACACAACTCTCCTGCGTGTTTGAGAAAAAAAATCAATGCATCAAGCCATCAACCAAGCACCTCAGGTGTAAAGGCCAGAGCCAGACGCCACTTGAAATCAAATGCATGAGTAAACGGATTGGTAATTGTGATATGCTAAGTTGTCCAATTGGCATTTGAAAAAGTACAATACAATGGACGCTGGTAGATATAAAATTCACAGCTCATGAGATACTGTCAATAAAAATTGGAGAACACAATGAGAGAGCTTACAATGAACTATAATTTTGTCTGAGAGCAGTTTACCAAACTGCTCAGCTCCAAACTTCCAATCTGCTGTGCTGTACAACAAAATAATGAGTAAGGATCAATACATTGGCCGAAACAACTAAACTGCTACGGTGCTACCTGTACCAAACAAGGCATAAAAGGATCACTAATATATGGCCCAAATGTATATACATGATGTGAATGCATTTAGTTACTCTGAATCCATCAGCATGGGAATGGGCATACTTTTGCGTGGCTAGTTGGAACTGCCAACCTGCCCATTGCAGATCTCGTAGCGTCTCCGCACGAGACACGCCGATTCGTTAAGAGCACATTTTGTGTCTTCAACCCACTAGTTTACCTTATTCATTCAGAAAACATAGGAAACTTGAAGCAACGATCATCCCGGAAACTACTTTTGCAACCCCGCGCCGCCGCGTGGAATTAATCCAGATGATGATCAGAGCAATCAGAGAACTAACCAGAAAAAAAACTCAACGTTCTCGAAACAACCAAAAAATTTTCCCCACGTGAAAAAGCGTACGGCAATAGGTTTACTCGGAGCAATTAAGAACTGGGCTCGATCAATTACGCCGCTAAATGGAAGGAAAATCAGCTAAACAAAGGAAGCGGCCAAACCTCCCGACGATCCCGTGGACCATGATCACCAGATGGTCGGGCCCGCCGTCGGCTTCCGCCGACCCCTTCTCGGCCACCGCCTCCCGCCAGTCTCCTCCTCCCAGGTCACCCATTCACGGAGTCACCCCACCTCGCAGAGGCGGCGCACCTGCGGAAAGGCTTGTGGGTAGGGAGCGCGGAAGGAGAGCTCGAGCAGGGCAGAGGAGGGCGACGGGAAAGGGGAAGGTGTCTTTATAAGGGCGGTGGGTTTGGTTTGGCGACTCGCGAGTCGCGACGCGGATGCCAGACTCCGGAGGCGAAACGAAGCTGACAACGGGAGGAGGAAACGGCCGTTTGGGGAGAGCGGATTGGGATTGCTGTGGACCTGTGGTGTGGGGCTGTGGGCTCTGGTTGGAGGTTGACAGCTGACAGGTGGGGATCGCGGCAGGCCAAGGTCCAAGGGGAGGCCATCTGTCAGCTCGTTTGGTCTGGTCTCTAGGAAGGGAAGGCCTGTGCGGCCAACCACCGACCCGACCAACCACCGACCCGCTGGAGGTTTGATGAGATGACCGTGGCATTACATGACTGGTCACGCAAAGGGGTTACTGAAAAAGTGAAAAGAAATGTTTTTAAGAGAAAAACCGACATGTTAAACTGGTAAATAAAAACAATCTACAACAATACATCAACAACAAACTGACAAACACCTAGAACATTTACAACTCAATTTAATATGGATCTCTTAGGTACTAGTCTTTAGACCACAAGTGCAGGACCCAAATTAGAAGATGCAAACAGCCGTTTGAGTCTAAAGCCCAAAAATCCATATACGATGCCTCCAACTGTAAAACCAATCCGCTGAGGATAGTTTGCTTCGCGCGTTTGTAGGGAGGGCTGTTGTCGCCGCCACCCTGCGCTGGCACCTGCAGTCGCAACATACACGCTGCACCACTGAGTCCCAGCACCCTACACCGTCGTGCCGTGCGTCACTGCGCCACCAAGCCTTTGTGTTGCCGACAGTTGCTTCCAAAAGCAGTTCAGCAGAGGTAATAATCCATGTGTCACATTCCTAATCAACCTAATGTGATCTTCAATTTGATGGGTATCATCATCTCTTTCACATGGGTCTTTCTTCGATCTATTCTATTTTGATGCTTTGACTCCCTAGTGTGTCGTCAATGGATTTGGAATTGAATGATTGATTTAGGTTGGTCGAGAATAGGTTGAAGATGATGAGCTGGTGAACTGATCTGGTCTCTCTGTTTAAGAAGTTGCAAAGCTGAATGGATGGGCTGTGCGTGACGATTGTTTGAAGCGCCAAATTCAGTTTTCATCCGTTGAGACTATGGCAAATTATATGGTGCACGATTTCCTTGGACTCTCTGATCATGGAAGTTCTAGCGAGGAAGAAGTTGCTACCATAGTGAGTAGAAGATTGGGCACGAAGAAAAGAAGAGTAGGTTCTGTGTTCGGGCACCGCGTGATCTATCGTGATCGACAAATGGGTCACATTAGATTGTACAATGACTACTTTGTTGATCAGTCTGTGTACCCCGATGAGCTTTTTCGTAGACGGTACGTGTTGGTAAAAACTAGATTGCTAATATTTAGTTATTTTGGTGTTCCATCTTTTGAAAGGATGATCTAATTAATTACAGTTTCTGAATGACAAAACGACTATTTCTTCACATTCTCGAGGTGATTAAGATATATGATGAGTATTTTGAGCATAAGATTAATGTTGCTAGAGTCGTAGGGTGCTCGCCGTTGCAAAAGATGACTGCAGCACTACGTATGCTTGCTTATGGAGGACCAGCTGATGGATTAGATGAGTACTTGAGAATGGGAGAAAGCACAATTATTGAAAGCCTCAAGCGATTTACAGAGTCTGTTGTAGCTGTATTTGGCCCTTCGTACCTTAGGGCTCCAAACAATCTGGAGGTTGCACAATTACTAGCTAAAGCCGAAGAACGGGGTTTTCCTGGGATGCTTGGAAGTATCGATTGCATGCACTGGAGATGGGAGAAATGCCCCACAGCTTGGCAAGGGATGTACACCGGTCACTATCAGAAACCAACTCTAATCCTTGAAGCCGTCGCATCACAGACCTTCGAATATGGCATGCATATTTTGGCTTGCCAGGGTCCCATAATGATGTCAATGTGTTGCATCGCTCACCCGTATTTGATGACCTAGCATCTGGTAATGTCGTCGAGGTTAACTTCACAATTAATGGCAACCAATATAATATGGGATATTATTTGGCAGATGGCATCTACCCAGACTAGGCAACCTTAGTGAAATCAGTATCCCTTCCCAAAGGGCGGAAGAAACGTTTTTTGCTAAGAAGCAAGTAGAATTCAGGAAAGATGTGGAGCGAGCCTTCGGCGTGTTGCAATCACGTTGGTCTATAATGCATGGTCCAGCAAGGTTTTGGACACCTAGGGACCTTAATTATATTGTGTATTGCATCATAATATTACACAATATGATTATTGAAGATGAGAGGGAGATGACCCAACTAGCGAATGAAGATTACATCGGATCATCAAATCCTTCATATGGCTAGAACCGTAATGTTCTTGCTATCGAAGAGCTAATTAAGAAGCATGAGGGCATACAAAGTGTTGAGACCAATAACCAGCTTCAACTTGATTTGATAGAACACATTTGGTTCAAGTTTGGAGATGAGGACATTGACGATTGATCACATTAGCAAGGTAGAAGATTTATATTAAAGATGGTGTCATGTACACTTTTATGCAGCCAGACTTTCTATGTCTTATACACGCCAACAGTATGTTGTCCATTGATACATCTGCCTCTGTAGTCTTGTCGGGGACCATAATTAGGGGTACCCCCGAGGTTCCTAAATCTCAGCTGGTAACCCCTATCAGCATAAAGCTGCAAAGGCCTGATGGGTACGATTAAGTCAGGGATCGGTCCATTCGAAAGACGCGATCACGCCTCGCCCGAGCCTAGCCTCAGACAAGGGCAGCCGACCCCCGGGGATCTCCGCCTCGCCCGAGACCCCCTCCAGAACCTAATGTATTCCCGGCTCGCCCGAGGCCCTGTCTTCGCCAAGAAGCAACCCTGACCAAATCGTCGCGCCGACCGACCAAATCGCAGGAGCATTTAATGCAAAGGTGGCCTGACACCTTATCCTGACGCGCGCCCCTACAGTCGACAGAGCCGAAGTGACCGCCGTCACTTTGCCGCTCCACTGACCGGCCTGACAGAAAGATGGCGCCGCCTGCGCCACTCCGACTGCGGTGTCGCCTGACAGAGTGAGGCTGATAGGCGGTCAGGCCCGGCCGCGGGCGCCATAGGAAACTCCGCTCCGCCCGACCCCAGGGCTCGGACTCGGGCTAAGTCCCGGAAGACGGCGAACTCCGCTCCGCCCGACCCCAGGGCTCGGACTAGGCTACGGCCTCGGAAGACGGCGAACTCCGCTCCGCCCGACCCCAGGGCTCAGACTAGGCTACGGCCTTGGAAGACGGCGAACTCCGGTCCGCCCGACCCCAGGGCTCGGACTAGGCTACGGCCTCGGAAGACGGCGAACTCCGCTCCGCCTGACCCTAGGGCTCGGACTCGGGCTACGGCCTCGGAAGACGACGAACTCCGCCTGATCCAAGGCTCGGACTAGGCTACGGCCTTGGAAGACGGCGAACTCCGCTCCGCCCGACCCTAGGGCTCGGACTAGGCTACGGCCCCAGAAGATGACGAACTACGCTTCGCCCGACCCCGGGGCTCGGACTCCGCCCTGGCCCCAGCCGACGGTCTCCGCCTCGCCCGACCCAAGGGTTCAGACTCGACCTCGGCCACAGAAGACAGACTCGACTTCGGCTTCGGAGGAGCTTCCACGTCGCCCGACCTAGGGCACGGACCGGCCACGTCAACAGGAGGCGCCATCATCTCCCTACCCCGAGCTGACTCGAACCACGGGGGACAAGACCGGCGTCCCATCTGGCTCGCTCCGCCAGATAGGCAATGATGGCGCCCTTGCATACCCAGTGACGATGGCGGCTCGCAGCCCCCTTACGGAAGCAAGAGGACGTCAGCAAGGGTTCAACAGCTCCGACAGCTGTCTCTCCGTCAGGCTCCAGTGCTCCTCCGACGGCCACGACATCACACCAACAGGGCGCCAAGATCTCTCGGGCTGCCACAATGGCATGTACTTAGGGCGCTAGCTCTCCCCCGCTAGACACGTAGCACTCTGCTACACCCCCCATTGTACACCTGGCTCCTCTCCTTACGCCTATAAAAGGAAGGACCAGGGCCCTCTTAGGGAGGGTTGGCCGCGCGGGGACGAGGACGAGACGAAGGCGCTCGCGTGAAGCCGCTCGCTCCCTCTCCCGCGTGGACGCTTGTAACCCCCTACTGCAAGCGCACCCGACCTAGGCGCGGGACGAACACGAAGGCCGCGGGACTTCCACCTCTCTCTCTCGCCGTCTCCGGCCACCTCGCTCTCCCCCCTTCGCGCTCGCTCTCGCGTCGACCCATCTGGGCTGGAGCACGTGGCGACATTCACTCGTCAGCATTAGGGACCCCCGGTCTCGAAACGCCGACAGTTGGCGCGCCAGGTAGGGGCCTGCTGCGTGTTGACGAACTGCTTCCCGTCAAGCTCCAGATGGGCAGTCTCCAGCAACTTCTCTGACCCGGGACGGTGCTCCGTTTCGGGAGCCTTGAGTTCATGTCCCTCAACGGCGGCTATGACATGATACTCCTTCTTCCGCCGGACGACAGCGGCAATGGCGGCCGACAGCCCGCTCGCCGGCGGCGGAATCGACGACGTCTTCCCCACGTGGCGGAAGAACTACATTCGAGCTCGTCTCGTCGCCTCCCCCGCCGGCGGAGGAGGAGGTGGGGCAACCAAGGCCAAGCAGGAGGCAGCGCCCCGTCGACTGCCGAGCGAGTCGACGACCCCAACGCTCCAACGGGGGGGCGCGCCGGGCATCGACCTCACATTTGAGACGAAGACGAGCGCCGTTTCCCCGCGACACGCCTACTCCAAGCAGACGGACGATGCCAGCACCCTCGCGGAAGGCTTGCTAGGCGTCACCCTCGTGCCTAGGACGACGGTGCGGTCTGCTCCCGACGCGACTTCATCACCGCCCGTCGACTAGAAGGTACCGACCGACTCCCATCTCGCACCTTTCGGATTCTGCCTCGACCCACCGAGCGGCCTCGCTTTGGCGGGCGCTCTCGTAGAGGCAAGTCCGGACCCTTTGGGGTTTCGTATGCGGTCACCTTGGGACCGGCTGACGGACGTCTCGACCTACGGGCCCTCTGGGTCTGAGGAAGACGACGAACCCAACTTCTGTTGTGATTTCTCCAGACTTAGCAACCCCTGTGCCATGCGGGACTTTATGACCGCATGCGACTACTGCCTTTCCGACTGTTCCGACGGTAGCCGCGGCTTCGGCGACGAAGACTGCGGCCCGAGTCGTGAATGTTTCCACGTCGATCTAGGGGGTCCCGGCGAAGGCAACCATCTTGGTATGCCGGCGGACGGTGATCCCCCTAGGCCGGTGCCTCGCGTTGACATCCTTCGGGAGCTAGCTGTGGTCCCAGTCCCCGCGGGGGGTCAGGACACACAGCTCGAGCAAATCCGCGAGGTGCAGGCCAGGCTCGACGAGGGAGCAGGAGCGCTTGAGCCGATCCGCCAGGACGTCGGGCAGGCATGGGTGGTCCAACCTCCAGCCGGAGAAATACGTCATCTACCCCAGGGCTTCCAGCACCGCATCGCTGACGATGACAGGGTCAAGCCGCCACCCATGTCCAGCGGGGTTGGCCAGAACCTAGCTGCAGCAGCGATGCTCCTCCGCGCAATGCCGGAGCCTTCAACCACCGAGGGGCGACGCATCCAGGGGGAGCTCAAGAATCTCCTGGAAGGCACCGCGGTCCGACGGGCCAAGAGCTCTGCCTCCCGAAGGCAGGGCTACCCCTCGGAACCTCATGCCGTGACTTCCCGATTCACGCGGGAAGCCTCGGTCTACACCGGGCGCACGCGCCACACAGCGCCTGCGGCCCCGGGTCACCTCAGCAACGAGCAACCTCGCCGCGACCGTCGGGCCCGCCTCGACGAGAGGGTGCGCCGAGGCTACCACCCCAGACGTGGGGGACGCTACGACAGCGGGGAGGATCGGAGTCCTTCGCCCGAACCACCTGGTCCGTAGGCCTTCAGCCGGGCCATACGACGGGCGCCGTTCCCGACCCGGTTCCGACCCCTGGCTACTATCACGAAGTACTCAGGGGAGACAAGGCCGGAACTGTGGCTCGCGGACTACCGTCTGGCCTGCCAACTGGGTGGAACGGACGATGACAACCTCATCATCCGCAACCTCCCCCTGTTCCTCTCCGACACCGCTCGCGCCTGGTTGGAGCACCTGCCTCCGGGGCAGATCTCCAACTGGGACAACCTAGTCCAAGCTTTCGCCAGCAATTTCCAGGGCACGTACGTGCGCCCCGGGAACTCCTGGGACCTCCGAAGCTGCCGACAGCAGCCGGGAGAGTCTCTCCGAGACTACATCCGGTGATTCTCGAAGCAGCGCACCGAGCTGCCCAACATCACCGACTCGGATGTCATCGACGCGTTCCTCGCTGGCACCACCTGCCGTGACCTGGTGAGCAAGCTGGGTCGCAAGACCCCCACCAGGGCGAGCGAGCTGATGGACATCGCCACCAAGTTTGCCTCCGGCCAGGAGGCGGTCGAGGCTATCTTCCGGAAGGACAAGCAGCCCCAGGGCCGCTCATCGGAAGATGCCCCCGAGGCGTCAACTCAGCGCGGCGCCAAGAAGAAGGGCAAGAAGAAGTCGCAAGCGAAACGCGACGCCGCCGACGCGGACCTTGTCGCCGCCGCCGAGTTCAAGAACCCTCGGAAACCCCCAGGAGGTGCCAACCTCTTCGACAAGATGCTCAAGGAGCCGTGCCCCAATCACCAGGGGCCCGTCAAGCACACCCTTGAGGAGTGCATCATGCTTCGGCGCCACTTCCACAGGGCTACGTCACCCCCGGAGGGTGGCAAGGCCCACGACGACGATAAGAAGGAAGATCGCCAAGCAGGAGAGTTCCCCGAGGTCCGCGACTGCTTCATGATCTACAGTGGGCAAGCGGCGAATTCCTCGGCTCGGCACCGCAAGCAAGAGCTCTGGGAGGTCTGTTCGGTGAAGGTGGCGGCGCTAGTCTACTTAGACTGGTCCGACGAGCCCATCACCTTCGACCGAGCCGACCACCCCTACCATGTGCCGAGCCCGGGGAAATACCCGCTCGTCGTCGACCCCATCATCGGTGACATCAGGCTCACCAAGGTCCTCATGGACGGAGGCAGCAGCCTCAACATCATCTACGCCGAGACCCTCGGGCTCCTGCGTGTCGATCTGTCCTCCATTCGGGCAGGCGCTGCGCCCTTCCACGGGATCATTCTCGGGAAGCGCGTTCAGCCCCTCGGACAACTCGACCTTCCCGTCTGCTTCGGAACACCCTCCAACTTTCGAAGGGAGACCCTGACGTTCGAGGTGGTCGGGTTCCGAGGAACCTACCACGCGGTACTGGGAAGACCGTGCTACGCGAAGTTCATGGCCGTCCCCAACTACATCTACCTGAAGCTCAAGATGTCGGGCCCCAACAGGGTCATCACCGTCGGCCCCACGTACAAACACGCGTTCGAATGCGACGTGGAGTGCATGGAGTACGCCGAGGCCCTCGTCGAATCCGAGGCCCTCATCGCCGACCTGGAGAGCCTCCCTAAGGAGGTACCAGACGTGAAGCGTCATGCCGGCAATTTCGAGCCAGCAGAGACGGTCAAGTCTGTCCCTCTCGACTCCAGCAACGACGTCTCCAAGCAAGTCCAGATCGGCTCTGAGCTCGACCCCAAATAGGAAGCAGTGCTCGTCGACTTCCTCCGCGCAAACGCCAACGTTTTCGCGTGGAGTCCCTCGGACATGCCTGGCATACTGAGGGAGGTCGCCGAGCACTCGCTGGAGCCCGACCCGTCAAGCAGCCTCTGCGCCGATTCGACGAGGAGAAGCGCAGAGCCATAGGCGAAGAGATCCACAAGCTAATGGCGGCAGGGTTCATCAAAGAGGTATTCCATCCCGAATGGCTTGCCAACCCTGTGCTTGTGAGAAAGAAAGGTGGGAAATGGCGGATGTGCGTAGACTACACTGGTCTGAACAAAGCATGTTCGAAGGTTCCCTACCCTCTGCCTCACATTGATTAAATTGTGGATTCCACTGCTGGGTGCGAAACCCTGTCTTTCCTCGATGCCTACTCAGGGTATCACCAAATCAGGATGAAAGAGTCCGACCAGCTCGCGACTTCTTTCATCACACCCTTCGGCATGTACTGCTATGTCACTATGTCGTTTGGCTTGAGGAATGCGGGCGCGACGTACCAGCGGTGCATGAACCATGTGTTCGGCAAACACATTGGCCGCACGGTCGAGGCTTACGTCGATGACATCGTAGTCAAGACGAGGAAAGCCTCCGACCTCCTTTCCGACCTCGAAATGACATTCCGATGTCTCAAGGCGAAAGGCGTCAAGCTCAATCCCGAGAAGTGTGTCTTCGGAGTGCCCCGAGGCATGCTCTTGGGGTTCATCGTCTCCGAGCAGGGCATCGAAGCCAACCCGGAGAAGATTGCAGCCATCACCGGCATGGGGCCCATCAAGGACTTGAAGGGCGTACAGAGGGTCATGGGATGTCTCGCGGCTCTGAGCCGCTTCATCTCACGCCTCGGCGAAAGAGGTCTGCCTCTGTACCACCTCCTAAGGAAGGCCGAGTGCTTCACCTGGACCCCCGAGGCCGAGGAAGCCCTCGGGAACCTGAAGGCGCTCCTCACGAAGGCGCCTATCTTGGTGCCCCCAGCCGCTGGAGAAGCCCTCTTGGTCTACATCGCCGCAACCACTCAGGTGGTTAGCGCCGCGATTGTGGTCGAGAGGCAAGAAGAGGGGCATGCATTGCCCGTTCAGAGGCCAGTCTACTTCGTCAGTGAGGTACTGTCCGAAACCAAGATCCGCTACCCACAAGTTCAGAAGCTGCTGTATGCGGTGATTCTGACACGATGCAAGTTGCGACACTACTTCGAGTCTCATCCGGTAACTGTGGTGTTTTCCTTCCCCCTGGGGGAGATCATCCAGTGCCGGGAGGCCTCAGGGAGGATTGCAAAGTGGGCGGTGGAAATCATGGGCGAGACAATTTAGTTCGCCCCCCGGAAGGCTATCAAGTCCCA
Organism: Zea luxurians; assembly: GCA_029449295.1. NCBI lineage: Eukaryota > Viridiplantae > Streptophyta > Magnoliopsida > Poales > Poaceae > Zea > Zea luxurians. The sequence continues at coordinate 111,982,916 of JAOPSE010000006.1, forward strand.
GGTCTTAGCGGACTTCGTAGCTGAATGGGTCGACACCCAGCTCCCAACAGCTCCGATCCAGCCGGAGCTCTGGACCATGTTCTTCGACGGGTCGCTGATGAAGACAGGGGCGGGCGCGGGCCTGCTTTTCATCTCGCCCCTCGGGAAGCACATACGCTATGTGCTACGCCTCCATTTCCCGGCGTCCAACAATGTGGCCGAATATGAGGCTCTGGTCAACGGGTTGCGGATCGCCATCGAGCTAGGGGTCCGACGCCTCGACGCTCGCGGTGACTCGCAGCTCGTCATCGACCAAGTCATGAAGAACTCCCACTGCCGCGACCCGAAGATGGAGGCCTATTGCGATGAGGTTCGGCGCCTGGAAGACAAGTTTTACGGGCTCGAGCTCAACCACATCGCCCGACGCTACAACGAGACTGCGGATGAGCTGGCTAAGATAGCCTCGGGATGGACAACGGTTCCCCCGGACGTCTTCTCCTGAGACCTACATCAACCCTCAGTCAAGACCGATGACTCGCCCGAGCCCGAGAAGGCCTCGGCCAGCCCGAGGCACCCTTGGCTCCGCCCGAGGCACCCTCGACCCTCGAGGGTGAGGCACTGCGCGTCGAGGAGGAGCGGAGCGGGGTCGCGCCTAATCAAAGCTGGCAGACCCCGTACCTGCAATATCTCCACCAAGGAGAGCTACCACTTGATCAAGCCGAAGCTCGGCGATTAGCACGGCGTGCCAAGTCGTTCGTCCTACTGGGGGACGGTAAGGAGCTCTACCACCACAGCCCCTCAGTGATGAGGACATCACGGCCATCAATACACCACACCAGCGACCCCCTTCACCATTTAATCATGGACCAGTGAAACGAGTCCGTGCACGTAAATTTAATTATCAGGTGAACTCGTTCCTTGTTGTTGAAGCTAATCATTCCTTAAATGAGGTACTAATACCTTGTGATGACTTTATTATGCTCAGGTGTTTGGGAGGTGAACCATCTTGAACTGGAGAAGGCAACAAGGCAATAAAGGCTGCTGCACCCGAGAGGATTTCGTAACAGCACCAAGTACAAGTTTAAATGGGGCATATCTTCCAACTTCCAAGGCCGTTTAATGCAAATAAATACTTGTTGGAAAGCTCCCTTCGTCTACTTGCTGGTGGATCAAGAATTAATGGGAGACGACACCCGAGGCGTCCAGGAACTGCCGAGGGAACTTCATGACTCCACCAGAATTCCTTCTTCCTATTTCTCTATTTAAGCAACTAGCAGCCACCAAAGAACTTGGGTTTTGTTTGATGTAAGTTTAGCCTTTGCTACTTCCTTGTAAACGCGTGTGTCGGCTAGACCACCCGAATACTTGAAACAGGACCCCAACTATATCAGATCCGTGTGTGTTTGCTTGTTATCTTGTTCTTGCTTGTTCTCGATTGCTTGCAGGTTCAAGGCTGTTCTTGGCACGGCAAGAGCAGCAACAACAGGAGCCGGTGTAACTATCGCTAAGGCGCAGCACGCTTGTGGTTGTTGTAGTCGGATAGCACAACGTCGACCTCCACCCCAAATCGTAGTTATCAGGAGACGGTGTACCTGTCGCTCAAGGCGCCACACCATCTTGGTTGTGGTAGTCGGGCAGCCAACGTCGTTCTCCAACAAGTTTTCCACCTCCACCATCTCTCATCGAAAGATCGGGCACCCTTCTACCCGTTGGGTTCATCAAGTGGTATCAAATTTCAGGTTGCTCGGTGAGAGAACTCAATCTTCCTTGTTTTATTTACCTACAGTCCACTTTTGCCCAAGGATATATTTAGATCAGAAATTCACCTAAAACCAGTTTGAGCCTTTGCTTTACTACTTAGTTTTCGACTTGTTGAATTCACGGTTGCTGCATTTGGGTCGAGTTGCTGGTCTAAAGTTTTCTTACCGCTAGAGTTTCGAGTTCGCGCCACCTTGTTTCAATCACCAGTTTAGACCTCTTGCTGCAATTCAACCAAAAAGAAGAGAAAGCAAAAGGCGAGTGCATAAAAAAAGCCGCACTAATCAGCAAAACAAAAAAAAGACACGTGCAAAACAAAAGAGAGAGAAAGAAAACAAGTTCTGAATTTTGGTAGATAAAATTTGTAAGTGCAACAAAACAAAAGGCAGTTTGTGTGCCTTCTTTTTATAGTTTCAGAAATCAGATTGCTGTTCTCAGCTTTTGATGATACTATTTGTGTAACGGCTCACGTCTCTATTACGGTTTGGACTAGGACCAGCACAACACCATTGTGGAACGTTTATTCAACTTGTTGTGGCTAACGTGGTACTAGCTATTCCTTGGAACTATTGAAATTGCAGCTACCTATAAATCCACAAAATTTTCTACAACACCACCAGGTTGTGCTAGCTGCCACCGTTGTTGTTGTTCTTGCTGTTTGCCGGCACCTCTTGTATTGTGTGGTGAGCATTTGTAAGAACTTGCTTAACTAGTTTGAGAATGAGAGATTACAACAATGATTCCTAGTAGTTTATAGGATCAAAGATATTTTTATTGTTTTCTTGTCTTTACTAAACATGGCAGGTGATATGGAGATTTTTGAGCCAACCGAACATTATATTCAAGGCATCATTCGACACTTGCCTTCATATACCGGTAAATTCGATCCTCATGCATACATTGATTGGGAGCTAAAGGTAGATAAGGAATTTGATAAGCATGATCTATCTCAAAAACAAAAGATTTATATTGCCACTAATTTGTTAACTGAGCATGCATTGATGGAATGGAAATACATTTGTAGGCACAACAAAGTTCCACAATCTTGGGAAGACTTCAAACTTCATTTTAGAGATGCATTCATTCCTGCATACTATGCTGATCATTTGCTTTCTAAATTAGACACCTTAAAGCAGGGTGCTAGGACTGTGAAAGATTATTATTATGATTTTAAAATTTGTACCATGTTTGCTCGTTTAGATGAATGCATGGAAGATGTAATGACTAGGTTCATGAAAGGACTCAATTCTGAAATTCAGACTATAGTCATGCATGAAACATACAAACACATTTCTCACTTGTTTTTGCTTGCATGTAAAGCTGAAAATGAGATTCTATTATACAATTATACAAGCACTGAACATGTGAGCCATAGTTCCTCTTTTGCATCTGTTCTACATGCTGATCAAGAACACAAAATAATGAAACCAGTTGTTGGTTTTCCATCATCACAAGAAGAATTGATTGCTGACACTTGTGATAGTGAAGATTTGTGGGATAATGATTCACATGTACTAAGGCAACAACTAGTAAATGAACATGTTACATCTGTTATTGAACCAAACATTTTGGCTAAAAAGGAACATGTAACTTGTATTGCAAACGAAACTGAAGAAATAAATTTGCTCTCTTCTTTAAATACTTGGGCCTATATTGAGTTTGATGATCTTTTTGAGCTCGGTAATTTGGAAAATATTTTATTTGCTAGATCAACTATACCTTGTCCTTCTGATGTTATATTTTATATTGTTGGCAAGTACAACAACATAGAACAATTTCTTGTGCATAGAATTTCTATTTCATCTAGATATGTTGTTTCTTCACTTTGTGCAAATAAGATATTGGTATGTTCTCAAGAAGAAAAGAATCTCTTGTTTCCATGTACTTTAGTAGAAGTTTCAGGTTTATATTTGAAAGACATTAATAAAAGCTTAGTCATCAACATCAATCATGATGCAAAACCGAGGACGGTTTGCTGTCAAGAAGGGGAGAATGATGAGAACATAACCCGCATAGATATGACCATGTTAATGGCTCCTGCTACAAAGACATTGAGGAACAAAGAAGTTGATTGGGGATCAAGTAATGATATTTCCAACATTTCCAATAAAGCAAGCACATCATCAAATTTAAAGATATACTTGGGTGAGGAGCATACACTAGAGTCGAGGACAACTCTATTACAAGAAGGGGAGGATGATGAGGACATCACGGCCATCAATACACCACACCAGCGACCCCCTTCACCATTTAATCATGGACCAGTGAAACGAGTCCGTGCACGTAAATTTAATTATCAGGTGAACTCGTTCCTTGTTGTTGAAGCTAATCATTCCTTAAATGAGGTACTAATACCTTGTGATGACTTTATTATGCTCAGGTGTTTGGGAGGTGAACCATCTTGAACTGGAGAAGGCAACAAGGCAATAAAGGCTGCTGCACCCGAGAGGATTTCGTAACAGCACCAAGTACAAGTTTAAATGGGGCATATCTTCCAACTTCCAAGGCCGTTTAATGCAAATAAATACTTGTTGGAAAGCTCCCTTCGTCTACTTGCTGGTGGATCAAGAATTAATGGGAGATGACACCCGAGGCATCCAGGAACTGCCGAGGGAACTTCATGACTCCACCAGAATTCCTTCTTCCTATTTCTCTATTTAAGCAACTAGCAGCCACCAAAGAACTTGGGTTTTGTTTGATGTAAGTTTAGCCTTTGCTACTTCCTTGTAAACGCGTGTGTCGGCTAGACCACCCGAATACTTGAAACAGGACCCCAACTATATCAGATCCGTGCGTGTTTGCTTGTTATCTTGTTCTTGCTTGTTCTCGATTGCTTGCAGGTTCAAGGCTGTTCTTGGCACGGCAAGAGCAGCAACAACAGGAGCCGGTGTAACTATCGCTAAGGCGCAGCACCCTTGTGGTTGTTGTAGTCGGATAGCACAACGTCGACCTCCACCCCAAATCGTAGTTATCAGGAGACGGTGTACCTGTCGCTCAAGGCGCCACACCATCTTGGTTGTGGTAGTCGGGCAGCCAACGTCGTTCTCCAACAAGTTTTCCACCTCCACCATCTCTCATCGAAAGATCGGACACCCTTCTACCCGTTGGGTTCATCACTCAGGCATCCTCCAGCGGTGCATCTCCATCACCGAAGGTCAGGAACTCCTTCGAGAGATACACTCGGGGGCTTGTGGCCATCATGCAGCACCTCGAGCCCTTGTCGGAAATGCTTTCCGACAAGGTTTCTACTGGCCGACAGCGGTGGCCGACACCACTAGAATCGTCCGCACCTGCGAAGGGTGTCAGTTCTACGCAAGGCAGACCCACCTGCCTGCTCAGGCTCTGCAGACGATACCTATCACCTGGCCTTTTGCTGTATGGGGTCTGGACCTCGTCGGCCCCTTGCAGAGGGCACCCGGGGGCTACACGCACCTGTTGGTCACCATCGACAAATTCTCCAAGTGGATCGAGGTCCGACCCCTAAACAGCATCAGGTCCGAGCAGGCGGTAGCATTCTTCACCAACATCATCCATCGTTTCGGGATCCCGAACTCCATCATCACCGACAACAGCGCCCAGTTCACCGGTAGAAAGTTCCTGGATTTCTGCGAGGATCACCACATCCGGGTGGACTAGGCCGCCGTAGCTCATCCCATGACGAATGGGCAAGTAGAGCGTGCCAACGGCATGATCCTACAAGGACTCAAGCCTCGGATCTACAACGACCTCAACAAGTTCGGCAAGTGATGGATAAAGGAACTCCCCTCGGTGGTCTGGAGCCTGAGGACAACGCCAAGCCGAGCCACGGGCTTCACGCCGTTCTTTCTAGTCTATGGGGCCTAGGCCATCTTGCCCACAGACTTAGAATACGGTTCCCTGAGGATGAGGGCCTACGCCGACCAAAGCAACCAAGCTAGCCGAGAAGACTCACTGGACCAGCTGGAAGAGGCTCGGGACAGGGCCTTACTACACTCGGCACGGTATCAGCAGTCCATGCGACGCTACCACGCCCGAGGGGTCCAATCCCGAGACCTCCAGGTGGGCGATCTGGTGCTTCGGCTGCGACAAGACGCCCGAGGGCAGCACAAGCTCACGCCCCCCTGGGAGGGGCCGTTCGTCATCGCCAAAGTTCTGAAGCCCAGAACATACAAGCTGGCCAACAGTCAAGGCGAGATCTACGGCAACACTTGGAACATCCAACAGCTATGTCGCTTCTACCCTTAAGATGTTTTCAAGTCGTTCATATACCTCGCTCCTACGCAAAGTTTAGTCATCAAGGAAGGGTCAACTTTGCCTCGGCAAAGTCCGACCCTCCCTCGGGGGCTAAAAGGGGGGGACCCCCTCTGCGTCGAATTTTTCCCGCAAAAAGATCCTTTCTGCCAGATTATCTTTCGTGCTTTTTGACTACTTCGAAAGTGGATCCTGAAAACGACGGAGTACACGTAAGCAGCCAAGGCTGACCGAGCCGAGGGACTCCTATGCCTCCGGGATACGGATACCTCACTCATCACCTTCTGCGATAAGTAACTCGTGCTCGGATAAGTGACTCCACGGACCGAACAAGTCTTCACGCTCGAGAGCGCTTCTGCCGAAATGATTTTTCGGGCCTTCTCGACTGCGTCGGTAGCAGAACCTTATGGACGGGTGAGAGCGCGCGTAAGCGGCAAGACCGACCGAGCCGAGGGACTCCTACGCCTCTGGGATACGGATACCTCACTCATCGCCTTCTGTGAAAAGCAACTCTCGCCCACACAAACAATTCTGTTACCGACGAATAAGTCCGGATACTCGAAACAAGAGGAAAAGAATGCAGCTTTACAACACGACGGTGTGTTTAGGCCTTGGCGGCCGCAGAAAACATACACACACTACAAGACAACCTGATCCTGCAGGCTCGGGCGTCGACAGCCGAAGGGGGCAGCAACACCCTCGGCATCGACTACACCTTCGGCGGGGTCTGACCTAGCCTCGGGCGTCGACGCGGTCGGAGGGCCCCCACTCCGAAGGACGACATCAGCACCACATCCGGGCCATCGCCGCCAGGGTTTTCTTTAAGAATCTGGCCCGAGCAGGCGGCTCGGCTGGCTACCCCGAGGCCTCGGCCCGCTGTCCTCCGACGACATCGGCCCGACCCGAGGCCTTGGCAGCTCAACTCCGGCGCCGGTTCCGCCAGTGGACAACCTGGCCAGGCTCTGGCCAGTCACACCTCCTTCACGGGCAACTCTGCCTCTATTCGCACTGACACCGCTACCCCTAGCCTCGGCTCATCGAAGAGCGGCCGAGCGGTTCCTCTAACCAAGCGAGGGAAGCCTCGGGCAGTAAGGCTGACCGAGCCGAGGGACTCCTACGCCTCCGGGATACGGATACCTCACTCGTCACCTTTACCTAGGGCGACTCACGCTTGGTGAAGCGGTTCAAGCAACGAACAGGCGAGTCTTAGCGCTCGGAAATGAGGAAAAAACATGGCTCCGTGCCTAAATTACATACATGTTCAGGCCCCAAAAGCCACAATGAACAAACACTGGCATTCGAAGTGCCATTACAGACAGAACTCCGGTTCCGCCCCCCACGGGTATGAACAACCCCCATACCAGGGGGCCCGCGGGACAACGAACTCCAAGCGGCTCACCGCCGCCCGCTCCGACAAGCTACGGCAACGGCTTCTGGGCAAGTGCAGCGGCAGAAGAGTTCTCGCCCACCGAGGACGAGAACCGGCCATTCAGGCCAGGGGGAGGCGACGCCCACCTGTCCACCGACACCGCGCCAGCGGACACCGGCCGCCCTGAAGCGCGCCGGTAGGTCCTCGCTCCCGCCCTCGCTGAGGCCGCCCCAGAACACGAGCACCGCCCTCGCGGTGTGCAGCGCGCTAAGCGACCCTCTGGTGCGGCTGTCGGTGCGAGGAAGACCCAGCTGCGGCCAGCCCGTGCGCGGTGAGACCGCCGTCCGGATAGAGGGCGGAATGCTGCACCCCGGCTGGGCAGCAGCAGTTCGCCTTCCCCGGCATGGCCGAAGGAAGCTTCCGCGGGGCTGGTAAAGACCTTTCTCCCCCAAACAACGAGGGAAGAAAGGGGCACCCGACCCACGCGGAGACGACCCCCCGCTCGGTGCGCTCCTCCGCCTCAGCCCGGATGACGAAAATCCTTGAAGCTGAGGGGGAGGCAAAAGCCGCAGCCTGGTTTGTTTCTCCCCACCAGACTGACCATTGGTGAGGAGACGCAGCCAGGCTGCCTGACGAAAATCCTTGAAGCCAAATGATGGCTGAAAGGTACCAACTCCCACGGAGTTGCGTTCCTCCAACGATGAAGCGGGAAGATTGCAAGCGTCCCCCATCCGGGGGCTTGGTAGGAGGAAAGACACGATGCATAAGGGGAGCACGAAGACATGGTCACTTTCGAAGGGGGTCCCCCTCCTTTTAAAGGTGACTCTCCCCACTTGCGTCCTCAGCCGTCGCGGGCCGAGTCTTCTCCAACACACTCCAAGGTCCTTCCCCCCATGACGCGGGGGCTGGGTCCTACACGTCATGCAAGCTGCCCCAAGACGGAAGAAGCCAAACCGCCACGCGAGGTGCGCGTAACTGCCCAGCGGTTACAGGCGCTCCTTCACTTTTGCCCAGACCAGCGGGTGAAAGGGCGGACAGCCATGCAGGCGGCATGCAACCGTGCCAAGTGGACGCGCCCCTTCGACTCCAACGAGCCCAGCATGGAGGTCCAGGCCCACGCGTCATGCAACCGGCGCGTCGGTTGCCACGTGCAGGAAACTGCACCGCCACCCACGCCACTACCGCGCCTCCTCGACTGCGGAGTCGATACCGTGACTCGAGGCGACCCCGCAGTGCCAACCAAGCGCGACGGTCAAAAGCGGTCAAAAATGGGCCGGCAGTAATGGCGGTGGCAGGCGGGCAGGGGCAGCGGTCACGTCGCCAGTCAAGTCGTCAGCAGGCTCACGTCCTCTCCAGGGACAGCGAGAGAACCCTCTCCCACGGCGTGAAGACGACGCGCCCGTGATCCGTACCTCGAACGGCTCGCGCACGCGCAACGGCCGCTTCACAAAACGCGTGCCCCGTCGCATTAACTCCGTGGCGGGACACACGGCGTCTCTGGCGGGAGAAGCAAGCGACGCTTCGCCTTCGCCACAATAACCACATCGAAAAAGGTACGTCGCGTCGTTTGATTTCGTATCCTTTTCCTTTTTTCCTCTTTCTCTCTCTTGCAACAGGGACCGGCAAAGGGGGATACCTCGAAAAGGATCCTTCTCCGTGAAGGAACCAGGCTCCGAGCCTCCCTACTGATCAGAGGTTCGAAGGCTGGCCCCTCGAAAGGGTTCGACAGCCGCCTCAGATCGCGTGGGCTCTACACCCACTACTGGTCAGGGGTTCGAAGGTCGGCCCCTCGAAAGGGTTCAACGACCGCCTCAGGCTACTCGGGCTCCGCGCCCACTACTGATCAGGGGTTCGAAGGCTGGCCCCCGAAGGGTTCACAATCGCCTCAGACACAGAGCGAGGGATGACCAGGGGTACGTTCGATACATAACCGAGGCTCAGGCTACGCTCCCGAGGTACCCTAGGACATTTCCGAGACCAGCGGGAGCGATCTTGTAACAGAATCCCATCGGAGGGAGGCATCGAGCCCTCGGACCCCGTCGCCAGGGGACCGGGTCTGGCAGATCACCCGCAGGTACTTTTGGGCATGCCTCCGGGCCACAGCCGACCCCTAACGAATGGGGCACGGGCGTCCACTCGGATCACCCGTTCGCAGCTCACTGGAGACACCATGTTCGTCGCCCATCGAGGGCAACATGGCGCTTCCCCCCCTCCTCCTTGCGGAAAGGCGACGTAGGGGCATATGTAAAAAAGTCGAGTCTGTCCTTGATCGTCCTCTCGCTCTGTGCGGAGGCTCGGGGGCTGCTCTCGCAAACTTGGCTCCGGCCAAACCGTTGACGGCGTCAACATACCGGCCCGAGAACTTGGGACTCGACGGTGCACTCAGGCTACGGCCAGCTCGCATGAGGGAACGACCAGACCAGCCGAGCCATTGCGAGGCATTAAGACCTCGAAGGAGTCTAACCACTCCTCCGAGGCCTCGGGGGCTACACCCGGCGGGTGCGCTCGCGCGCCCCCGCCGGAACGAACAGCAACCGAGGAAGGCTGGTCCCCTTGCAAAAAAGTGCGACGAAAGCCTCCAAGCGAGTGTTCACACTCCCTTGGAGGCTCGAGGGCTACTGTCGGGGACCATAATTAGGGGTACCCCCGAGGTTCCTAAATCTCAGCTGGTAACCCCCATCAGCATAAAGCTGCAAAGGCCTGATGGGTACGATTAAGTCAGGGATCGGTCCATTCGAAGGACGCGATCACGCCTCGCCCGAGCCTAGCCTCGGACAAGGGCAGCCGACCCCGGGGGATCTCCGCCTCGCCCGAGGCCCCCTCCAGAACCTAATGTATTCCCGGCTCGCTCGAGGCCCTGTCTTCGCCAAGAAGCAACCCTGACCAAATCGCCGCGCCGACCGACCAAATCACAGGAGCATTTAATGCAAAGGTGGCCTGACACCTTATCCTGACGCGCGCCCCTACAGTCGACAGAGCCGAAGTGACCACCGTCACTTCGCCGCTCCACTGACCGGCCTGACAGAAAGACAGCGCCGCCTGCGCCACTCCGACTGTGGTGCCGCCTGACAGAGTGAGGCTGACAGGCGGTCAGGCCCGGCCGCGGGCGCCATAGGAAACTCCGCTCCGCCCGACCCCAGGGCTCGTACTCGGGCTAAGTCCCAGAAGACGGCGAACTCCGCTCCGCCCGACCCCAGGGCTCAGACTAGGCTACGGCCTCGGAAGACGGCAAACTCCGCTTCGCCCGACCCCAGGGCTCGGACTAGGCTACGGCCTCGGAAGACGGCGAACTCCGCTCCGCCCGACCCCAGGGCTCGGACTAGGCTACGGCCTCGGAAGACGGCGAACTCCGCTCCGCCCGACCCTAGGGCTCGGACTCGGGCTACGGCCTCGGAAGACGACGAACTCCGCCTGATCCAGGGCTCGGACTAGGCTACGGCCTTGGAAGACGGCGAACTCCGCTCCGCCCGACCCTAGGGCTCGGACTAGGCTACGGCCCCAGAAGATGACGAACTACGCTTCGCCCGACCCCGAGGCTCGGACTCCGCCCTGGCCCCAGCCGACGGTCTCTGCCTCGCCCGACCCAAGGGTTCGGACTCGACCTCGGCCACAGAAGACAGACTCGACTTCGGCTTCGGAGGAGCTTCCACGTCGCCCGACCTAGGGCGCGGACCGGCCACGTCAACAAGAGGCGCCATCATCTCCCTACCCCGAGCTGACTCGAACCACGGGGGACAAGACCGGCGTCCCATCTGGCTCGCTCCGCCAGATAGGCAATGATGGCGCCCTCGCATACCCAGTGACGATGGCGGCTCGCAGCCCCCTTACGGAAGCAAGAGGACGTCAGCAAGGGTTCAACAGCTCCGACAGCTGTCTCTCCGTCAGGCTCCAGTGCTCCTCCGACGGCCACGACATCACACCAACAGGGCGCCAAGATCTCTCCGGCTGCCACAATGGCATGTACTTAGGGCGCTAGCTCTCCCCCGCTAGACACGTAGCACTCTGCTACACCGCCCATTGTACACCTGGCTCCTCTCCTTACGCCTATAAAAGGAAGGACCAGGGTCCTCTTAGGGAGGGTTGGCCGCGCGGGGACGAGGACGAGACGAAGGCGCTCGCGTGAGGCCGCTCGCTCCCTCTCCCGCGTGGACGCTTGTAACCCCCTACTGCAAGCGCACCCGACCTAGGCGCGGGACGAACACGAAGGCCGTGGGACTTCCACCTCTCTCTCTCGCCGTCTCCAGCCACCTCGCTCTCCCCCCTTCGCGCTCGCTCTCGTGTCGACCCATCTGGGCTGGGGCACGCGGCGACATTCACTCGTCGGCATTAGGGACCCCCGGTCTCGAAACGCCGACAAGTCTGTACCCACAATTCGATAATGCAACAACTAGTGCACAATGAACATTTGTTTGTTGTCCATAGAAACTGTTTGATTCTTCAATAACAAACATCTACAAGCATTTTAGTACAATGAAAATTCTAGCTGCATGCATTTTAACTTGTCAGTTTCATCGCAACAATATATACAGTAACACACACTTTCGCACGACAAGTTCAGCATGCACAAAGGATAGAGGAGTGACTGATGCTTATTCAATCCAACATAAACAAGGTCCAAAATTTGTATAACATAGATATAGCTAGCAACACGTAGTTCATGGACACAAATAACATTCTAATCTAAGTTGAACTATTGTTGTCTTTGTTACTCTTCTCCATGATCCGGCGTTGCATGTTTCGGTAGTAAGCTCGCTTCTCCTCCGCCACCTCGTCAATGTTCACAGCCATGATCTTGAACTCCATCTCTTGTTCCTTCAAATCAAGCTCACGGTCCCTACGTGCAAGTAGCTCCTTATACTGTCCATCACGTTTAACCTCGACAAGCTCACGGTTCTTGGCCATACGCTCAAGCACTTCATCACAAGCAGTGGAATCAGCGGATGTAGTGTTTTTATTTGCACGGTTTCTCTTGCATGAGTCATGACCCTCTGGAGTCTGGACGTATTGACACCTCAGGTTCACTATAAGGAAACATGCTCGTTGGTTGATCTTCATTTATGACCCTCCCTGGTCTTGTTGCAGTAGACCTTTCACACCACTTTCTCTCATTTCTCAATAATATCCAGCAATGTGTGAATTGGAAAGGATGATTTTGTAATCCTTCAAACATCTTCATGGCATCCTTTAGCTGTAAAAAATTTAAAACATCATTACCATTGAACCCAATATGTTGTTAAGGTAAAAGACTAACTAGAATATTAGTTACCCTATCTTCTGCCACTTTCCCACTCTCATTTCGGCGCTCTATTTCAGACAAGTACGCACAAAACTTGTTTACTTCCTTCTGAATTGTCTTCCATCTATGTTGTATAGCTATTTGTGTCCTTTGTGATCCTTCAGGCTTGTATTTGTCAAAGTAATTGACAAAACGCTTCCAATAGCCACCACTGGTTTGATTCATCCCGATTATCGCATCTTGGCTCACATTTATCCAAGCAGAACATATAGCCTCATCCTCCTGATGGCTGAAGTTCTTTGCTCTCCTAGCTACTTTCTTTTTTGCACTGTTGTCAACTTCAACATCCTGGGTGGGCAGCCCTTGTACCTCATGGACATGTTCATTATGGTGCGAATCCTATACAATGGACATGGTGATACAATCATATAAATGAAATCGATAGTACTTAGCACATGAAGAATCAGCTCACCTCACCCTCCGTGATGTTGTAATAGCATCCATCAAAGTTCCATGTATCAATATTAGGAAATTGTGATGTATTTGAGCCACCAGCCATAGTAGACCTGCGTCCATCCATTTGTACAAATCCCAACCTGTTTGAAAAATATTTTTTTAGCAATCCTCTTCTTGGATTTTAACTATTTACATCAATTTGAAATTTGTGATTTTGTTTACTGTATGAATCACACAAACATGTTATATATCCTGATAATATAAGAAGAGGTAAAATAAAAAATAACGATTGATGAAAACACTGTAAATATATTTCAGATGATCAGAAGCACAAGGTTTCCTTTGTCGATGATATTGTATTCCACTTTCTAAAAACAAAGCTGGTTAATTGCACTCAGGAAACAAATGAAGTGCATTCATGTGCAGTATTCACGCTGCCTTGTAGCCATTGCTTCAACTATAAATAATTCTAGTATAATAGTATGATGGGGTATGTATTGCTTGTCCTTCAACCGCGTGTATGAATTGTAGGCAACTTTATGAATTACAAGACAAAAAATGAACATAGACTAAATGTACGAGAGCAAAGAAAGAGAAGCCTCGACGATGGCCTTGTACAGACCCGCGGGAGCGAAGATTGGAGAAAACGAAGCCTCGCGCCTCCTCGTAGCCGTGCCTCGCGCCGCCTCGTAGCCGCGCCGCTGATTCACCATGCTGCACCTGGTGTCGCTGTGCTCTTCGCCGCTGTCGCGCCTCGCTTCGCCCTAGGTCACCGAGTCGCCACGGTCTACACCGCCATCACACGTTCCCAGAGCACGCAGAAGTAGGATGGTAGTTGGTTGTGACGAGACGCGTCGAGAAGGCAGGGGCGGTGTTTTCGTTGGAGGAACACTTGGATGCGTTGGGTCTACCTATAATGGCCCAGCTGTTGGAGTGTGATATTTCAATACATATGAGGTATTTTAAAAATAGGTCTTAGTATGCCTCTGCTCTTGGAGATGGTCTTAGAGGGTAATTGAAAAAAATACAAGAGACGAGATCTTCGAAGAGCTTTTTTCTACACGACTACTCTACATAAATATTGTCTTTTAACTATGTTTATGGTTCAAAGGCTTAAGATTGTATCATGCACCTTCTTAATCGTCTCTTGTACTTAGAAAATCGATCTAGAGTCTCTAAGTTATACATGCCCTTGATACAACATAGTGAGTGATGACCACATACTTACCATTATAATCAAAAGTCGTCCAAAAAATTTCTGCAACACTAGGAACCAATAATCATCTTGTCTCTAGTAGCAACAATCAGTAAGGTAGTTTTAAAAAGCAGCATCTACCTAAAATGCACACATATCCTAAAATCCGCAGTGATAACCTAAGTTCACTAAATATTTAGGGTCACTTTAAAACCAGCGGTCGTCCTAAAGAACACCATAAATTTAGAGGCAGATCCTCCAACCCCTAATTCTAGAGTGTTCTCTTCCCCTAAATTTGTTTATACTCTAAACTATGACTAATCATATAATTAATATGTACGTACAATTTTAATCCATGACAAATATATATATGTGTTTCAAACCTCGCTTCGACAAATAAATTTATTGTACTCGTTTTGGACTCTAGACGGTGTGCGCGGTGGGTGCAAGATTTATACTGATTCGGCAGAACGTCCTTACTTCTAGTCGGTGGCTTGCTTTACCAGCACCATTAATGATCAAAGCTCGTAGTAGATGTTACAAACGGGCGAGAGAGGGAGAAGAGGCTCTTAAGTCTCTTATCGTGGTGGAGGTGGAGTTAAGGGTTACAAAGTGGAGTCCTAGCTAAGTCTTGACTTGGCGGCGAGGCTCCGGCCTCTAGATCCTCGTCGGTGCGTCCTCCTCCTGTTCGTCAGTCCTTTTGGGTGTCTTCTTGTTTTTCGTCCTTGTGCGTGCGTTTGTCCGTGTGCTCGGGGATCCTTCTTTCTCGGGCTGGCCTCCTCCTTTTATAGGGCAAGGAGGAGGGTCGGTCAGCGGAGGCTTCCTTAAGAAGGAGCCACCGAGCGATAGTAAAATCGAGTGTTCTACCATGGGACAAAGCCACGCGTGCTCGTGGGCCCTAGGGTCGCCTAACTGTCTCGTATTCTTTATGGCAGACGGGGCGGGCAGAGGCCCGAGCGCCATCATTTGTGCTATGTCAACCCCTGAACTTCGTAGCCTGGGGCTCGACGCGGCTCGTCGTGTTGTGCCCTATCAACGGTCTGCGCACTCGGGCCTAGTCCTAGTAGGTCATGAGTGTGCGCGCATGTCGAGGGTGCGCTGGCCATAAATGTGCTACAGTTGTCACACCGGTTTTAGAAGGCAAACCGAATGCGAACCATGTACGTGCCAGGATCAGCAATTCACGTACACAGCAGTTTACATAACATGGACATCATCACACAGTGCTCAAATAGTATTAAAAGGGAAATAATAGTCGATTACATCATATGTCTGAGACATCCATATAGTATTTACAATAATCAAAGTGCGAAAAACGAAACGTAGATAACACGGCCTTCACAGGCAGCTGACTGGGGGTTGCCGCTAACCCACACCTAGAACTCGTCGTAGTCTTGGAACTCCTAGAAATCTCCTTCCACGGCTTCATCTTCTCCTGAGCAGTGGTTGCAACGCGGACAACCTGGGGGGGTTTGGTGTGTAGAGCAAGGGTGAGTACACATCAACATACTCAGCAAGCATCCTGTTTGGCTGTAGTGGACTAGCTTTATGTGGGGATAAGTCAAGCAGTTGCTTTTAGTTGGTCAGGTTATTACTTACTAGTAGAAAGCCAAGTTTTAACATTAACCCAAGTTATTAGCCCAATGTATCCTTTACAAACGGAAAGAATACCACTTACCAGCACCATAGTCATAACCAGAACCATCAATCTCATTGCCACCTGTACTAAAATGTCTCTGATCAAGTATCACTAATCTCTGGAGCTCCCTTGGCCGCTCATAACCGCGAGCACGGCTGATATATCAGTTTCATAACACTCTGCAGAGGTTGCGCACTTTACCCATAAGCCGTGATTCCCTCTTGCCTCGGGCCGATCAAACCCTTAAACACTACCAAGGTGAATAGGCAGGGTTTCACTACGTAGCCTTTACAAAGATTCCCCAGGACTGTAGCCACCCGTTAGGTTTCCTAAATGTACCGCACTCCTCCCCAAGGGACAAATCCACCTTGGCAGAGCGAGCCGCATACAACGAGCCCCATTGACGGCACAACGGCTAAGTGATCTACACCCCGGTTCCTCTAATTATTCAGCTAAGGGCGTCCCATTCCACCCCATGGTTGCACTGTTTTCCCGGGCGGTCATCCATTGAACAGGTCCTTACGGAGAGGCACTCGAGAAACCGCTCGAGTCCCCTTAAAGGTCACAAGTATGATCATAAATAAAAAGGGAAAACAGCGTATCATAGATAATCACATCATGTTCATTGATTAGAGTTGAGCAATAGCATCAAACTAAGCAGTAATAATCCGACCCAAATAGGTAATCAAGGACATGGATAACAAAAGCTAGTAAATCCTTAGGTATAAATGTGTAATGCGGGAGGTGAATTAAAGAATGAATAGGACAGAGATGGGTCAAAGGACACTTGCCTCCACCAACCGACTGCTGCTCAGGGGCTTCTCCTGCGGGTTCCTCGGGCTCTTCGACCGGATCGTTCTCTATGCGATTGCAAGCATACATACATCCATCCATTCAAATTAAGAAACAAACAGTACACCATACAAGGGAACAAATAAAGTGAATATGCATCAAGTATGACATTCGATATCGCATTCATTATGGTTAGAAAGAAACAGGAAAAGGTCTCGCAGGGGGGTTAAAGCTTATGCACTAATGATTAGTTAAATTATGCGATGTAGTTCCAATTGGTTCTAACAAAAGAATTTAGTTATATGCACTAATGGAAACCTAGTCATTTTTAGTTGATCAACATTGAACGAGATAAACAATAGATTATATGAATTAACTAGCGTAACGGAATTCTAAATCAAGTTTCCTATTTCAATAACATGAACAATGATTAGCCTGCCTAAAATAAAATAGCTAACAATAATAAAAGAACATAAAATAAAATAAAATAAAATAAAAAAAGGGGGGCGATTGAACCGGCCAGGGGGCGGTTGAACCGGCCTGGGGCAGGGGCGGGGCGGCGCGCAGGGGGGGCAGCGGCCGAACTGGGGCACGCAGGGGGGCGGCCGAGCTGGGCAGGGCGCGCGAGGGGGGGCGGCCGAGCCGGGGCGGGCGGGCGGCCGAACCGGGGGTGCGCAGGGGCGGCGGCGGCCGAGCCGGCCATGGAGGCGGCCAAGCTGGCCAGGGCGCAGGGCGGTTGGGCCGGGGAGGGAGAGGAGGGGAGAGGGGAGAGGAGAGGAGAGGGGGAGGGCTCACCGGGGACGGGGACGGGCGGCCGAGCTGCAGGGGCGGGGGCGGCCGAGCTGCAGGGGCGGCGGCCGAGCTGCAGGGGCGGGGCTAGGGCAGGGGCGGCGGCTAGAGGGAAAATGGGAGAAAGGGAGGGAGAAGGAGACGGATAAGGGGAAGAGAGGGGGGGCGGCTGGGCCAATTGGGCCCAAAGGAGGGCGCGCGGGTGGGGGGCGGCTGAGCTGGGGCGGCTGGGCCGGCCAGGGACGGCCCACGGCACGGGAGAGAGAAAAGAGAGGAGAGAGAGAGAAAGAAAAAGAAAAAGAAAAAAAAGTTTTTCTCCTTTTCGAAATCCGGTCTTCCTAGATGAATGCACTTTCATTTCTAAGCAATCAAAAAAATGTATGGTCTGGCATGGTGCATCAAACAACATAAAGTAATTTAGGGTTTTTCTTTACACGGGAGTTCCAAGCCGAATCCCGCTAACTTTGGAAAAGATCAAGGTCTAGCGAGGGGAAAAAGAAAAGGAAAGGGTAACGCCCGAATTTGGCGAGTGAAGAAAAGAAAAAATTCAACTGCAAAAATTCGGGGCGTTACAACAGTCCAAGGGATTCGTAGGTCATGAGTGCTCTATGGTCTGAGGAGCTTATAGGCTATGAGTGGGAAGGTGGATCGACGCCTCCACTGTGGCTCGGCGCCAGACGCAGTTAATGCGGCTAATCACTTATGATAGGTCGGTCTCAGGCTAGGAAAAGGATCCACTCGAGTGGTTTCCCTTCAGCCTATCTGGCCCCCTGTCTGGCTCCGCCACGCCCGACCCTAGTCTCGATGTCGCGAGGCGTCCGAGGGCGGGTGCCTCCAAGGTAGACGTTACCTGTCACCTCCAACTAACCGATGGCCCCTAGTTGCCAGAGGCTTTTCCCTAACGCATTTACTAAACGATGGGCCCCATGGGCCAAGGATCTTTTCCTCGACAATGATATAGAGAGAACCACAGTCTTAGAGAGTCAAAACATCCTAAGGTTGATCAAGTTTTAATAATAGTATAATAATGTTTATGATACTGAATAAGTATTATAATATTTTTATTAATTGTATATATATTTGATGTTATATTTTTTGTAATTCTTTTTTATAATTTTGATCAAACTTTAGATTTGATTCTAAGAAAATCTTAAAATAAGTTATAATATGGAAATAAAGAGAGTAGCTTCCAAGGCTCCAACAAAGGAAACTATGAAATGTTTGCAATCATTAGGCTATCTCCAACAGTTTACACATCATCATATCTATATTCAAACTCCACTCTACGAGCAATACAATCTACAATGCAAAACTTTGTTTTAAATGACCATATAGGTGAACTGCTGGACACGGTCTTCAAATATTGATTTGCCTTCGATGTCGACAACACCATGTCACATCCTAATAGGCTATTAGACCATGTCAAGCAATTTACCCATAGTTTACCAAAAACACTGTTTTGTACTATTCGCAAAGTGAAGTTTGAATGTAGGCATGACCATATGGGGATGGGTAAGCTGCGGAGCAGGTGTTTGGGCATCAAAGCCAAGTTTTGGTAGTAGAGTTCTTCATCATACACACACCGATAAACCAAAACATGAAATATAAGGCTATCTTGTGCACCTTTTTGATGTAAAACACTGTAAGGGGTCCTACAATAAATTTTCATTAATGAAATGTATAATGTATATGGATAAGACTATATAGCTATGTTTACAGTTGTCTAAGCTAGAACCTAGTGCATGTTGTTGTCTTTTTTTATTCTATGGCAAACCACCTGCATCTCTCGTATGAATATTTCCTTGCAACTTGACGTCGTTGGGGGTATTCTCGAAGATCCACCATTCCTGCATTCCATATGCACCACATCATTACAAATGAGAGTTCCTGGCCTTCCGACCAGTTTATCTGCCCCCGAATCGATCTTATGATCATGTGGACATTTGGCACGGCGAGATCACCTCGATCAAGTCCCATCACCTCTTCGCGAAGTTGCAGTTTAAGAACGGATGGGATAGCGTCTCTTCTCTTTGGATGATATAGTTTTCGCATGAGTACGAGTCCAATTCCAAGTTCCTCTTCTGAGCATTGATTTTGTATTTAGTTTGTCACGCATGATTAGCCAAAAGAAGAAATTTTGTTTCGGTTGGCGCTTTGATTTCCACATTAGCATGAACGTGGGTTTAACTTTTTCGCCACCTATCATCCGCGCATAAGTTTTATGAGATGAAAATATTTGTCCTATCCAAAGATAACTCCACTTGTCTAGGGCAGTTGAAGTTCGGTGACTAGATAGAGTATTTTCTAGGATTTGGAATTGTCGGAATGCTACCGATGATATATGAAATCTAAAACACGTCCTGGAGCTAAGTGGTTGTCCAGGCCTGCATGAGTGTGAGGTCATTACGTGTTGAGAATGAGAAGATCAGTGCAGTCTACAAAACAACGTTTTAGGTGACCATATGGATGAACTGTTGAAGACGGTTTAACGAACAAAGAACCCATCATTTGTAGAACGAAGGTTGCATCTCCATCCATAGGAAATTAATCATGTGTTTGTCGTATGTTGGCAAATTAGCTTGAGTCATCAGTATTTTGGAAGGGTACATAGCGTTCACGTATATCGGAGTTTGTTGATGTTGCATTGAGATTTAACAATTGTATCAACTATCAAGCACGTCAATGTGATTTGTGAGGAAGGCAATACAAAGACACAATAGTAATTGCCTCACTACCAGAATCGGGCTCTTTGCCGAGTGCCTGGGAAAACACTCGGCGAAGACTTTATCGAGTGTGACACTCGAAAAAGAGAGCTCGGCGAACAGCACATCAGTAATGACTTCTTTGCCAAGTACTTTTCATCAGGCACTCGATAAATACTTTGTCGAGTGTCACTAGGTACTCGACAAAGAAAAGACGTCATCATGACGCCTAGTAACGGAGACGATGCCTTTGCCGAGTATTCGTCAGCCTACACTCAGCAAAGCTTGCTTCTTTGCCGAGTGCCAAGATCACATCACTCGGCAAAGAAATTTTACCGGGGCCTAGGTGTTCCTTCTCTACCGAGTGCTATGACCCTGACACTCGGCAAAGAGGTTCTTTGCCAAGTGTAACACTCGACAAAGTGACCAGTATACACCTTTTATTTGTTTTTTCTATTCCATCCAAACAAACAAAAGATATCACATATACTCACAGATATCACATAATCATCACAGATATCACATATACATCACATATCTCACAAACACCATAAATCAAACAAGTTCTCATAGCATTACCAACATGTTCGGACACAAACATAAGTATCCAACACTCAAGAACATAAGTCTTTTCTGGTTGGCACATTTGCTGCACGAGCATGGAACTAGACTCACTCCTTTACTAGCTTCGCCAAATATCCGTTCCACGAAAGCATCGGTCTTTCTAATCCATTCAGAGGTGACATCATTCCTTCCTACACGACCCATGTACATCCACTCACGGTCCTCCATACTCTAAAAAAATTTACACAAGTCTATCAATGTCGGCGTCTCGGACCCGGGGGGTCCCTTGGACCGACCAGTGAAATCGCTGCGTGCCCCTGCCCAGATGGGTTGGCGCGGGATGGAACACAAGAGGTGGAACAAGCCTTGTATTATCCTGCACCAGGGGTGCCGCTCGTAGTAGGGGTTACAAGCGCGTCGCGTGGGGGAGAGAGAGACACAGAGTTCGTCCACCGCTTCCCCCGCGCGAACCCCCTCAGGGTGGCCCTGGACCTCCCTTTTATAGAGGCAAGGAGAGAGTCCAGACGTACAACGGGGGGCGTAGCTATGCGCTAACGTGTCCGGCAGTGGAGTGCCTAAGCCGTGTGTACATGCCAACGTGGCCGTTGGGGGAGAGCTTGGGCCCTGTACATGTGATGGCGTGGCCGTCGGAGGAGCGCCTGAGTCCTGTAGGAGCACAGCTGGCAGCACGGTGAGGATCCTGCTGACGTCTCCTTGCTGTCGTAAGGGGCTGATGGCCACCGGCGTCATGGTGCACGCGGGGCACCATCATTACCCGTCACCGAGGTAAGCCAGATGGGACGCCGGTCTTGTTCCTTGTAGCCTGAGCAGGCTAGGAATAGGGAAATGATGTATCCCCTATTAGCGCGGTCGGCCCGAGCTTATGGTCGGTCGAGACGGAGACTTCTCTTGAGGCCGAGGCTAGGGTCGGGCGAGGACGCGATTCCTCCCGAGACTGGGGTCAAAGCCGAGTCTGGGGGTCGGGCGAGGCAGAGACCTCCTCCCAATGCCGGAGCCTGAGGTCGGGCGAGGCGGAGACCTCCTCCCGAGGTCGGAGCATGAGGTCGGGCGAGGCAGAGCTTCCTGTTGCGCCCGAGGCTGAACTCGATGGTTGATCGTGACTTGTTGTCAGTCATCGCTGGGGTGGCTGACACGGCAGTCGGAGCGGAGCGAGCGGCGCTGTTTTCCTGTCATGTCAGACAGTAAAGAAGAGGGGCAAAGTGACTGTGGTCACTTTGGCCTGCCCGACTGAGGCGCGTGTGTCAGGATACGGCGTCAGGCATCCCTCATTTAATGCGCCTGCGAAGTGGTCGGTTGGTGATGCGGTCTGGCCAAGGTTGCTTCACAATGAAGCCTGCCCAAGCCGGGCCTCGGGAGAGCCGAGGGGGTGCCCGCTGCCTGAGGAGGCCCTCGGGCGAGGTGTGAACTTGTCTGGGACTACTGTTCCAACCCGAGGCTGGGCTCGGGTGAGATCGCGTCCCTCGGGTAGACGAAGTCTTGGCTTGAACCGCACCCGTCAGTTGGTCTGAGGGTGTTTACCAGCCATGATTAGGAGTGTTGGGGGTACCCCTAATTATGGTACCCGACAGTAGCCCCCGAGCCTCGAAGGGAGTGTTGGTACTCGCTTGGAGGCTTTTGCCGCGTTTTCGGTGAGGGGACCGGCCTTTCTCGATTTTTGTCGTGTTCTGGTGGGTGCGCGTGAGCGCACCCACTAGGTGTATCCCCCGAGGCCTCGGAGGAATGGTTTGACTCCTCTGAGGTCTGAATGCTTTTCGTGGTGCTTCGGTCGGTCTGATCGTTCCCTCATGTGGCCCGGCCGTAGCCCGTGTGCGTGGTCGGGTTCCAAGTTATCAAGCTGGTTTGTTGACGCTGTCAACAGTTTTGGCTGTAGCCGGGTGCGAGAGCAGCCCCCGAGCCTCTGCACAGAGCAAGAGGACGATCAAGGACTTTCCCGACTTTCATTATACGCCCCTACGTCGCCTTTCCGCAAGGAGGAGGGGGGTAAAGCGCCATGTTGCCCTCGGAGGACGCCGAACATGGTGTTTCCAGCGAGCTGCTAATGGGTGATCTGAGTGGACGCCCGTGCCCCGTTCGTTAGGGGTCGGCTGGTGGCCCAAAGGCGCGCTCCAAAAGTACCTACGGGTGATTTGCCGGACCCAGACCCCTTCGACAGGGTCTGAGGGCTCGATGCCTCCATCTGGTGGGATTCCGTTACAAATCATTCCCACTGGTCTTGGAAATGTCCTAGGGTACCTTGGGAGTGTAGCTCGAGCCTCAGCTATGTATCGAACGTACCCAGAGTCATCCCTCACTCTGCATGCTCTGGGGCGACTATCGAACCCTTCCGAGGGGCCAGCCTACGAACCCCTGATCAGTAGTGGGCGTGGAGCCCGAGCGCTCTGGGGCGGCTGTCGAACCCTTCCGAGGGGCCAGCCTTCGAACCCCTGATCAGTAATGGGCTTGAGGTCCAAGTTCTCTGGGGCGGCTATCGAAACCCTCCCGAGGGGCCATCCTTCGAACCCCTGATCAGTAGGAGGGCTCGGGGCCCACTTCCTTCGCCGTGAAGGATCCTTTCCACAACATCCCCTTTCCCGGTCCCTGTAGCAAGAGAGAGAGGAGGAGGGGAAGGATATGAATTTAAATAAGATGGCACAGCTTTTTTGACGCGGTCATTATGGTGAAGGCAAAGCGACGCCCGCCTCGCCTGCCAGAGGTGTCGCCTGCTCCGCCAGGGAGTTAATGCGGCGGGATGGGCGATTCGCGTGGAGCCCATTGCGCGTGCGAGCCGTTCGAGGAACGGGGCACGGGCGCGTCGTCTTCACGCCGTGGGAGAGGGCTCTACCATCGCTTCAGGAGGGGACGCGAGCCTGCAGGCGACTTGACCGCTGCTTCCGCTCGTCGGCCGCTGCAGTTACTGCTGGCCCACTTTTGACCATGCCAACCGTCGTGCCTACCCCGCGGCTGACCGACCCGTGGCCGTCACCTTTAACTGGCACTATTGGGTCCTGCGTAGGGCTACCTCGAGTCGTGGTACCAGTTCCACAGTCGAGGAGGCGCAGCATTGGTGCGAGTGGCGGTGTAACTTCTCGCATGTCGTAACCGGCGCGCCGATTACATGACATGCGAGCCCGCTTCCTTTGCGCTGGTTCGCCGGATGTGGACGGAGCTGAAGGGGCACACGTTGTGGTGTAGTTGGATGCCTGTCGCGTGGCAGTCCACCCTTTCGACCACCGGTTTCTGCGAAGATGGGAGAGCGCTTGTAACCGCGAGACGGTTACATGCCTCGCGTGCAGTGGTTCGCCTTCTTCGTGCTTCGGATTAGCTCGTATGACGTGTGGGTCCCAGCCCCTGTGTCGTAGGGGGAGAACCCTGGAGGATGTCAGTGTGGGATTTCGCCCGTGACGCTAAGGGGTGCAAGTGAGGAGGTCTACCTATAAAAGGGGGATCGATCCCCTGGGCAGTGGCCATGCCTTCGTTCTCCCCTCATGCATTGCGCCCTTCCACCTTTTGAGCCCCCGGATGGGGTGCTCCAGCGCCGCCTTGCTCTTGCTGTCGTTGGAGGAGCGCGGCCTTGTGGAGATCGGCACCTTTCAGCCATCGCTCGGCCTCAAGGATTTTCGTCATGCAGCCCGGCTGCATTCCCTCACCAATGGGTAGTTTGGTGGGGAGAAGCAAGCCAGGCTGCGGCCTCTGCCCCGCCCTCAGCTTCAAGGATCTTCATCATCCTTGCTGAGGCGGAGGGAGAGCTGAGCCGGGGTTCTACCTCCCGCATGGGCCGGTAGGCCGTCTCCTCCTTCAGCATTCAGGGGAGAAGGCACTCACCGACCTTACGGAGAGGCGAACTTCGGCAACGCAGGACCGGTCGGCCGCAAGCATCGTTAGCTCCAGCGTGCCTAGCTCGCTGGCTCAGCTGGCTCTGTCGCTGCCTCCTGCCGCTTGATCCGGGCTCAGGCGTCTGTTGCGCCGTGCGCACTGGCGGACCGTCCAAGACGCCTTACGCCGCATCGGTGGTGTTCGCGTTCTTGGATTGTCTTGTCTTCACTCTGGCACGACGCCTCCGCACGGAGTTTGGGGCCTGTCCATCTGCGAGGACCTAAGTAGGGATCTACTAGTGTAGGCTGGGGCGTTCGCCATTCGTCGGCCTTGCGCTGGCGCGCAGGTGGCCGCTGTTATCGGTGCTGAGGTGGTGGCAGCCGGAGAAGGTTTCTCCGCCGACGAGACCGTCTGCGCCAGCTGCGGCCGGACCCCCGGCTCTTTGGTTTTGATGGCTTGTCCTCGCCCCTCGAGCATAGACGTGGGTGAGGGCCTCGTCACAGCAGCGTCGGCCTTGAGGTCATCGCTGTTGCTGCTTAGCCGCCCGAAGCAGGGGTCGTTGTCGCTGTTGGTGTAGTGGCTACCGGCGAGCCACTCGGAGTTTGTTGTTCCGTAGGCCCTCTGGTATGGAGGTTGTTCATACCCGCGGGAGCGGAACCGAAGTCCCATTTGTAAGGAGATATACCGGGTTTTTGCCGGAGCAAAATGTAACCGCTTCAAGTACTTAGACACTTGTCGTAGGTCGGGAGAACCGCCGAGGGTTCTACCGACGTCTAAGTATGTGTAGCATTGTTACCCCCGAGTATATGTGTTTGTTCTTTGTGGCTATCGAAGCCTGAACATTTGGGTATTCGAGAATGAAGTTGTGTGTCTTCCTCATTCCGAGCGCTGGGACTTGCCTGTTGGCTAGCCGAACCACTTAACCAAGCGTCGGTTGCCTTTCGCGGAAGGTGACGAGTGAGGTGTCCGTATCCCGGAGGCGTAGGAGTCCGTTGGCTCTGTCAGCCTTGCCGCTCTAGGCTTCTCTTGCTCAGTTTTTGGAACCCTCGACTGCTCTGCGATGAGCCAGAGCCGGAGGCGGCAGTGTTAGCGCGGACAGACGCGAAGTCGGCTCGGAAAGAGACTTCGTTGGCCCGGGAGATGGCGGTTTCCTAGGTTGAGGAAGATGTGGTAGCAGCCGCTGGAGCTTGGCCAAGACATCTACTGGCGCGGTGCTGGCGTCCTCCCTTAGGTGGAGGTCCTTTTGCCCGAGTCGCCGTCCGAGGCCGGGCCTGGTTCCGCCGAGGGTGGAAACAACACCGAGGGTGCTGCTGCTCCCCATGCCGATGCCCGAACCTGCAGCAACAGTTTGTCTGTAGCATGTGCATGCTTTTTCACGGTCGCCGAGGCCTAAACACTTTATTGTCGTGTTTAAAAAGTTGTGTCTTCTCTCCTCTTGTTTCGAGCATCATGACTTGTCTGTCAATAGCAGAATCGTTTATCCGAACGAGAGTTACTTTTCGCGGAAGGTGATGAGTGAGGTATCCGTATCCCAGAGGCGTAGGAGTCCCTCGGCTCGGTCGGCCTTGCCGCTTATGTGCGCTCTCATTTGGTCGAAGGATTCCATTATTGGTACAGTTGAGAAGGCGCGAAAGTCGTTTTCTACCCGAGTGGTAGGACTTGTTCGGTAGCAGGATCGCTTATCCAAGCATGAGTTACTTCTCGCGGAAGGTGATGAGTGAGGTATCCGTATCCCGGAGGCGTAGGAGTTCCTCGGCTCGATCGGCCTTGCCACTTACGTGTACTCTCGTCATTCTCAGGATCCCACTATCGATACGGAAGTCGAAAGCACAAAGGTTGTTTTGGTAGAAAAATTTTCTGAGGAAAATTTTGACGCAGAGGGGGTTCCCCCCTTCTAGCCCCCGAGGGAGGGTCGGGCTTTGCTGAGGCAAGGCCGACCTTCCTTGACAGTTAGACTTTGTGTATGTAAACAAGGTACATGAACGACTTAAAACATCTTAAGGGTAGAAGTGATGTAGCTGTTGGATGTTCCAAGCGTTGCTGTAGACCTCGCCTTGGTCATTGGCCAGCTTGTATGTTCCGGGCTTCAAGATCTTGGCGATGATGAAGGGCCCTTCCCAGGGAGGAGTGAGCTTGTGGCGCCCTCGGGCGTCCTATCGCAGGCGAAGCACCAAGTCTCCCACTTGGAAGCCTCGGGACCGAACGCTTCGGGCGTGGTAGCACCGCAGCGACTGCTGGTACTGTGCCGAATGTAGTAAGGCAACGTCCCGAGCCTCCTCGAGTTGGTCCAGCGAGTCTTCTCGGCTGGTCTGGTTGCTTCGGTCGTCGTACGCCTTGGTCCTCGGGGACCCATATTCTAAGTCCGTGGGGAGGACGGCCTCGGCCCCATAGACTAGAAAGAATGGCATAAAACCCGTGACGTGGCTCGGCGTCGTCCTCAGACTCCAGACTACCGAGGGTAGCTCTTTCATCCACCTCTTGCCGAACTTGTTGAGGTCGTTGTAGATCTTTGGTTTGAGCCCCTACAAAATCATACAATTGGCACGCTCCACCTGCCCATTTGTCATGGGATGAGCTACGGTGGCCCAGTCCACACGGATGTGGTGGTCGTCGCAGAAGTCCAGGAACTTTTTTCCAGTGAATTGCGTGCCATTGTCGGTGATGATTGAGTTTGGGACCCCGAATCGATGGATGATGTTGGTAAAAAATGCCATCGCCTGCTCGGACCTGATGCTGGTCAAGGGTCGGACCTCGATCCACTTGGAGAATTTGTCAATGGCGACCAGAAGGTGCGAGAAGCCCTCGGGTGCCTTCTGCAAGGGACCGACAAGGTCTAGACCCCACACAGCAAATGGACAGGTGATGGGTATCGTCTGCAAGGCCTGAGTGGGCAGATGCGTCTGCTTTGGTAGAATTGACACCCCTGGCAGGAGCGCACAATCCTAGTGGCGTCGGCCACCACGATTGGCCAGTAGAAACCTTGTCGGAAGGCATTCCCCACGAGGGATCGAGGTGCTGCATGGTGGCTGCAAGCCCCCGAGTGTATTTCTTGCAATAGCTCTTGTCCTTGGGCGATAGATATGAATTGTTGGAGGATGCCCGAGGGGCTGTGGTGATAGAGCTCTTTTTCATCACCCAGCAAGACGAATGACTTGGCGTGCCGAGCCAGTCGCCGAGCTTTGGTCTTGTCGATGGGAAGCTCTCCTCGGAGGAGATATTCTAGGTACGGGGTCTGCCAGTTCGGATCTGGCGTGACCCCATTTTGTTCCTCCTCGACGGGTAAGGCCTCTTCCTCGATGGCCGAGGGTGTCTTGGGTCCGGCCGAGGGTACCTCAGGCTCGATCGAGGGTACCTCGGGCTGGGTCGAGGCTTCTTCGGGCTCAGGCATGTCATTGATCTTGACGGATGGTTGATGTAGGTCTCTGGAGAAGACGTCCGGGGAACCGTCGTTCGCCCCGAGGCTATTTTCGCCAGCTCGTCCGCAGTCTCGTTGTACCGTCGGGCGATGTGGTTGAGCTCCAGCCCGTAGAACTTGTTTTCTAGGCACAGGACTTCGTCGCAGTAGGCTTCCATCCTCCGGTCACGACAGTGGGAGTTCTTCATGACTTAGTCGATGACAAGCTGTGAGTCGCCTCGAGCGTCGAGGCGCTGGACCCCTAGCTCGATGGCGATGCGTAGCCCGTTAACCAGTGCCTCGTACTCGGCCACGTTGTTTGATGCTGGAAAATGGAGGCGAATGACGTAGCGGAGATGCTTTCCGAGGGGTGAAACGAAGAGCAGGCCAGTGCCTGCTCCTGTGTTCATGAGTGACCCATCGAAGTACATGGTCCAGAGCTCGGGCTGGACTAGAGTTATCGGTAACTGGGTGTCAGTCCACTCAGCCAGGAAGTCTGTCGAGACCTGGGATTTTATGGCCTTCCGAGGAGCGAATGATAGCGTTTCGCCCATAAGCTCCACTGCCCACTTTGCTATCCTACCCGAGGCCTCGCGGCACTGGATGATCCCCTCCAGGGGGAAGTATGACACCACAGTCACCGGATGAGACTCAAAGTAGTGTCATAACTTTTGTCGTGTCAGAATCACTGCGTAGAGCAGCTTCTGGATCTGTGGGTAGCGAACTTTGGTCTCGGAAAGCACTTCGCTGATGAAGTAGACTAGCCTCTGGACGGCCAGTGCATGCCCTTCTTCTCATCTCTCGACTACGATCGCGGCGCTGACCACCTGAGTAGTCGCGGCTACGTAGATCAAGAGGGCTTCTCCTGCAGCGGGGGGCACCAGGATGGGTGTGTTCGTAAGGAGCGCCTTAAGGTTTCCGAGGGCTTCCTCGGCCTCGGGGGTCCAAGTGAAGCACTCGGCCTTCCTTAAGAGGCGGTACAGAGGCAAACCTTTCTCGCCAAGGCGTGAGATGAAGCGGCTCAGAGCCGCAAGGCATCCCAAGACCCTCTGTACTCCTTTCAAATCTTTGATCAGTCCCATGTTGGTGATGGCCGCGATTTTCTCCGGGTTGGCCTCGATGCCCCGCTCAGAGATGATGAATCCAAGGAGCATGCCTCGGGGGATTCCGAAGACACACTTCTCGGGATTGAGTTTCACGCCTTTTGCTCTCAAACACTTGAATGTCGTTTCAAGGTCAGAGAGGTGGTCAGAGGCTCTCTTCGTCTTGACAACGATGTCGTCGATGTAAGCCTCGACCGTTCTGCCGATGTGTTCTCCGAACACATGGTTCATGCACCTCTGGTAAGTGGCGCCTGCATTCCTCAACCCAAATGGCATTGTAGTGTAACAGTACATGTGAAAGTAGCCTAGAGGGGGGTGAATAGGCTACACCTAAAATTTTTCACTAAAAACTTCGAGAAAGGTTAAATTAAAGTTGCACTGGTGCAAATCGGTTCAGTTGATTTTGTTTACAACAGAACAAGTTTGAACATGCTCAACTTAGATAAACAAATATTGCAAAGTAGTGAAAGATTTTGCTAATGACTTGCCCTACGCAAGATCTACTCGAATAGATAATATGAACCAACCAACAAATTCAAAGTGCTTAACAAGAACACACAAGAACACGCGATATAACCCGAGGTTTGGCAACCACCACGAAGGTGTCCTACTCCTCGTTGAGGAGCCCACAAAGGGCCGGGTCTTTTCCAACCCTAATCCTCCACAAACTGACCACAAAGGTCAAGGCAATCTCTTCTCAAATATGCTCAAAAAGCGGGTGATACAAACTTCTTGGGGTCGTCCACAAATTTGGAGACTCCCAAGCAACCTCTAACCGTCAAGGAACACGAGGTTCCAAGAGAAACAAATCTGCACAAGGTTAAGTTTGCAATAAGCTCAAGAATAAAGAGAATAGGAGAATCGAGATGAAATTAACAGCGTGTTCGATCGAGTTCACCTCACACCAAGGGTCCTTCAAATGATTGAAGGAGATGCGATTGCGGGTGTGAAAGGTGAAATGAATGCACTTGTTGGGGGTTTGGTCAGCCAAGATTTGGAGAGGCAGAAGTAAATAAGAGAGAGAGTGTGAGGGGTATATAAAGGATCCCCCAAAAGCTGGCATTCGTTGGGAGAAAAAGAGTAAAAATCGGTTGAACCAGTTTCTACCAGGGAGATCCCGGTTTACTAAGCTACTCAGCCAGAGACTCGACCGGTTTCAAAACCGGTTGAGTAAGGGAAAAATCCGGTTGAACCGGTTTTCCCAAAAGATCTACAGCGACTTTTCTGACAGCTCTGACTGTCAGACGGGTCAGAGCAGGGATGGCAGAGGAGCAGTCCCAAAACCGGTTGAACCGGTTTCCAGGGCTAAAACCAAATTTTGAGTATTTTGAAGAGAACAAAAGTGGAGTTTTTGTGGGAAGTAAAATTTGTTTTTCTCAAGGGCATTCATGATCTGAAAAAATGTTCTCGAAAATGTTTTCAAGGGATTTTGAACTTAGCTCATTGCATAACTTACTTAACCGTTGCGGATCTCTCTTAATTGCACGACGATTCCTATAACTCAAGAATTATAAAAAGAGTACTGCCGTTGTTTCAAAAGCACTTGGAGCACGCCATTTGATGTGGAATTTTAAATCTGCTGTGCTTTTTATTTTTATGCTCGTAAGATCTGTGCTTCTCCTGTCTGTAGAATTACTGTGTACATGCTAGGAGCAAACTTGTTAGAATCTTTGTTTGTTTTGTCGTTTAATCACCAAAACCCTCAATTAGGGTTGATTGCACTTACAATCTCCCCCTTTTGGTGATTGATGCCAAAACAAACTAGAGTAGAGATAAAAATAAAAAAAATTGTAAGTACTTGCGAGATAAAAACATTTGTGTATGTGAAGCTCCCCCTAAATATGTGCATGAGTTTTGTGATTTAAACATTGACTTGATATGTCAATTTGCAACATATTTAGAGAGAGTGAACAATCAACACCATACACAAAACAATGAGGGATGAAACACAATTATGGGGTGTGATGATAGAAAGGGTAAAATTACATAAACAAGCTCATTTTTGCATAGCATATGATATGAAAAGTTACTACTGCTATTACAATAATGATATCACATCTCATCACATCATAAAAAGTTTATGGCTTTAGAGCCATGCATGCATCACAAGATAGACTAATAATTATTACAAACCAATGTTCGTTACATAAATAGAAGGTACTGCCAGGCTAAGAAACCTTCTCCCCCTTTTTGGCAACAAGAACCAAAAAGAGAGAAAGCCGCCAATCCAAAGATCACCAGTTAGGAGGAGGCTGATGAGGAGCAAAGAAGTGGTGTGCCAGGTGAGAGGCAAAGTGTTCTTCCCCAGACTGATCCGGGGGAGCAGCACTGCCAGAAGGATCTTAGGGCGGAGGGTGAGAGGATGATTGACCCGGATCCCCATAGTAGGGAGGCGGGGCAAACTGCTCGCGATCATCGAAGTAGGTTTCTTCTTCTTCTTCGTCTTCTGCTGACATGAAGGGCACCCCGTAGGCCTGCTGGTGCCACTCATTGATCTCTGCGGGAGGAGGATGGAGAGGCACGTCAGGCGAGCGAGGGGCAAAGGGCATACCCATGGTGGAAGCTTGACGACGAAGATTGTCGTCAGTCTCCCCCTGACGCCTTGCCACCTCATGTACATCAGCAGCAATGTTCCAGCACATAGAGAAAAATGCCGCAAACCCGTGGGCCAAGCGTGCACCCATCCCTCGGCCACGACCTCGACCACGACCACGACCACGTGGTGTGGGAGATCCGTGGCCAGGGGAGGGACGCGAGGCGCCGGCAGCAGCAGCAGGACTAGCAGATGGACCAGCAGAGGTATGTGCACGGGAGCTGGAAGGGGCTTTCCTTAAGCGCCCTGCTGGATTGTTGGGATCAATCCAGAAAGGGGTATAGGATTGATGTCTTGTACCTTTATCATATCGAAATTGCGTTACAACTTCAATCATCTTCATGATAAAAGGTGCATGAAGACATCCCTTCAGTAGAAAGCAGGCAACATGGATGATTTCCTGCCAGATCATATCAAAGACATTGATACTCTCTAAGTTGCTAGGCTTCATGAATGAGAGCAAAACCTTGCTCTCTCCAAGAATATTCATCTGATTACCCCCCTTTGGAATGAGGGTCATCCTGCTAAGGGAGTTGATGTATCTGTAATACTTGTGCATGTTGGTGGACTCCTAATATTTCCCAGACTCAGAGAGATGAAGGTCTCTAGCTTCATCTCTGGTAGGTTGGCGGAAATCATGGATCTTGATCTTATCCCCAGAAATATCATTGTCAGTGAATCTAAGAATGTGAGCAAACCGACGGTAGCTCACCTTGTACCAGCTGCCCTCAATGTAGAAGTTAAGATAAGGATAGTTGTATGGACTTTCCTCATCCGCCAGCTGGACCCACAGAGTTGAGTAAAACTAGGCAATGACTTCATCATTCCAATCATATTGGAATGTCATTATCTCCTTCATCTTCTTTCTTTCACAGGCTCTCAATGTCTGTGTCATCTCTGGGTCCCCAATTGCCTCGCATCCTTCCCAGTTGATATAGCGTTGATGTAGTATGAGTTGATGTTTCTTGGTGAGGATCACAGAATTGTAAAAATCCACATGATGAAGCGTCCAAAAACGGTTCCCATCAATCCTGGCATCACGAATGCGTAATGCAGGATTCTGGAAACGGATGTCCTACAGAAGAGCAGAACCTCCACTGGAAGTGAAATCAGTCACTGGCTCATTGCCAGCGCGATGGGCCTCCGCCTGGTGGAGGACCAAACCTTGAATAACAGGGGCGTGGGCAGGGGGAAGATCAACCTCATCATCTTTCCCACCCTCATCATCACTTGTTGCTTCCCAAGCATGAGGATTTGTCGTGGGTCGGGACCGACCGGATGGATTCCGAGCCGTCCGACCACGACCTCCATGAGACCCGGAGGCCTCACCACCCTGCATGACATTGCCACTTCCTCACCCACGCTTGGATCTGGAGCGTGGGGGAGTATCTCCATGAATCTCTTGGTCGTCAGAGGAGTCGGATTCAACCACAGAAGGATTTCTCTGACGCACCATCCTTAAAAAAGGGAAGATAGAACCTATGATGAGCAAGGATCAAATATGTTTGAGTAGAGACGCGTATGATATTGAGCATGCACTTCAACCGTTCATATGAGCGGTTCAACTACAACAAACAATATCAAACCACTAAACTCTAACAATGTTCGTGACAAATGAAGATAATCCAAGTGTTGCAAGCACTTAAACTAAAATGTACCCAACGAACGATACACTAGATAATCAAGAACAAGTGAGATCGAGTAAAAGGAATGAAATAGGGCAATACCTCGATTCGGAGTTTGAATCAAGAAATCCCAACAAGATTGAGGGAGATGATGGAGAACGCCGAGATGAACAGATCTCCAACAAATCTTCCAAAGATGAGATGGCACAAGTGGGTTTTGGAGTGGATAAAGTGTGAAGAAGAGAGAGGAAAAAGAGTGGGCGGCGGCGGCTGGAAAGAGAAACTGAGAAGAAGAGAAGAGAGTAAGGGGAGAGAAATAGGGGAGGCGCCGGCCGGTCAACAGACAGAAAACCGGTTCAACCGGTTCTAAAACCGGTTCAACCGGTTTCCACCAGGGGAAAACCGGTTGAGTGACCTACTCAGCCGATTCACTCAACCTGTTTCCAGATATTGCCCGGAAGGGCTATAATAGCACTTAGCAAATATGACATGAGTGATTTAAATGATAAAAATAGTATTTCTCATGACATATTGCACAAACAATCAATTTACATCCATCAAACTTGATCAAAATTTTAGTTATTAGGACACATTTCGAGAATCCAAGATATTTAGCTCACTCCTAAGAAAGCAAAACCTAGTCTCATCGAGGGGTTTTGTGAAGATATCGGCTAGTTGATTTTCAGTGCTCACATGAAACAATTCGATATCTCCTTTGGCTTCATGGTCTCTCAAGAAATGGTGTCTAATGTCAATATGTTTGGTTCTAGAGTGTTGCACTGGATTGTTTGCAAGTTTTATGGCACTCTCATTGTCACACAATAGTGGAATCTTGTTAAACTCACAACCAAAATCTCTCAGGGTTTGCTTCATCCATAACAACTGTGCACAACATGCCCCAACTGCTATGTACTCAGCTTCTGCAGTGGAAAGTGCAACACAATTTTGTTTCTTGGAACTCCATGACCATGACACTAAGAACCGCCCAAGGAATTGGCAAGTCCCAGTAGTGCTTTTTCGATCTACTTTGCAACCGGCATAATCTGAGTCAGAGTAGCCAAGCAAATCGAAAAAGGAACCTTTAGGGTACCATAAGCCTAGATTTTGGGTATGCACTAAGTATCTTAGAATTCTCTTAACGGCAACAAGATGGCAATCTTTAGTATTAGCTTGAAAGCGAGCACACATGCAAACACTCAACATTATATCAGGTCTAGATGCACACAAATAAAGTAGAGATCCTATCATTGATCTATATAACTTTTGATCTACAGGTTTACCTTCTTCATTTAGGTCGAGGTGTCCATTTGATGACATTGAAGTCTTGGCGTGCTTTGCCTTTTCCATGCCAAACTTCTTGAGCATATCTTGCGTATATTTAGTTTGGCATAGAAAAGTACCTTCCTTGAGTTGCTTGACTTGAAATCCCAGGAAGTATTTAAGCTCGCCCATCATAGACATCTCAAACCTGTTCGTCATTACTTTGCTAAACTCTTCACAAAATTTTTCATTAGTACTACCAAATATAATGTCATCGACATATATTTAGCACACAAATAATTCATTGTCAACTTTGCGAGTAAATAATGTAGAGTCAGCTTTTCCTATTGTAAACCCATTCTTAATTAAAAAATCTTTAAGGCAATCATACCAACCTCTAGGGGCTTGTTTAAGCCCGTAGAGTGCCTTGTGAAGTAGATAGACTTGATTTGGCTTCCTTGGATCTTCAAAGCCCAGTGGTTGCTCCACATAGACCCTCTCTTGTAGTGGTCCATTTAGAAATGCGCTCTTGACATCCATTTGATATAGCTTGAAATCATGGTTAGTAGCATAGGCAATTAATATTCTAATTGACTCTAACCTTGCTACCGGCGCATATGTTTCACCAAAATCAAGTCCCTCCACTTGAGTGTAGCCTTGGGCAACCAACCGTGCTTTATTTCTTGTAACCACGCCATGCTCATCTTGTTTGTTCCTAAAGACCCATTTTGTCCCAATCACATTTTGCTTGGGTCTTGGAACCAAGGACCAGACTTCATTCCGGGTGAAGTTGTTCAACTCCTCTTGCATGGCAATTATCCAATCCGGATCACCCAACGCTTCTTCAACCTTAAGTGGCCCAAGAGAGGAAACAAACGAGTAAAATTCACAAAAATTAGCTAAACGAGATCGAGTTGTTACCCCTCTCCTGATGCTACCCAGGATGTTGTCCACCGGATGATCCCTTTGAATGGTATGATGGACTCTAGGATGAGGCACTGATGGTTGTCTTTGTATTTGCTCCTCCTCATCATTCACTTGATCAAGAGGCACTTCACCATCAACACTTTCGTGTTCATCTTCTACCACAGTTGGCATCCTTTGGGATTGATGATTTTCTTCAAGACTTGGATGACTTGAGGTTGATGGGTTTGCTTGGGTGGAGAATTTGTCACCCACCACCTTTGCACCCACATCAACAACCTCATTGGTCATCCACAAAGTTCCTTCCTCATCATCCTTTTCTTGAGGTCTCACCTCACCTATTGCAAGTTTCTTTACGACCTCACAAGGTAGTTCTTCATTTCCTGCAGTGTCATTAGAAACATGCCCTTGCGAGCCATTAGACTCATCAAATGTCACGTCTATCGCTATTTCAACAAGACTGGTGGTATTGTTGAAAACACGATATCCATGCGCATTTGATGCATAACGAAGCAAGAAGCCCTCGTCCACTCTAGGAGCAAACTTTGAGCTCTTGACTTTCTTGTTAAGAATAAAACACTTACAACCAAATACTCTAAAATAATCAACTTTAGGTTTGTTACCAGTGAGAAGCTCATAAGCAGTCTTTTTGTAGATCTTGTGAAGATAGAGACGGTTGATTGCATGACAGGCGGTGCTGACCGCCTCTGCCCAAAAGTTGTCAGGTGTCTTGTACTCATCCAACATGGTTCTAGCTGCTTCAATTAAAGTTCAGTTCTTTCTTTCCACAACACCATTTTGTTGTGGAGTGTAAGGAACCGAGAACTCATGTTTGATTCCTTCTTCGCCTAAAAATTCTTCAACGCTTGTGTTCTTGAATTCCGTCCCATTATCACTTCTCACTTTCTTGATTTTGAGCTCAAACTCATTTTGAGCTCTCCTCATGAATTTCTTCAATATTTCTTGAGTTTCACCTTTATCACTCAAAAAGAAAACCCAGGTGAAGCGAGAAAAATCATCAACAATGACTAAACCATACTTACTACCACCAATGCTGATGTAAGCCACAGGTCCGAAGAGGTCCATGTGAAGAAGTTCCAATGGCCTCTTTGTTGTGACCACATTCTTTGATTGATGTGGGACTCCATGTTGCTTTCCTGCTTGGCATGCGCCACAAACCCTATCTTTCTCAAATACAACATTTGTTAGTCCAATGATGTGATTATCCTTTTGAAGTTTGGCCAAATTCCTCATACCGACATGGGCTAGCCGGCGATGCCATAGCCAACCCTTGTCGGACTTTGCCACTAAAGAAGTCTCAGACGTCACTTTACTTGTTGTGAAATCAACAAGATAAAGCTTACCCTTCAAACGACCCGTAAAGGCAACTGAGGAGTCCTCCCTTCTAAGGATCTTCACATCCACATCAGAAAATAAACAATTATAACCCATTCCACAAAGTTGTGAAACGGACAACAAATTGTAGCTTAAAGAATCTACCAATAAAACATTTGAAAGTGATTGTTGGTCAGAGATAGTAATTTTACCAATACCAATCACCTTACTCTTGCCACTATCTCCAAACATAATTTCTTGTGCTTCTTGAGTTAGTTGCAATGAATGAAACATGTCTTCCTCCCCGGTCATGTGATTTGTACATCCACTGTCAAGCACCCAACTTGACCCACCAGAGGAGTAGACCTGCAAAACAAGTTTAGGCTATGCTTTTAGGTACCCAAATTGAATTGAGTCCTACAGTGTTAGTTATAGCCTTGGGTACCCACACACTTCTTTTCATGACTTTTCTTTTAGTGTAGGCACCCACATATTTGACAACCAATTTCCCTAAATCCCAAGTCAACATATAATCGCAAAGATAAGGGTGAGAAATGGGAGCATTAAATTGTTGTCCACTTGAGGACCCCACTTCCTTCATCTTACTCTTTGTGGAACTCAAGTTTACCTTTACTTGAGGTGACTTGTCATTTGAGGAGTGAATCCTCCCCAAAGCATCATATAGGGTGGTTCCCTCTATGAACTTGGGGGATCTCCAGCCCTTATGCACTGTGCTAGGGTTTTCCTTGGATGAGTTGAACCCAAGTCCCCTTCTTCCATTGTTGGGCTTTAGGGACTTGTATTTGGGTTCAACTTTCTTTAACCCATCATTGCTAGAGCAACTTTTCAATATTCCTTTAGCCTTCACCTGTGGGCTATTCTTCCTTGCATGGTTAGTTAGAAACAAGAAGCATGATATTTGGCACAATGTTTGCAAAAATTATTATTTGAGGAGCTAGACTTAGATTCAATCACTAAGGATGAGGCATTGATGTTCTTGCAATTTTCAAGTTGCACTTAAAGTTCTTGATTTTGAACAGTCAAGCTTAACATGCTTGATTCAAGTGCATTCTTTTCATTTGCAAGATTAGCTATAGAAGTTTTCACATTAATTACTTCTTTTTCTTTATCCTCTATAGTTGTCTTGACTAAAGATACTTCCCTAGTCAAGACATCTAGCATTTCATCTTTATTGTGCAGCAATTCTTGAAGCTATAGGTTTCTTTCCTTTTCAAGGATAAGCAAGTCTTCTTGAGCATCAAGAGTTGCTTTTCTTTTATCTAGCTTCTCCATTAATTTGGTGATAACATTGTATCCATTTAAGCCAAATTCTTTAATCATTTTATTTTTCATGGCAATTTGTTCATCATCATCATCATTTGGAAAATCATTACTAAATAAGGTTACCTTATCTCCTTTTGCCATGAGGCAAGTTGGAGTGTAGGAGTCATCTTGTAGGTTGGTAAAGAGTTGCGAGCTTGAAGTAGATTGGATGGCAACATTTGCCACCACTTCCTCTTCTTCGGAGCTAGAACTCTCTTCATCGGAGTTCCATTCTTCACCAATATGGGCTTGACCATATTTCTTCTTCTTGAAATGTCCCTTGGTCTTGCCTCCCTTTTTGAACTTGTCCTTTTTGTATTCCTTCTTGGCTTCTTGTTCCTTTTTGTTAGGACAATCCGCTATGAAATGACCGGTTTGGCCACATTCATAGCAAGCCCTCTTCTTTCCTTTCCTTTGAAACTTGTCATTTTTCCTTACAAATTTCTTGAATGTTTTGATGAACATAGTTGTGTCTTCATCACTTGAGCTATCTTCATCACTTGACGTCTCGACCACTTTCTTTGCCTTGTGGTCTTTGCTCTTCTTGGGGTTGTGTTGTTCATTTGTGATCAAGGAATGAGAGTCTCTTGTTTTGATGGGGGCTTCTTCGGACTCATGTTGTTGAATCTTTGTAAATAATTGATGAGGCGTCATATCCTCATAGTCATCACGATCCCTTATCATCCTTGCTAGATTCTTATCCTTTTCTTTGTATGCTCTCATGAATAGTCTTGTGACCTTGAAGTCACTCTAATCTTCACTTCCAAGTACCCTTATCTTGTTTACTAACACCATCAATCGATCAAAGAGAGATTGAAGCGACTCACCCTTGATCCAATCATATCTAGCAAGCTCACTTTCCAAAGCTTCAACTCTATGTATCTTAGCTTTGGGATCCCCTTCATGTGACATTTTAAGGATGTTCCAAATGTCACGGGCATCTTCTCTTCCTTGAACTTTCCAGTATTCTTTCGGACAAAGACTTCCTTTAATTATACTCACCGCTTGAGCATTGCGATGAACCTCTTGCATCATTTCTGGAGTCATCTCTTCTCCTTGGGCGGGCTTATACATACCTACATTAACAATCTCCCAAAGATTAGGATGTACACCGATTAAATGCGACTTCATCTTATCGGCCCACTCCTCATAGTTCAACTCACTAAGAGTTGGTAACTTTCCAAGTGGGGCGGAAGAGAAGTTGGGAATAAAATTTCTAGAGTAGTCGAATTGAACTTTACTAAATTCGTTACCTTTGCTTTTGGTAGAGGATCCTTCGGTGTTGAGACTTACCTTGCTCAACACCTTCGACACCAAAAGATCCACTAGGTCATCATTGTAATCAAACTTTCCCTTACCTTTGTCTTCTTCGGCCTTTCTTCTTGATTCTTCTTCTTCGACCCTTTTCTTAGCATCTTCCTCTTTCATCTTGAGGAACATCCTCTCGGCAATCTTCATGGCGAGGTCGAGAACCTTGGGGTCCACTTCCTCACCGGAGGATGTGACGGGAATATCCTCGAGGATAGGATCCACATGGTCCCGTTGAGTAGACATAATCGTTTCCTCACGCGGTTAATGAGAGCACCTAGAGGGGGGGTGAATAGGTGATCCTGTAACACTTGAAACTTAAGCCACAAAAACTTGGTTAATTGTTAGCACAATAATCGCCAAGTGGCTAGAGAGGAGTCTTCAACAAAACACAATGACCACAAAGATATCAATCACAGAGATGGCACGGTGGTTATCCCGTGGTTTGGCCAAGACCAACGCTTGCCTACTCCACGTTGTGGCGTCCCAACGGACGAGGGTTGCAATCAACCCCTCTCAAGCGGTCCAAAGACCCACTTGAATACCATGGTGTTTTGTTTGCTTTACTATTCCCGTTTGCAAGGAATCTCCACAAGTTGGAGTCTCTTGCCCTTACACTTGAAGTTCACCAAGAAGCACGGAGTAAGGGAGGGAAGCAACACACACAAATCCACAGCAAAATACGCACATACACAGCCAAGAATCGAGCTCAAATGACTATCTCAGAGTTCTCACTAGAACGGAGCTCGAATCACTTAGAACAACAAACGAATGCACGAAAACTGAGTGTGGATGATCAAGAATGCTCTAAGGTTGCTTGGATGACTTCTCCATGCGCCAAGGGGTCCATTTTATAGCCCCAAGGCAGCTAGGAGCCGTTGAGAGCAATCAGGGAAGGCAATTCTTGCCTTCTATCGACTGGCGCACCGGACATGTCCGGTGCACCACCAGACACTGTCCGGTGCAGATCTCCTTCCTTATTTGGCGAAGCCGACCGTTGGCGCTTGAGAGCCGTTGGCGCACCGGACTGTCGGGTGCACACCAGACAGTCCGGTGCCCCCTTCTAGCCATTGGCTCGGCCACGTGTCCCGCGCGGATCGTGCGGCCGACCGTTGGCCCGGTCGACTGTTGGCTCACCGGACAGTCCGGTGAATTTTAGCCATACGCCGTTAATCATCTCCCGAGAGCGACGAGTTCACCTGTGAACGACTCACCGGACAGTCCGGTGTACCACTGGACAGTCCGGTAAATTATAGCCGTACACCGCCGACGAAGTCCTGAGAGCAGCCAGTTGACAGAGCCAGCCTGGCGCACCGGACAGTCCGGTGCACCCAGACTGAGCAGAGTCTTGGCTGAGGAGCCAAGTCATTTCCAAATCGATTTTTCCTGTTTCCAGCACTTAGACACAAATACATTAGTTCTCTAAAACAATGTACTAAGTCTAGAAACATACCTTTAGACTTGTTTTGCACTTTGTCCACCACTTTATATAGATTAACACAAAAGCACTTGTATTGGCACTCAATCACCAAAATACTTAGAAATGACCCAAGGGGCACATTTCCCTTTCAATCTCCCCCTTTTTGGTGATTTATGCCAACACAATATAAAGCGACTAGAACAATTGCAAAATCAATCCAAATAAGAACTCAAGATTATTTTGATTCAAATTTGGCATATATGGATCACTATTTGCCACCACTTGGTTTGTTTTTGCAAATTAACTCCAAATTCCTATCTCTAGCTCAAACACAATTGTAGAGACATAGAGAGAGTTGTTTCAATAGAAATTGATCAAAGATTTCAGAAACTCTCCCTTTTTCCCATAATCAACATTCTCCCCACAAAAAGCCATAAGAGAACCAATAAGAGAGTTTTGCCAAAACAAAAAGCTCTATTCTACTATTTTCAAAACTGCTCAAGTGGTAGTTGATCCATTACTTGCTTTTGCCTTTATTTTCTCCCCCTTTGGCATCAAGCACCAAAACGGGATCAATCTTGGCCTATTAACCCCATTGCCTCACCAAATCTTCAAATAAGAGTCCAACGGCAATAAGAGTTCACAAGATGAACTTGGAAGTAGTTACCCGCTCATCGGAGTGCAGTGGAAGTCTTTTATGGTCCAAGTCCACCTTTCCCTTTCAATCCACCTTTGAGACTAAATCAAGCAAACTCAAGCACATGGTTAGTCTCAAGGGGTCAAGTTGTAACACATCTCCCCCTAAATGTGTGCATCACTTGCACAAGGACTTGTGAGGTCCGGGGAGTGATTGTACAACTTGAGCACAAAAAATAAGCAACAAAATGCAGAAGGAACATGATCAAAGGCATAGACACAAGTATGCTATATTTCAATCTAGGTTCCGCGAATCTAAGACATTGAGCTCACTACGCAACCTGCAAAAGGTCTACTCATCTAGAGGCTTGGTAAAGATATCGGCTAGCTGGTTCTCGGTGCTAACATGAAACACTTCGATATCTCCCTTTTGCTGGTGGTCTCTCAAAAAGTGATGTCGGATGTCTATGTGCTTTGTGCGGCTGTGCTCGACAGGATTTTCCGCCATGCGGATAGCACTCTCGTTATCACATAGGAGTGGGACTTTGCTCAAATTGTAGCCAAAGTCCTGGAGGGTTTGCCTCATCCAAAGTAGTTGCGTGCAACACTGTCCTACGGCAACGTACTCGGCCTCAACGGTGGATAGGGCAACGGAAGTTTGTTTCTTAGAATTCTATGACACCAGGGACCTTCCTAAGAATTGGCACGTCCCCGATGTACTCTTCCTATCGACCTTACATCCGGCATAGTCGGAATCTGAATATCCAATCAAGTCAAAGGTAGACCCCTTTGGATACCAGATCCTGAAACAGGGCGTAGCGACCAAATATCTAAAGATTCACTTCACCGCCACTAAGTGACACTCCTTAGGATCGGATTGAAATCTAGCACACATGCATACGCTAAGCATAATATCCGGTCTACTAGCACATAAATAAAGTAAAGACCCTATCATAGACTGGTATGCTTTTTGATCAATGGACTTACCTCCTTTGTTGAGGTCGGTGTGTCCGTCGGTTCCCATTGGAGTCTTTGCGGGCTTGGCGTCCTTCATTCCAAACCGCTTTAGCAAATCTTGTGTATACTTCGTTTGGGAGATGAAGGTGCCATCCTTGAGTTGCTTCACTTGGAACCCAAGGAAGTAGTTCAACTCGCCCATCATCGACATCTCGAATTTCTGCGTCATCACCCTGTTAAACTCTTCACAAGACTTTTGATTAGTAGAACCAAATATTATGTCATCGACATAAATTTGGCACACAAATAAATCACCATCACAAGTCTTAGTAAAAAGAGTTGGATCAGCTTTCCCAACCTTGAAAGCATTAGCAATTAAAAAGTCTCTAAGGCATTCATACCAGGCTCTTGGGGCTTGCTTAAGTCCATAGAGCGCCTTAGAGAGCTTACACACGTGGTCGGGGTACCGTTCATCCTCGAAGCCAGGGGGTTGCTCTACGTACACCTCCTTGATTGGCCCATTAAGGAAAGCGCTCTTCACATCCATTTGGAACAACCTGAAAGAATGGTGAGCGGCATATGCTAGCAAGATACGAATGGACTCTAGCCTAGCCACAGAAGCAAAAGTCTCCTCAAAGTCCAAACCTGCGACTTGGGCATAACCTTTTGCCACAAGTCGAGCCTTGTTCCTCGTCACCACCCCGTGCTCGTCCTGTTTGTTGCGAAACACCCACTTGGTTCCCACAACATTTTGCTTGGGACGAGGCACCAGTGTCCAAACTTCATTCCTTTTGAAGTTGTTGAGCTCTTCCTGCATAGCCAACACCCAGTCCGGATCTAGCAAGGCCTCTTCTACCCTAAAAGGCTCAATAGAAGAGACAAAAGAGTAATGCTCACAAAAATTAACTAATCGAGATCGAGTAGTTACTCCCTTGCTAATGTCACCCAAAATCTGGTCGACGGGATGATCCCTTTGAATCGTCGCTCGAACTTGGGTTGGAGGGGCCTGAGGTGCTTCTTCCTCTTCAGCTTGAACATCCTGTGCTCCCCCTTGATCACATGCCTCCTTTTGATGAACCTGTTCATCATCTTGAGTTGGGGGTTGCACCATTGTTGAGGAAGAGGGTTGATCTTTCTCATTTTGTTCCTGTGGTCGCACATCACCAATCGCCATGGTTCGAATTGCAGCCGTCGGAACATCTTCTTCATCTACATCATCAAGATCAACAACTTGCTCTCTTGGAGAGCCATTAGTCTCATCAAATACAACGTCGCTAGAGACTTCAACCAAACCCGATGATTTGTTGAAGACTCTATACGCCTTTGTATTTGAGTCATAACCTAATAAAAACCCTTCTACAGCTTTGGGAGCAAATTTAGAATTTCTACCCTTCTTCACTAGAATGTAGCATTTACTCCCAAAAACTCGAAAATACGAAACATTGGGTTTGTTACCGGTTAGAAGCTCATACGAAGTCTTCTTGAGGAGGCGGTTAAGGTAGACCCGGTTGATGGCGTGGCAAGCCGTGTTCACGGCTTCCGACCAAAAGCGCTCGGGGGTCTTGAACTCTCCAAGCATCGTCCTCGCCATGTCCTTCATACAACAAGTCCTCTTGTTTTTCTAAAAGCCTATTCTTATCATTCAAGGCATCAATCAATTCATTAATTTTATCTACCTTGGTTCTATCTAGGCCCTTAAATAAACATGAATAATCTATTTCATCCTCATCACTAGATTCGTCCTCACTTGAAGAAGCATAAGTAGAGTTTCGAATACATACCTTCTTATCCCTTGCCATAAGGCATGTGTGATGCTCGTTGGGGAAGAGGGATGACTTGTTGAAGGCGGTGGCGGCGAGTCCTTCATTGTCGGAGTCAGACGAGGAGCAATCCGAATCCCATTCCTTGCCAAGATGTGTCTCGCCCTTTGCCTTCTTATAGTTCTTCTTCTTCTCCCTCTTGTTCCCTTGATCCTGATCACTATCATTGTCGGGACAGTTAGCAATAAAATGACCAAGCTTACCACATTTGAAGCATGAGCGTTTCCCTTTGGTCTTGGTCTTGCTTGGCTGCCCCTTGCGACCCTTTAGCGCCGTCTTGAAGCGCTTGATGATGAGGGCCATCTCCTCATCATTTAGCCCGGCCGCCTCAACCTGCGCCACCTTGCTAGGTAGCGTCTCCTTGCTCCTCGTTGCCTTGAG
The DNA here is from genome assembly GCA_029449295.1 of Zea luxurians. NCBI lineage: Eukaryota > Viridiplantae > Streptophyta > Magnoliopsida > Poales > Poaceae > Zea > Zea luxurians. The sequence continues at coordinate 112,027,517 of JAOPSE010000006.1, forward strand.
AGCAATGGGTTGAGGCTCATGGATTGGACTGTTCAACGCGTCGTCGACGTATCTCGCCTCCTTGATCATCATCCGCCCGCTTACGAATTTTCCAAGTACCTCCTCGGGCGTAATCTTCGTGTACCTGGGATTCTCACGAATATTGTTCACGAGATGAGGATCGAGAACGGTAAAGGACCTTAGCATTAGGCGGACGACGTCGTGGTCTGTCCATCGCGTGCTTCCGTAGCTCCTTATTTTGTTGATAAGGGTTTTGAGCCGGTTGTAAGTTTGGGTTGGCTCCTCTCCCCTTATCATTGCGAATCGTCCGAGCTCGCCCTCCACCAACTCCATTTTGGTGAGCATGGTGATGTCGTTTCCCTCGTGAGAGATCTTGAGGGTGTCCCATATTTGCTTGGCATTGTCCAAGCCGATCACCTTATTGTACTCCTCCCTGCACAGATATGCTAAGAGAACAGTAGTAGCTTGTGCATTTCTATGGATTTGTTCATTTACAACCATAGGGCTATCTGAGCTATCAAATTTCATTCCATTCTCTACAATCTCCCATATGCTTGGATGGAGAGAGAATAAGTGACTACGCATTTTGTGACTCCAAAATCCGTAGTCTTCCCCATCGAAGTGTGGAGGTTTGCCAAGAGGAATGGAAAGTAAATGCGAATTCGAACTATGTGGAATACGAGAATAATCAAATGAAAAGTTCGAATTGACCGTCTTCCTGTAGTCGTTGTCGTCGTCCTTGTGGGAAGAAGTAGACTCATCGCTGTCGTCGTAGTAGACGATCTCTTTGATGCGCCTTGTCTTCTTCTTCTTCCCTTCCTTCCGCTTGTAGCCCGAGCCTGAGTCAGTAGGCTTGTCATCCTTAGGCTCGTTGACGACGGGCTCCTTCTCCTTGTCGTTGATCACAATTCCCATCCCCTAAGGATCCATCTCTTCGGGTGATTAGTCCCTTCGTGAAGAGAACGGCTCTGATACCAATTGAGAGCACCTAGAGCGGGGGGGTGAATAGGTGATCCTGTAACACTTGAAACTTAAGCCACAAAAACTTGGTTAAGTGTTAGCACAATAATCGCTAAGTGGCTAGAGAGGAGTCTTCAACAAAACACAATGACCACAAAGATATTAATCACAGAGATGGCACGGTGGTTATCCCGTGGTTCGGCCAAGACCAACGCTTGCCTACTCCACGTTGTGGCGTCCCAATGGACGAGGGTTGCAATCAACCCCTCTCAAGCGGTCCAAAGACCCACTTGAATACCACGGTGTTTTGTTTGCTTTACTATTCCCGTTTGCAAGGAATCTCCACAAGTTGGAGTCTCTTGCCCTTACACTTGAAGTTCACCAAGAAGCACGGAGTAAGGGAGGGAAGCAACACACACAAATCCACAGCAAAATACGCACACACACACAGCCAAGAATCGAGCTCAAATGACTATCTCAGAGTTCTCACTAGAACGGAGCTCGAATCACTTAGAACAACAAACGAATGCGCGAAAACTGAGTGTGGATGATCAAGAATGCTCTAAGATTGCTTGGATGACTTCTCCATGCGCCAAGGGGTCCCTTTTATAGCCCCAAGGCAGCTAGGAGCCGTTGAGAGCAATCAGGGAAGGCAATTCTTGCCTTCTGTCGACTGGCGCACCGGACATGTCCGGTGCACCACCGGACACTGTCCGGTGCAGATCTCCTTCCTTATTTGGCGAAGCCGACCGTTGGCGCTTGAGAGCCGTTGGCGCACCGGACGCTGTCCGGTGCACACCGGACAATCTGGTGCCCCCTTCTAGCCGTTGGCTCGGCCATGTGTCCCGCGCGGATCGCGCGGCCGACCGTTGGCCCGGTCGACTGTTGGCTCACCGGACAGTCCGGTGAATTTTAGTCGTACACCGTTAATCATCTCCCGAGAGCGACGAGTTCGCCTGTGAACGACTCACTGGACAGTCCGGTGTACCACCGGACAGTCCGGTGAATTATAGTCATACACCGCCGACGAAGTCCCGAGAGCAGCCAGTTGACAGAGCCAGCCTGGCGCACCGGACACTGTCCGGTGCACCCAGAATGAGCAGAGTCTTGGCTGAGGAGCCAAGTCATTTCCAAATCGATTTTTCCTGTTTCCAGCACTTAGACACAAATACATTAGTTCTCTAAAACAATGTACTAAGTCTAGAAACATACCTTTAGACTTGTTTTGCACTTTGTCCACCACTTTGTATAGATTAACACAAAAGCACTTGTATTGGCACTCAATCACCAAAATACTTAGAAATGACCCAAGGGGCACATTTCCCTTTCAGTTAAGCACAAAACAAGGTACGAGGCTCCGATACCAATTGAAAGTAGCCTAGAGGGGGGTGAATAGGCTACACCTGAAATTTTTCACTAAAAACTTCGAGAAAGGTTAAATTAAAGTTGCACTGGTGCAAACCGGTTCAGTTGATTTTGTTTACAACTGAACAAGTTTGAACCTGCTCAACTTAGATAAACAAATATTGCGAAGTAGTGAAAGATTTTGCTAATGACTTGCCCTACGCAAGATCTACTCGAATAGATAATATGAACCAACCAACAAATTCAAAGTGCTTAACAAGAACACACAAGAACACGCGATATAACCCGAGGTTCGGCAACCACCACAAAGGTGTCATACTTCTCGTTGAGGAGCCCACAAAGGGCTGGGTCTTTTCCAACCCTAATCCTCCACAAACCGACCACAAAGGTCAAGGCAATCTCTTCTCAAATATGCTCAAAAAGCAGGTGATACAAACTTCTTGGGGTCGTCCACAAATTTGGAGACTCCCAAGCAACCTCTAACCGTCAAGGAACACGAGGTTCCAAGAGAAACAAATCCGCACAAGGTTAAGTTTGCAACAAGCTCAAGAACAAAGAGAATAGGAGAATCGAGATGAAATTAACAGCGTGTTCGATCGAGTTCACCTCACACCAAGGGTCCTTCAAATGATTGAAGGAGATGCGATTGCGGGTGTGAAAGGTGAAATGAATGCACTTGTTGGGGGTTTGGTCAGTCAAGATTTCGTGGGAGAGGCAGAAGTAAATAAGAGAGAGTGTGAGGGGGTATATAAAGGATCCCCCAAAAGCTGGCAGCCGTTGGGAGAAAAAGAGTAAAAACCGGTTGAACCGGTTTTCAGACCGGTTGAACCAGTTTCTACCAGGGAGATCCCGGTTTACTAAGCTACTCAGCCGGAGACTCGACCGGTTTCAAAACCGGTTGAGTAAGGGAAAAATCCGGTTGAACCGGTTTTCCTAAAAAATCTGCAGCGACTTTTCTGACAGCTCTGACTGTCAGACGGGTCAGAGCAGGGATAGCAGAGGAGCAGTCCCAAAACCGGTTGAACCGGTTTCAGGACCGGTTGAACCGGTTTCCAGGGCTGAAACCAAATTTTGAGTATTTTGAAGAGAACAAAAGTGGAGTTTTTGTGGGAAGTAAAATTTATTTTTCTCAAGGGCATTCATGATCTGGAAAAATGTTCTCGAAAATGTTTTCAAGGGATTTTGAACTTAGCTCATTGCATAACTTACTTAACCGTTGCGGATCTCTCTTAATTGCATGGTGATTCCTATAACTCAAGAATTATAAAAAGAGTACTGTCGTTGTTTCAAAAGCACTTGGAGCACGCCATTTGATGTGGAATTTTAAATCTGCTGTGCTTTTTATTTTTATGCTTGTAAGATCTGTGCTTCTCCTGTCTGTAGAATTACTGTGTACATGCTAGGAGCAAACTTGTTAGAATCTCTGTTTGTTTTGTCATTTAATCACCAAAACCCTCAATTAGGGTTGATTGCACTTACAACATGCCAAAAGGTGTGATGAAAGAAGTCGCGAGCTGGTCGGACTCTTTCATCTTGATTTGGGGATAGCCTGAGTAGGCATCAAGGAATGACAGGGTTTCACACCCAGCAGTGGAGTCCACGATTTGATCGATGCGAGGTAGAGGGTAGGGAATTTTCGGACATGCTTTGTTTAGACCAGTGTAGTCTACACACATCCTCCATTTCCCATCCTTCTTCCTTACAAGAACAGGGTTAGCTAACCATTCAGGATGGAATACCTCTTTGATAAGCCCTGCCGCAAGTAGCTTGTGGATCTCCTCGCCTATGGTCCTGCGCTTTTCTTCATCAAAATGGTGCAGGGTTTGCTTCACGGGTCGGGCTCTAGCTCTGATGTCCAGTGAGTGCTCGACGACATCCCTCGGTATGCCAGGCATGTCCGAGGGACTCCATGCAAAGACTTCGGCGTTTGCGCGGAGAAAGTCGACGAGCACTGCTTCCTATTTGGGGTCGAGCTCAGAGCCGATCCGAACTTTCTTGCTGGCGTCGTTGCTGGGGTCGAGAGAGACGGACTTGACCGCCTCAACTGGTTCGAAGTTGCCGGCGTGCCGCTTCACGTCGGGCGCCTCCTTGGAGAGGCGTTCCAGGTCGGCGATGAGGGCCTTGGACTCGGTGAGAGCCTCGGCGTACTCCACGCATTCCACGTCGCATTCGTATGCGTGGCGGTACGTGGATCCGACGGTGATGATCCCATTCGGGCCCGGCATCTTAAGCTTGAGGTAGGTGTAGTTGGGGATGGGCATGAACTTGGCGTAGCATGGTCTTCCCAACACCGCATGGTAGGTTCCTGGAACCCGACGACCTCAAAGGTGAGAGCTTCCTTTCGGAAGTTAGAGGGAGTTCCGAAGCAGACGGGTAAGTCGATCCGTCCGAGGGGTAGGATTCGCTTCCCGGGCGTGATCCCGTGGAAGGGTGTCGCACCGGCCCGGACCTCGGACCGATCAACCCCTAAGAGTTCCAGGGTCTCGGCATAGATGATGTTAAGGCTGCTGCCTCCGTCCATGAGGACCTTGGAGAGCCTAACTGTCGGGGACCATAATTAGGGGTACCCTCAAGACGCCTAATTCTCAGCTGGTAACCCCCATCAGCATAAAGCTGCAAAGGCCTGATGGGTTTGATTAAGTCAGGGATCAGTCCACACGAGTGACTTGACCACGCCACGCCCGAGCCTAGCCTCGGGCGAGGGCAGCCGACCCTAAGATGACTCCGTCTCGCCTGAGGTCTCCTCTTTCACGGCAGGCGCATCCCCGGCTCGCCCTAGGCCCCGCCTCCGATAAGGAGAAACCCTGACTAAATCACCGCACCAACCGACCGAGTCACCAGGGCGTTTAACGCAAAAGGTAAGACCGACGGGCGGCCAGACTTCGCCAGTGGTGCCATAGGAGACTCCGCCCGACCCAGGGCTCGGACTCAGGCTAAGGCCTCGGAAGACGGCGAACTCCGCTCCGCCCGACCCAGGGCTCGGACTCAGGCTAAGGCCTCGGAAGACGGCGAACTCCGTTCCGCCCGACCCAGGGCTCGGACTCAGGCTAAGGCCTCGGAAGACGGCGAACTCCGCTCCGCCCGACCCAGGGCTCGGACTCAGGCTAAGGCCTCGGAAGACGGCGACCTCCGCCTCGCCCGACCCAGGGCTCGGACTCCGCCTCGGCCTCTGCCGAATAACCTCCGCCTCGCCCGACCCAGGGCTCGAACTCCGCCTCGGCCTCTGCCGAATAATCTCCGCCTCGCCCGACCAGGGCTCGGACTCTGTCTCTGTCTTGCAGGACGGACTCGGCCACAGCCTCGGAGGAGCCTCCACGACGCCCGACCTAGGATACGAGACCGCCACGTCAACAGGAAGCGTCATCATCACCCTGCCCTGAGCCGACTTGGGTCGCAGAGAACAAGACCGGCGTCCCATCTGGCCAGCTATGCCAGATAGGCCATGATGGCGCCCCGCTAGATCATGACGACGGCGGCTCCCAGCTCCCTTACGAAAGCAGGAGAACGTCAGCAAGGACCCAGCCACCTCGACAGCTGTCCCCCCCGTCCGGCTCCGTTATTCCTCCAACAGCCACGACGCCACTCCAACAGGGTGCCACGATCTCTCTGGCTGCCACCTGGGCATGTACATAGGGCGCTAGCTCTCCCTCGCTAGACACGTAGCACCTTGCTACACCCCCGTCTTGTACACCTGGACCCTCTCCTTACGACTATAAAAGGAAGGGCCAGGGCCTTCTTAAAAGAGGTTGGCCTCGCGGGGACGAAAGGCAGGGGCAGGCGCTCTCTCGGGGCCGCCCTCTCCCTTCACCTCGTGCGGACGCTTGTAACCCCCTACTGCAAGCGCACCCGACCTGGGCGCGGGACGAACACGAAGGCCGTGGGAATTTCTCCGACTCCCTCGCGATCCGGCTCCGGCCACCGACCTCTCTCTCACTCCGTTCCCCCCTTTGCGCTCGCTCCACGCGCTCGACCCATCTGGGCTGGGGCACGCGGCACCCTCACTCGTCGGCTCGAGGACCCCCCGGTCTCGGAACGCCGACAGTTGGCGCGCCAGGTAGGGGCACGCTGCGTGTTGACGTCCGATTTCCCGTCAAGCTCCAGATGGGCAGTCTCCAACAACCTCTTCAACCCGGGACGGTGCTCCGTTTCGGGAACCTCGAGTTCATCTCGCTCGACGGCGACTACGACATGATACTCCTTCCACCGCCGCGCGACGGCGACATTGATGGCGGACAGCCCGCCCGCTGGCGGCGGAATCGACGACGTCTTTCCCGCGTAGGGGAAGGACAACTTTCGAGCTCGCCCCATCCTCTCCCTCGCCGTCGAAGGAGGAGGAGGCAGGGCAACCGGGGCCGAGCGGGAGGTCGCGCTCCGACGGCTGTCGGGCAAATCGACGTCCCCGGCGCCTCGACGGAGGACACGCCAAGCGTCGCCCTCGCGTTCAAGGCAGACGCGAGCGCCATCCCCCCGCATTACGTCGACTCCGAGCAAGTGGACGACGCCAGCACGCTCACGGAAGGCCTGCAGGACGTCGCCCTCGGACCCAAGACGACGACGCGGTCCGCCCCCGACGCGACTTCATCGCTCCTCGTCGACAAAAAGGTATCGTCTGCTACCCATCTTTCGTTATTTCGACTCGGCCTCAGCCCGCCTGGCGATCTCGCTTTGGCGGGCGCTCACATTGAGGCGAGTGCAACCTCTCTGGGGTTTCCTGTGCGGTCACCTTGGGACCGATTGACGGGTGTCTCGACCTACGGACCCTCTGGGTCCGAGGAAGACGACGACCCCAGCATCTGCTGGGATTTCTCCGGATCTGGCAACCCTAGTGCCATGCGGGACTTCATGACCGCATGTGACTACTGCCTCTCCGACTGTTCCGACGGCAGCCGCAGCCTTGGCGACAAGGACTGCGGCCTGAGTCGCGAATGTTTCCACATCGAGCTAGGGGATCCCTCCGGAGGCGGCTGTCTCGGCATGCCGGAGGATGGTGACCCCCCTAGGCCAGCGCCTCGCGCTGACATCCCGCGGGAGCTAGCTGTGGTCCCCGTTTCGGCGGGAGGTCACGACCCACAGCTCGAGCAAGTCCGCGGGGCGCAGGCCGGGTTCGATGAAGGAGCAGGAGCGCTCGAGGCAATCCGTCAGAACATCGGGCAGGTATGGGCGAGCCAACCCCCGGCCGGAGGAATACGTCACTTGCCCCAAGGTCTCCAGCACCGCATCGCCAACGATGCCAGGGACAAACCGCCACCCGCATCCGGCGGGACTGGCCAGGACCTGGTCGCTGCAGCAATGCTCCTCCGCGCGATGCCGGAGTCATCAACCACCGAGGGACGGCGGATCCAGGGAGAACTCAGGCATCTCCTGGAAGGCGCTGCGGCCCGGCGGGCAGAGAGCTCTGCCTCTCGAAGGCGGGGATACACCCCGGATCCTCGTGCCGCGACTTCCCGACTCACGCGGGAAGCCTCGGTCTTCACCGGGCGCACGCGCAACACCGCGCCTGCGGCCCCGGGCCACCTCGGCGACGAGCACCCTCATCGTGACCGTCGGGCACGCCTCGACGAAAGGGTGCGCCGAGGCTACCACCCTCGGCGTGGGGGACGTTATGACAGCGGGGAGGATCGAAGTCCCTCGCCCGAACCACCCGGTCCGCAGGTCTTTAGCCGAGCCATTCGGCGGGCGCCGTTTCCGCCCCGATTCCGACCCCCGACTACTATCACGAAGTACTCGGGGGAGACGAGACCGGAATTGTGGCTTGCAGACTACCGCCTGGCCTGTCAGCTGGGTGGGACGGACGATGACAACCTCATCATCCGAAACCTCCCCCTATTTCTCTCCGACACCGCTCGCGCCTGGTTGGAGCACCTGCCCCCGGGGCAGATTTCCAACTGGGAGGACCTGGTCCAGGCCTTCGCCGGGAACTTCCAGGGCACGTACGTGCGCCCCGGGAATTCCTGGGACCTCCGAAGCTGTCGACAATTGCCGGGAGAGTCCCTTCGGGACTACATCCGGCGGTTCTCGAAGCAGCGCACCGAGCTGCCCAACATCACCGACTCCGATGTCATCGGCGCGTTCCTCGCTGGCACCACCTGCCGCGACCTGGTGAGCAAGTTAGGTCGCAAGACCCCCACCAGGGCGAGCGAGCTGATGGACATCGCTTCCAAGTTCGCCTCCGGCCAGGAGGCGGTAGAGGCCATCTTCCGAAAGGACAAGCAGCCCCAGGGCCGCCCGTCGGAAGATGCTCCCGAGGCGTCTGCTCCGCGCGGCGCCAAGAAGAAAGGCAGGAGGAAGTCGCAAGCGAAACACGACGTTCCCGATGCTGACCTTGTCGCCGCCGCCGAGCGCAAGAACCCTCGGAAACCCCCCGGAGGTGCAAACCTCTTCGACAAGGCACTCAAGGAGACGTGCCCCTACCATCAGGGGCCCGTCAAACACACCCTCGAAGAGTGCGTCATGCTTCGGCGTCACTTCCATCGGGCCGGGCCACCCGCCGAGGGTGGCAAGGCTCACGACGACGACAAAAGGGAGGATCACCAAGCAGGAGAGTTCTCCGAGGTCCGCGACTGCTTCATGATCTACGGAGGGCATGTGGCAAACGCCTCGGCTCGGCATCGTAAGCGAGAGCGTCGGGAGGTCTGCTCGGTGAAGGTGGCGGCGCCAGTCTACCTAGACTGGTCCGACAAGCCCATCACCTTCGACCAGGACGACCACCCCGACCACGTGCCGAGCCCGGGGAAGTACCCGCTCGTCGTCGATCCTGTCATTGGCGACGTCAGGCTCACCAAGGTCCTGATGGATGGGGGCAGCTGCCTCAACATCATCTACGCCGAGACTCTCAAGCTCCTGCGCGTCGACTTGTCGTCCGTCCGAGCAGGCGCTGCGCCCTTCCACGGGATCATTCCCGGGAAGCGCGTCCAGCCCCTCGGACAGCTCGACCTCCCTGTCTGCTTCGGAACACCCTCCAACTTCCGAAGGGAGACTTTGACGTTCGAGGTGGTCGGGTTCCGAGGGACCTACCACGCGGTGTTGGGAAGGCCATGCTACGCGAAGTTCATGGCCATCCCCAACTACACCTACCTGAAGCTCAAGATGCCGGGCCCCAACGGGGTCATCACCGTCGGCCCCACGTACAAACACGCATTCGAATGCGATGTGGAGTGCGTAGAGTACGCCGAGGCCCTCGCCGAGTCCGAGGCCCTCATTGCCGACCTGGAAAGCCTCTCCCGAGAGGTGCCGGATGTGAAGCGGCATGCCGGCAACTTCGAGCCAGCAGAGACGGTTAAGGCCGTCCCTCTCGACCCCAGTGGCGACACCTCCAAGCAGATCCGGATCGGTTCGGGGCTCGACCCCAAATAGGAGGCAGTGCTCGTCGACTTTCTCCGCGCAAACGCCGACGTTTTCGCGTGGAGTCCCTCGGACATGCCCGGCATACCGAGGGAAGTCGCCGAGCACTCGCTGGATATTAGGGCCGGGGCCCGACCGGTCAGACAGCCTCTGCGCCGATTCGACGAGGAAAGGCGCAGAGTGATAGGCGAGGAGGTCCACAAGCTGATGGCAGCAGGGTTCATTAAAGAGGTATTCCATCCCGAATGGCTTGCCAACCCTGTACTTGTGAGGAAAAAAGGGGGGAAGTGGCGGATGTGTGTAGACTACACTGGCCTCAACAAAGCATGTCCAAAGGTCCCCTACCCTCTACCTCGCATCGACCAAATTGTGGACTCCACAGCAGGGTGCGAAACCCTGTCTTTTCTCGATGCCTACTCAGGGTATCATCAAATCAAGGTGAAAGAGTCCGACCAGCTCGCGACTTCTTTCATCACGCCCTTCGGCATGTACTGTTATGTCACAATGCCGTTCGGGTTGAGGAACGCGGGTGCAACGTACCAGCGGTGCATGAACCACGTGTTCGGCGAACACATTGGTCGCACGGTCGAGGCCTACGTCGACGACATCGTGGTCAAGACGAGGAAAGCCTCCGACCTTCTCTCCGACCTCGGACTGACATTCCGGTGTCTCAAGGCGAAGGGCGTCAAGCTCAATCCCGAGAAGTGCGTCTTCGGGGTGCCCCGGGGCATGCTCTTGGGGTTCATCGTCTCCGAGCGGGGCATCGAAGCCAATCCGGAGAAGATCGCAGCAATCACAAACATGGGACCTATCAAGGACTTAAAAGGCGTACAAAGGGTCATGGGATGCCTCGCGGCCTTGAGCCGCTTCATCTCGCGCCTCGGCGAAAGAGGCCTGCCCCTGTACCGCCTCTTAAGGAAGGCTGAATGCTTCACTTGGACTCCCGAGGCCGAGGAAGCCCTCGGGAGCCTGAAGGCACTCCTCACACAGGCGCCCATCTTGGTACCCCCAACTGATGGAGAGACCCTCCTGGTCTACGTCGCCGCAACCACTCAGGTGGTCAGCGCCGCGATCGTGGTCGAAAGGCAGGAAGAAGGGCATGCTTTGCCCATTCAGAGGCCAGTTTACTTCGTCAGCGAAGTGCTGTCCGAGACCAAGACCCGCTACCCACAAGTCCAGAAGCTGCTATACGCTGTGGTCCTGACGAGGCGAAAGTTGCGACATTACTTCGAGTCCCATCCGGTGACTATGGTGTCATCCTTCCCCCTGGGGGAGATCATCCAGTGCCGAGAAGCCTCGGGACGGATCGCAAAGTGGGCGGTGGAAATCATGGGCGAGGCGATCTCGTTCGCCCCTCGGAAGGCCATCAAGTCCCAGGCACTGGCGGATTTCGTAGCCGAATGGGTCGATACCCAGTTACCAACGGCTCCGATCCAACCAGAACTCTGGACCATGTTTTTCGACGGGTCGCTGATGAAGACGGGAGCTGGCGCGGGCCTGCTTTTCGTCTCGCCCCTCGGAAAACACCTGCGCTACGTGCTTCGCCTCCATTTCCCGGCGTCTAACAATGTAGCTGAGTACGAGGCTCTGATCAACGGGTTGCGAATCGCCATCGAGCTAGGGGTTCGACGCCTCGATGCACGCGGCGACTCGCAGCTCGTCATCGACCAAGTTATGAAGAATTCCCTCTGCCGCGACCCGAAGATGGAGGCCTACTGCGAAGAGGTTCGACGCCTGGAGGACAAGTTCTACGGGCTCGAACTTAACCACATCGCCCGACGCTATAACGAGACTGCGGACGAGCTGGCGAAGATAGCCTCGGGGCGGACAACGGTTCCCCCGGACGTCTTCGCCCGCGATCTGCACCAACCCTCCGTCAAGATAGGCGACGCGCCCGAACCCGAGGCACCCTCGGCCTCGTCCGAGGTGACCTCGGCTCAGCCCGAGCCGTCCTCGGCTCAATCCGAGGAACCCTCGGGGCCCGAGCGCGAAGCGCTACACGTCGAGGAGGGGCAGAACGGGGTCGTGCCAGATCAAGATTGGAGGACCCCGTACCTGCAATATCTCCGCCGAGGAGAGCTGCCCCTCGACCAAACCGAGGCTCGGCGGGTAACGCGACGAGCAAAATCGTTCGTCCTGCTGGGCGACGAGAAGGAGCTCTACCACCGCAGCCCCTCGGGCATCCTCCAGCGATGCATCACCATCGCCGAGGGTCAGGACCTCCTGCAGGAAATACACTCGGGGGCTTGCGGTCATCATGCAGCACCTCGAACCCTCGTCGGGAATGCTTTCCGCCAAGGCTTCTACTGGCCAACGGCGGTGGCTGACGCCACTAGAATTGTCCGCGCCTGCGAAGGGTGCCAATTCTATGCGAAGCAGACCCACCTGCCCGCTCAGGCTCTGCAGACGATACCCATCACCTGGCCCTTCGCTGTGTGGGGTCTGGACCTCGTCGGCCCACTGCAGAAGGCACCCGGGGGCTACACGCACCTGCTGGTCGCCATCGACAAATTCTCCAAGTGGATCGAGGTCCGACCCCTAAGCAGCATCAGGTCCGAGCAGGCGGTGGCATTCTTCACCAACATCATCCATCGCTTCGGGGTCCCGAACTCCATCATCACCGACAATGGCACCCAGTTCACCGGCAAAAAATTCTTGGATTTTTGCGACGATCACAACATCCGGGTGGACTGGGCCGCCGTAGCTCACCCCATGTCGAATGGGCAAGTGGAACGTGCCAATGGCATGATTCTACGGGGGCTTAAGCCTCGGATTTATAACAGTCTCAACAAGTTCGGCAAGCGATGGATGAAGGAACTCCCCTCGGTGGTCTGGAGCCTGAGGACGACTCCAAGCCGAGCCACGGGGTTCACGCCGTTCTTCCTGGTCTACGGGGCCGAGGCAATCCTGCCCACGGACCTGGAGTACGGTTCCCCGAGGACGAGGGCTTACGACGAAGAAAGCAACCAAGCCAGCCGAGAAGACTCGCTGGACCAGCTGGACGAGGCTCGGGACAGGGCCCTACTACACTCAGCGCGGTATCAGCAGTCCCTGCGACGCTACCACGCCCGAGGGGTCCGACCCCGAGATCTCCAGGTGGGCGATCTGGTGCTTCGGCTGCGGCAGGACGCCCGAGGGAGGCATAAGCTAACGCCCCCCTGGGAGGGGCCGTTCATCATCACCAAAGTTCTGAAGCCCGGAACTTACAAGCTGGCCAACAGTCAAGGCGAGGTCTACGGCAACGCTTGGAACATCCAACAGCTACGTCGCTTCTATCCTTAAGAATGTTTCCAAGTTGTTCTTATACCCCGTACCCACGCGAAGTTTAGTCAACAAGGAAGGGTCGGCCTCGCCTCGGCGGAGCCCGACCCTCCCTCGGGGGCTAAAAGGGGGTTAACCCCCTCTGCGTCAAAATTTTCCTCGAACAAAAAACCTCTTTTACCAGAACATCTTTCGTGCTTTTTGACTACTTCGAAAAGTGGGTCCTAGAAACGACGGGGTGCACGTAAACAGCCAAGGCCGACCGAGCCGAGGGACTCCTACGCCTCCGGGATACGGATACCTCACTCGTCACCTTCTGTGATAAGTAACTCGCGTTCGGATAAGGTGACTCCGCGGATCGAATGAGTCTTTACGTACGGAGGCTCTTCTGTTGAAGCAGGTTCTTCGAGCCTTCTCGACCGAGTCGGTGACAGGGCCTCATGGATGGGTAAAAGTACGCGTAAGCGGCGAGGCCGACCGAGCCGAGGGACTCCCACGCCTCCGGGATACGGATACCTCACTCGTCACCTCCCGCGAGAAGCAACTCTTGCTCGCACTAACATCCCTGCTACCGACAAAAAGTCCAGATACTCGAAGCAAGAGGAAAAGAGACACAGCTTTATAACGCGACAAGGGTGTGTGTTCTGGCCTCAACGGCCGCACAAGGCCCACGCTACAGAACGACTTGACCCTGCAGGCGCGGACCTCGGCGCTGGAAGAGGGTGACGACACCCTCGGCATCAGCAGCACCTTCGGCAAGACCCGACCTGGCCTCGGGTGGCCACGCGGTCCGAAGGCCTCCGCTCCAAAGGACGACGTCGACACCGCGCTCGAGCAACCTCCGCCAGAGGCTTCCCCGAGAATCCGGCCCAAGCGGACGGCTCGGCCGGCCACCTCCGAGGCCTCGGCCGACCCCTTCCGAGGGCGCCAGCTCGGTCCGAGGCCTCGGCCAATCAACTCCGGCGCCGAGCCTGCCAGCAGACGACCCAGCTGGGCTCCGGCCAACCAGGTTCCATTTCCGAGCCAACAACGCCTCTGCTTGTGCTGATATCGCTACCCCTGGCCTCGGCTCGTCGAAGAGCGACCGAGGGGTCTTTTTAACTAAGCTAGAAGAGCCTCGGACAACAGGTCCGACCGAGCCGAGGGATTCCTACGCCTCCGGGATACGGATACCTCACTCGTCACCTGGACACGGGGCGACTCATGCTTGGTGAAGCGATTCAGACAATCGATAGGCAAGTCTTATTGCTCAGAAATGAGGAAAAAACACGGCTCTGTGCCGGAGTTACATACATGTTCAGGCCCCGAAAGCCGAAATGAACAAAAAACCCGGCACTCGAAGTGCCACTACAGGCGGAACTCCGGTTCCCCCCCCCCCCCCGCAGGTACGAGCAACCCCACTCGATAGGGGCGGGCCTGCGGGGCAGCGGAAAGACTCTCACCCCTCGAGGACGAGAGCCAGCCATTCAGGCCGGGAGACGGAGACCCAGGGCTACTGACGGAGTTGGCAATCTCATCAGCAGAGAAGCCAGTTCCGTCCGCCGGCGCCTCGGGACCCCCCACTTCCGGCATGGCTAGAGGAAGTCTCCGAGATGCTGGAGGATGCCGTTCTCACCCCGGGAACACGGGGGAGAAAAGGGCAACCGACCCACACGGAGACAGCCCCCTGGCTCGCCTCGTCCTCCCTCTTGGCCTGGTGATGAAAATCCTTGAGGCCGAGGGAGGGGCAGAGACCGCAGTCCGGCTCGCTTTCCCCCACCATCAAGCCGGAGGTCGCCTTCTCGGGCGATCGCCGGTGGAGGGGTGCAGCCGGGCTGCACGATGAAAGTCCTTGAAGCCGAACGATGGCTGAAAGGTACCAACCCCCGCGGGGTCGCGTTCCTCCAACGATGGAGCGAAAAGACGGCGGCTCCCCCCATCCGGGGGCCTAGAAGATGGAGAGACACAATGCATAAGGGGGAAAGGAGACATGGTCGCCTCACGAAGAGGGTCGCCCTCCTTTTAAAGGCAACTCCCCCTGCTAGCGCCCTCAACCGTCACGGGCTGAGTCTTCTCCATCACGCCTCCAAGGCCCTTCCCCGCGGCGCGGGGGCTGGGGCCCGCCTGTCATGCAGACCAGCTCCAAGCAGAGGGAGCCAAACCGCCGCGCACGACGCACGTAACCGCCCAGCGGTTACAAGTGACCCTCCACTTTTTCCCAGACCAACGGGCAAAGGGGGCGAGCGGCCATGCAAGCGGCATGCAGCCACGCCAAGTGGACGCGCCTCCCCGACTCCTGACAGGCCAGCGCGACGGTTCAAGACCACGCGTCGTTCAACTGGCGCGCCAGGCGCTGCATGCGAACCGCTGCGCCTCTCGCTCCACCACCGCACCTCCTCGATTGCGGAACCGATACCGCGACTCGAGGCCGCCCAGCCTGCGATCCAGCGGCACCAGCCTGGCGCAGCGGTCAAACGCGGTCAAAAATGGGCCGGCAGTAATGACGGTGGCAGGCGTGTGAGGGCGGCGGTCACGCCATCGGCCAGGCTCACGTCCCATCCGGGGGCAGCAAGAGAACCCTTCTCACGGCGTGAAGACGACGCGTCCGTGACCCGTACCTCGAACGGCTCGCGCACGCAACGGCGACCTCGCCAACTACTCACCCCAGCGCATTAACTCCACGGCGAAATAGGTGACGTTTCTGGCAGGGGCAGCTGGCGGCGCTTCGCCTCCGCCAAAAACGGCCACGCCGAGAAAGGTACGCCACGAAGTTCAATTTCGATTCCCTTTTTCCCTTTTCCTTCTTTCTCTATCTCTTGCAACAGGGACCGAGAAGGGGGATAACCCCAAAGGGATCCTTCCCCGTGAAGGAACTAGGCCCCGAGCCTCCCTACTGATCAGGGGTTCGAAGGCTGGCCCCCCCGAAGGGTTCAACAGCCGCCTCAGGTCGCGTGGGCCCGACACCCACTACTGGTCAGGGGTTCGAAGGTCGGCCCCCGAAAGGTTCCATGACCGCCTCAGGCTACTAGGGCTCCGTGCCCCCTACTGATCAGGGGTTCGAAGGCTGGCCTGTCGAAGGGTTCACAGCCGCCTCAGACGCCGAGCGAGGGATGACCAGGGGTACGTTCGATACATAACCGAGGCTCGGGCTGCGCTCCCGAGGTACCCTAGGACATTTCCGAGACCGGCGGGAACGACTCTGTAACGGAATCCCATCGGAGGGAGGCAACGAGCCCTCGGACCCCGTCGCTAGGGGACCGGGTCCGGCAGATCACCCGCAGGTACTTTTGGGCGTGCCTCCGGGCCCCTAGCCGACCCCTAACGAACGGGGCACGGACGTCCACTCGGATTACCCGATCGCAGCTCACCGGAGACACCATGTTCGGTGCCCATCGAGGGTAACATGGCGCACTCCCCCCCTCCTCCTTGCGGAAAGGCGACGTAGGGGCGTATATAAAAAGTCGAGTCTGTCCCTGATCGTCCTCTCGCTCCGTGCGAAGGCTCGGGGGCTGCTCTCGCAAACCCGGCTCCGGCCGAACCGTTGACAGCGTCAACACACCAGCCCGAGAACTTGGGCCCCGACAGTGCACCTGGGTTACGCCCTGCTCGCATGAGGGAACCGCTAGTCACGCCGAAGCATTACGCAAGGCATTAAGACCTCGAAGGAGTGAAACCACTCCTCCGAGGCCTCGGGGGCTACACCCGGCGGGTGCGCTCGCGCGCACCCACCGGAACAAGGTACCTCCGAGAAAGGCTGGTCCCCTTGCAAAAAAGTGCGATGCAAGCCTCCAAGCGAGTGTTAACACTCTCTTCGAGGCTCGGGGGCTACTGTCGGGGACCATAATTAGGGGTACCCTCAAGACGCCTAATTCTCAGCTGGTAACCCCCATCAGCATAAAGCTGCAAAGGCCTGATGGGTTTGATTAAGTCAGGGATCAGTCCACACGAGTGACTTGACCACGCCACGCCCGAGCCTAGCCTCGGGCGAGGGCAGCCGACCCTAAGATGACTCCGTCTCGCCTGAGGTCTCCTCTTTCACGGCAGGCGCATCCCCGGCTCGCCCTAGGCCCCGCCTCCGATAAGGAGAAACCCTGACTAAATCACCGCACCAACCGACCGAGTCACCAGGGCGTTTAACGCAAAAGGTAAGACCGACGGGCGGCCAGACTTCGCCAGTGGTGCCATAGGAGACTCCGCCCGACCCAGGGCTCGGACTCAGGCTAAGGCCTCGGAAGACGGCGAACTCCGCTCCGCCCGACCCAGGGCTCGGACTCAGGCTAAGGCCTCGGAAGACGGCGAACTCCGTTCCGCCCGACCCAGGGCTCGGACTCAGGCTAAGGCCTCGGAAGACGGCGAACTCCGCTCCGCCCGACCCAGGGCTCGGACTCAGGCTAAGGCCTCGGAAGACGGCGACCTCCGCCTCGCCCGACCCAGGGCTCGGACTCCGCCTCGGCCTCTGCCGAATAACCTCCGCCTCGCCCGACCCAGGGCTCGGACTCCGCCTCGGCCTCTGCCGAATAATCTCCGCCTCGCCCGACCAGGGCTCGGACTCTGTCTCTGTCTTGCAGGACGGACTCGGCCACAGCCTCGGAGGAGCCTCCACGACGCCCGACCTAGGATACGAGACCGCCACGTCAACAGGAAGCGTCATCATCACCCTGCCCTGAGCCGACTTGGGTCGCAGAGAACAAGACCGGCGTCCCATCTGGCCAGCTATGCCAGATAGGCCATGATGGCGCCCCGCTAGATCATGACGACGGCGGCTCCCAGCTCCCTTACGAAAGCAGGAGAACGTCAGCAAGGACCCAGCCACCTCGACAGCTGTCCCCCCCGTCCGGCTCCGTTATTCCTCCAACAGCCACGACGCCACTCCAACAGGGTGCCACGATCTCTCTGGCTGCCACCTGGGCATGTACATAGGGCGCTAGCTCTCCCTCGCTAGACACGTAGCACCTTGCTACACCCCCGTCTTGTACACCTGGACCCTCTCCTTACGACTATAAAAGGAAGGGCCAGGGCCTTCTTAAAAGAGGTTGGCCTCGCGGGGACGAAAGGCAGGGGCAGGCGCTCTCTCGGGGCCGCCCTCTCCCTTCACCTCGTGCGGACGCTTGTAACCCCCTACTGCAAGCGCACCCGACCTGGGCGCGGGACGAACACGAAGGCCGTGGGAATTTCTCCGACTCCCTCGCGATCCGGCTCCGGCCACCGACCTCTCTCTCACTCCGTTCCCCCCTTTGCGCTCGCTCCACGCGCTCGACCCATCTGGGCTGGGGCACGCGGCACCCTCACTCGTCGGCTCGAGGACCCCCCGGTCTCGGAACGCCGACACTAACGTTGCCGATGATCGAATCGACGACGAGCGGGTACCTTCCTGGGCTTGGCACGAAGTCGGGGTGGTCGCCTTGGTCGAAGGTGATAGGCTTGTCGGACTAGTCTAGGTAGACTGGCGCTGCCACCATCACCAAGCAGACTTCCCGGTGCTCCTGCTTGAGGTGCCGAGCCGAGGCGTTCGCCGCCTGCCCGTTGTAGATCATGAAGCAGTTATGGACTTCCGGGAATCCCTCTTCCTTGCCGCCCTCCTTCTTGTCATTGTCATGGCCCTTGCCATCCTCCGCCGGGGGCCCGGTCTTATGGAAGTAGCGCCGGAGCATGACACATTCTTCGAGGGTGTGCTTGACGGGCCCCTGGTGATAGGGGCACAGCTCTTTGAGCATCTTGTCGAACGCGCCGGCCCCTCCAGGAGGTTTTCGAGGGTTCCTGTGCTCGGACGTAGCGACGAAATTCGCGTCTGCGGCGTCGCGCTTCGCTCGCGACTTGTTTTTAACCTTCTTCTTCGTGCCCCACTGGGCGGACGCCTCAGGGGCATCTGTCTTCGACTCTCTCTGAGGCTGCTTGTCCTTTCGGAAGATGGCTTCGACCGCCTCTTGACCCGAGGCGAACTTGGTGGCGACGTCCATCAGTTCGCTCACATGGGTGGGAGTCTTGCGCCCCAGTTTGCTCACTAGGTCTCGGCAAGTGGTGCCGGCAAGGAAAGCCCCGATGACATCCGAGTCGGTAACGTTGGGCAGCTCGGTGTGCTGCTTTGAAAATCGCCAGATGTACTCTCGGAGGGACTCCCCTGGCTGCTGGCGGCAGCTTCGGAGGTCCCACAAGTTCCCAGGGCGCACATACGTGCCTTGGAAGTTTCCCGCAAAAGCTTTGACAAGATTGTCCCAGTCAGAGATATGCGCAGGAGGCAGATGCTCCAGCCAGGCTCGGGCGGCGTCGGAGAGGAAAAGGGGTAGATTACGGATGATGAGGTTGTCATCATCCGCCCCTCCCAACTGGCATGCCAGTCGGTAGTCTGCGAGCCACAGCTCCGGCCCTGTCTCCCCCGAGTACTTGGCGAGGGTAGTCGGGGCTCGGAAACAGGCAGGGAATGGCGCTCGTCGTATGGCCTGGCTGAAGACTCGCGGACCGGGTGGTTCGGGCAAAGGACTGCGATCCTCCTCACTATTGCAGCGTCCCCCACGCCTGGGATGGTAGCCTCGGCGCACCTTCTCGTCGAAGCGGGCTCGATGGTCGAGATGGTGGTGCTCGTTGCCGAGGCGTTCCTGGGCGGCGGGTGCCTCATCCCACGTACGCTCGAGATAGACCGAGGCTTCCCGAATGCACCGAGAGGACACCGCGTGATGCTCCGAGGGGTCAGCTCGCCTGCAGGAGGCGAAGCTCTCGGCTCGTCGAACCGCGGCGCCTTCTAGGAGATTCTTGAGTTCACCCTGGATACGCCGTCCCTCGGTGGTGGATGGCTCCATCATGGCTCGAAGCAGCATCGCCGCTGCAGCTAGGTCCTGGCCGGACCCGCTGACGGCCAGGGGCAGCGCTGCCCTGGCATTGTCGACGATGCGGCGCTAGATGTCTTGGGCCCGGTGACAGGCTTCTCCGGCGAGTGTTCGGCCTACCCACTCCTGTTCGATGTTCTGTCGGAGCTGTACAAGCCGGCCTGCTTCCCCGTCGTCCCGGGCCTGCATCTCACGGATTTGCTCGAGTTGTATGTCCTGACCCCCCGCAGGGCCTGGGACCACAGCTAGCTCCCGCGGGATGTCAACACGAGATGCGGGCCTAGGGGGATCGTCAACCTCTGGCATACCGAGGTGGTTGCCTTCATTGTGATCTCCCAGATCGACGTGGAAACATTCGCGACTTGGGCCGTAACCCTCGTCGTCAAGGTCATGGCCATCGTCAGAACAACCGGAGAGGCAGTGGTCACATGCGGACATGAAGCCCCGCATGGCACCGGGGTCATTGAGGGCAGAGAAATCCCAACCAGAGTCGGGGTCGTCCTCTTCCTTAGAACCCGCCGGTCCGAAGGTTGAGACGACTGTCAGTTGGTCCCAGGTCGACCACATGTGGTACCCCGGAAGGTTTGGATACGCCTTTACGAAGGCACTCACCATAGCGGGGTCACTAGGTGGATCGAAGCTGAACCGAAAAGGTATGGGATGGAAAACGGACGGTACCTCTTGGTTGTTGGACGGTGGTGAAGTCATGTCGGGGGCAGAGCACACCGTCATCTCAGGTACGAGGGTAACGCCCAGCAGGTCCTTTGCGAGGGTGCTGGCGTCATCAGTCCGCTTAGGGCTGACACGTCGCGGGGAAGTGACACCCGTCGCCGTCTCAGGTGCGAGGACAATGTCCGACATGTCCCCCGGGGGAGTGCCGGCGTCGTCGACTCGCTCTGGTGCGACAGCCGACAAGGTGCCGCCTCCTGTGTGGCCATGGTTTCCTCGTCTCTGCCTCCTCCGACGAGGAGGGTGGCGGGGACGACCGGAGTGCTCCTCTTCTGCCGCGGGAAGATGCTGTCGTAGAGCTCGCCGCCGCCGGGCGAGTCGGGGACTGTCGTTGTCGTCACGCCACGGGGGGAGGAGTACCATGTCGTAGCTGCCGTCGAGGGACATGAACTCGAGACTCTCGAAGCGGAGCACCGTCCCGGGCTAGAGAGGTTGCTGAAGACTCCCCATCTAGATCTCAACGGGAAGGTGTTCGTTAACACGTAGCAGACCCCTACCTAGTGCGCCAACTGTCGGCGTCTCGGACCCGGGGGGGTCCCTTGGACCGACCAGTGAAATCGCTGCATGCCCCTGCCCAGATGGGTTGGCGCGGGATGGAACACAAGAGGTGGGACAAGCCTTGTATTATCCTACACCAGGGGTGCTGCTCGTAGTAGGGGTTACAAGCGCGTCGCGTGGGGGAGAGAGAGACACAGAGTTCGTCCGCCGCTTCCCCGCGCGAACCCCCCTCAGGGTGGCCCTGGACCTCCCTTTTATAGAGGCAAGGAGAGAGTCCAGACGTACAACGGGGGGCATAGCTATCAGCTATGCGCTAACATGTCTGGCAGTGGAGTGCCTAAGCCCTATGTACATACCAACGCGGTCGTTGGGGGAGAGCTTGGGCCCTGTACATGTGATGGCGTGGCCGTCGGAGGAGCGCCTGAGTCCTGTAGGAGCACAACTGGCAGCGCGGTGAGGATCCTGCTGACGTATCCTTGGTGTCGTAAGGGACTGAGAGCCACCGGCGTCATGGTGCACGCGGGGCACCATCATTACCCGTCGCCGGGGTAAGCCAGATGGGACGCCGGTCTTGTTCCTTGTAGCCTGAGCAGGCTAGGAATAGGGAAATGATGTATCCCCTATTAGCGCGGTCGGCCCGAGCCTATGGTCGATCGAGATGGAGACTTCTCTTGAGGTTGAGGCTGGGGTCAGGCGAGGACGCGATTCCTCTCGAGACCGGGGTCGAAGCCGAGTTCGGGGGTCGGGCGAGGCGGAGACCTCCTCCCAAGGCCGGAGCCTGAGGTCGAGCGAGGCGGAGACCTCCTCCCGAGGCCGGAGCATGAGGTCGGGCGAGGCGGAGCTTCCTGTTGCGCCCGAGGCTGAACTCGATGGTTGATCGTGACTTGTTGTCAGTCGTCACCGGGGTGGCTGACACGGGAGTCGGAGCGGAGCGAGCGGCGCTGTTTTCCTGTCATGTCAGACAGTAAAGAAGAGGGGCGAAGTAACTGCGGTCACTTCGGCCTGCCCGACTGAGGCGCGTGTGTTAGGATACGGCGTCAGGCATCCCCTGCATTTAATGCGCCTGCGAAGCGGTCGGTTGGTGAGGCGGTCTGGCCAAGGTTGCTTCACAACGAAGCCTGCCCGAGCCGGGCCTCGGGAGAGCCGAGGGGGCGCCCGCTGCCTGAGGAGGCCCTCGGGCGAGGCGTGAACTCGTCTGGGACTACTGTTCCAACCCGAGGCTGGGCTCGGGTGAGATCGCATCCCTCGAGTAGACGAAGTCTTGGCTTGAACCGCACCCGTCAGTTGGTTTGAGGGTGTTTACCAGCCATGATTAGGAGCGTTGGGGGTACCCTAATTATGGTACCCGACAATCAACAAAAAAATTCGGCAGCACCTCCTCTACACGGTGAGGTTTCCAAAAGTAGCAGCACGATGGTTGACATCCAAACATATACATCAAACATATATATTATTAATCGATGTAGAAGAATATATCGTACAACGCCAGCTACTTGAATCAATTGAGCTACCAAGTAAAATAAAAAAATTATCATTTGAGCACGTTGGTTGATACGAATAGACCAAACTCTTATGCCACAAATGTAACCTAATATATACTAATATCATATGAGGATTATCAAGCTATACCAACTAATATGAGCTATACCGACTAATATATGACTTCATTATGAAGCTAAAATAAATATATGATTTACCAAAATTCATACAATAATTAATGGATGGATAATACCTATCAAATCCTCGGCGACCGAGCTCGGCGATAGAGCACGCGACGAGAAAACGGCAAGGCGCGTGCGGCAAGCAAACACGGCGAGGCGGGCTCGGCGAGCGCGGCGGGGCGCGTGCGTGGGGGCAGCGGCAGTGGCGTGGAGGGTTAGGCAGTGGCATGGCGGTGTCGGCGCGACACTGCGGGACGACAACGGCGGCGTGGCGCTCTTGGTTTCAAAGTGACAATGAAGTCACGTTAGGAACGACTAAGTATATGTTCTTTGCCGAGTGCCAGATCGCGAGCACTCGACAAAGATTTTTAATTTAAAAATACAATTTGCCGAGTGCCCTGGATCCGGCACTCGACAAAGAAGTCCTTGTCGAGTGCCCACTGACAAGCACTCGTCAAAGAATGGATTTAGGGTTTTAAAAACCCTTTGCCGAGTGCCCCATGTATGACACTCGGCAAAGCATTCTTTGCCGAGTGCCATCCTTGGACACTCAGCAAAGTATATTTTTATTTTTTTATTTTTCTTATCAAACTTTTTATGGTATGTAGCTACACTATGTAGACCTACATATACCATTTTGTCACAATTATAAAATTATTTGCTATAACTATTAGATTTTGTTCTTTTAATTGAATTTACGCGAATAATTCAGATTTGAACTCCAAGTCACTCGGAAAATAGAAAACATTGAATGCAAAAAAGATATCCATGTTAGGTAACACAAGTTACGGCCGATTTAGGTAGCAGATCGGAATGTTCGAGCACCATGCTCATTAAACATGACCGTGAACTTGTCATCCAGTTGTTTAAAAATTGTATAAAACACAAACAAAGTCAGAAAATTATGAAACTTGTCCATATGTCATGATATCATATGTGCAGACTGTGATAAAAATTTAAGAATGTTTCCAGAAAGTTGTGACACACTATATGTAGAAACCTAAGTAGCCTACACATGAAATCATAAAGTTTCAATTTAGACTGGCTAGGTTTCTACACAAAGTGGGTCACAACTTTCTTGAAACATTATCAAATTTTTATCACAGCCTCTACATATGATATCATGACATGTGGACAAGTTTCATGATTTTCTAACTTTGTTTGTGTTTTATACAATTTTTAAACAATTGGATGATAAGTTCACGGTCATGTCTAGTGAGCATGGTGCTCGAAGATTCTGGTATGTTCCTGAAGTCGATCGTAATTTGTGCTAAATAACATGGATATCATTTTTGCATGCACGATTTTTCATGTTTCGAGTTACTTGCAGTTCAAATATGAATTATCCGAGTAAATTTAATTAAACGAACTAAATATAATAGTTATATAAAACACTTTTATAATTGTGCAAAAATGGTACATGTAGGTCTACATAGTGTAGAAACATACCACAAAAAATTTAGTTGAAAAAAGAAAAAATAAATAAAAAAATACTTTACCGAGTGTCCACGAATGACACTCGGCAAAGTATGCCTTGCCGAGTGTCTGAAGTAAGACACTCGACAAAGAAGCTTATTTGCCGAGTGCCTAAGTTCGACGCTCGGCAACGATAACGGCCGTCAGCTATAGACGGCTGCTGACGGTCCTTTGTCGAGCATCGCCGTTCGCCGAGTGTCTTCCTGTGCTGAGAGTCCTGCTCTCGGTAAACACGATTGTTACCGAGAGTAGGACTTTGCCGAGTGCGACACACGACAAAGACTTCTTTGCCGAGTGCCGATAGAAAATACTCGGCAAAGCGTCGAGCACTCGGTAAAGAGCCGGATTCCGGTAGTGACTGGCACGTACCGCAGACGAGAGGCAAAGATATGTGACTACATGTATTGTAGGGGTGCATCTTGACCATCTAGGGTGTGTATGGTTGGATGTATAAGGAGGGATAAAAGGGGCGGCCACAATTTCTATAGTGTTTGGATGAGAGTCAAGTGGGAGCGAGGTAAACAGCGGAGTAATCTTTTAGTGGCGACGTGATCTCAAAA
The DNA here is from genome assembly GCA_029449295.1 of Zea luxurians. Lineage (NCBI taxonomy): Eukaryota > Viridiplantae > Streptophyta > Magnoliopsida > Poales > Poaceae > Zea > Zea luxurians. The sequence continues at coordinate 112,052,168 of JAOPSE010000006.1, forward strand.
AATTAAGGGTTGATTTGGTACAAGGGAATCACAAGGGGATTGGAGAGTTTTGAAGGAGAAATGAACTAATTTCTCCCTCAGTCCCCTCCAATCTCTCGTGATCCTTGGTCATCAAATCAGCCCCGAGGTGACGGTTTCACTTCGCCTCATCCTACTTTGACCTCTAACCAAACACACCTCTAAAGTACAAGACTAATTAAAATGGGCAAGTTTTTATATTACATGCATCTCTATCATTTGATGTCTATGTATCTAAGAAGCAATCGCACACCATATCAAGCTTGCTATATAACTTCGCCAATCGCCACTGGCTGCGGCACTGCAGGATTATTATCTGCAACTATGCAATGCTTTCCGGTGCAAGCAAAGCCAAACCATCATGGACTTGAACGGTTGGACCACACACTATAGCTCAATTTTGCGTGCACAGAACCTTTGATGCGGACCGTCGTCAGTGGAGCGTGTACGCACAAGCCAGGCCAAAACAAACATGCCACAGAGACGAGTAAGCGCCGCGCGCGATCATATGAGGGCGTCGTTTCGCGACCGAGCACTTCGTGCAACATGCGCAGTGAAGTCGTACTCGATCGCGAAAGACCAGTAAACGAGCTGCGTTCCTCTGCTCGAGAAATTTCTAGGAACAGTACGTACGTACGCATAGTGATACGTCAGTGTTGAAAGGGGCAATGCAAATATCTTTTTATGTCGATGAAGATATAGATTAAGCTATCATGAATTCTTGATGCGACAAATAACAGTATTAGACTCGGTAGGGACGGCAGCCGATGGATATGGATAGCAACAAGGCAGTGTATCAAGGCGGTGTATTTTCTAGAGAAACGAGACAACACCAAAAGATTTCTGTTATAGGTGTGTAGATACCAAATAATAGGAGACAACGCCTATATTCGCACCTATAATTTCCAGAGGAATCGAGACAAAGCAAGAGGATAGCACGTAACACATAAGATTGTCTTTAGTCGTTTTCTCTAAATTTCTCCACATATATCTTACTAGTGTGCAACGTTTAAACAATCTCTCCTCCTATATCTCCACTATCTGTAGACATTCCCATTGTCGATGGAGGCGACCATCTCGCTCGGGCAAGGAGGGCGGAGAATCAACCAACCCTACCAACCGTATCTCGGTGGCGTCAGACGATATGAAGATAGCACTCGCGACACCAGCTAGGTCTCCGCCATCTCTCCCTTCCAACGGCAACGACATGCTCTGCTCTCGAAGCCTTCCGGAGAACATCAGGAGCACATGCAAGGATACGAGGACAACGACCGTGCGGGTATAGTGTTTTCCTCCATCTAGAGGGAGAGAGAAGCAAACGAGAGGACAAGAGAGGAAGAGGGCGACGTTGAACGGTGGAGGTGATGAACGGTAGCCGCTAAGGAGGGGGGGGGGGTGAAGTAGCAATTGTTGAAGAGAGTCCAAGGCTACGTGCAACAAGAAACTTCAACTAGTACGCTATGAAGATAGAGTAATATATACGGTAGAAAAATGTTATAGCGGGCAACTGGAACAACTACTGTAAGCTTTGTGAGGGGATGAGAGACACCAAATATAGAGTCCATGCAACTCCTACTGCAACCGAGCTAGGATCTTGGGATTTAGAGGCGGCGAAGGTTATTGTGTGGGGACTGTGGATAGAATAGAGTTGAAAAAAATAATTTATGGTAGTTGATATAGAGTTGAGATATAAGTTAATATGATTACAGAGGATCGTGATATAGGGTAAAGAATCATGCTGAAGAAGACATAATATTTTCTTTAGGTAGAAATTTAGAGTAACGTGAGTGTGGATAGCCTAAACTTCCGGTGCATGAGTGACATAAGGAGGAGGGTTTCTACTGGAGTACCAGTACCTACTCCCTACTCCTGGGTGTGCTATATGCCTAAGTAGAAGATGGGATGGACCGTGTCCAGCAGGTACTCTAAAGCATCTTGTACTATAATATCTTCAGCAGCGTCCTCTAAATATATAGGACGCTACTAGATCTTATATATATATATATATAATTATATATAATTTCTCTGTCCTTTCCTATATTTATTTAATATTTAAAACAATATATTTAACAAAAAAATTATACATTTGAGAGTACGACGAATACGTACGTACAAAAGTTAAAAGTAAAATATGTCTCTAATATAGATATTCACGTATAAAGAACTAGATATATAGAATATTGTTAGAGAAGGAGAAGATATAAATAAGAGAATTTTTTTAATAATATTGTAAAGAATGAATATAGATAATAAATTTAGAGGGCGTTGTGAATGGCAAGTTGCTGTCGATACATTTATGCCTCTGGCAAGCTGTTTCAAAGCTTTTGGTCGAGCACAGCCGAGCACCTGTTCTCACGCTTACCAGAAGGACCAACGAGCGATCGTGTTCGTCGTTCAATTCCAGTCCCGTCGCTCTCCAGTCTCCACATCAAATTCATGACGATTGTCCGATTCTTTTAGGACGCCAAGCTAGCTGTTCCTTGACCTGAGCGGCTGAGATGGATTCCCAGCGATTCAATCCGGGGAGGCTTGCCGAGCGTCGTTTCAATGCAATCGAGTGCATCCGTTGCTGGATCAGGACATCTAATCCATCATAATTATAGCAGTACTATCCTATGGCTGCCGTAAACGACCCTGCTTCTATTTAGAGTTTTTTTAAAAATATATATATATACACTGTACTAGTAGTAGATTAGAGACACGATGCCCTCGTTGAGTGGGTCCAACTGTCGTGCGACTGTTTGTATTTGCTCACACGCCTGACTCTTTCAGTTAGGGTTTGGTACGTCGCTCGTATCCATCCACGCCAGCTCCAAGGCAAGGCAGTAGCCGTTCTCGTGGCTTCAGACCGCGCGATAGCTGGCTCGCTTGGTCAGTGGAGGAAAGGAACAAGAGCCAGCGTGCGCGCGCACACCAAACGACAGCAAGAGACTTTGCTGTGCCAGATTGGAGGCGGAGCTCGGCGCGGCGGCGCTGCAGTCTGCACGACTCTTTCTCCAGCTGCCCATTTTATGGTCGCTTGTCAAAAGGACGGCAAGTCGGCATACGAATACCCGTTGAATGAAACCAGGTCTGGCTGTTGCATGTTGCTTGTTCCCCCTTGCGCTGGAGCCATCGGGTTCATAAATAAACCAAAACTGAGTGACAAAATAGCAAATTTCTCCTTGCGCGGGCACGTTGCTGGAGGCTGCTACGGTGCTGCCTGCCTGCCAACGAGCGATGCAGTATACTATAGGTGCAAACAAAACAATTTGCTAGTGTAATAAATGACAGTTGGGCACCAGTGCCCAATCCCGTTACAGGTGCAACACAGGCTGGAGAGGAATGTACGAAGAAACACCGGAGTACAACTCGATGGGAGCCCAACCCAACAACTCCGCTCCAGCCCAAGAGCGGAGAATGCCAGCCCAATCACGGTTTTCCTTCTCTCTGACCGACCGATGATCCGACCGACGCCCGGCCGGCGGCGGGGCCACGCGCCCACGCCTCTCCGCATGACGCAAGAGCCGACGTCACTCCTCCCGATCTGGGCGCGGACGCCAACGACGCGACGGGCCAAGTCGCGACGCCACCAGCTCCCCATCCCCTCGGACGCCATGGAGGAAGCTCGCGACCACAGGCTCTCCTCCACCGCCGGCCGCCCCTTCCTTTCTGGCTTCTGCGCCGCGGCGCTCCGACGTAAGCCCCTCGGCGTCCGCGCCTCCGCCGCCGCCACCGGCGAGGGCCTTGTGCGGCAGCTCGGCGTCCTCGACCTCGTGCTGCTCGGGATCGGTGCGTCCATCGGCGCCGGCATATTCGTCGTCACTGGCACCGTCGCCCGCGACGCCGGCCCAGGTCAACCAACCCTACAGCTCCGTACTAATTTGAATCGAAACCAAACACTGCTGCTGCTGCTCGGTCCAGGCCGACATTTGTATAATGTTTACGGTGGGAGCAACAACTTGTTGGTTTCATGGCTAAGTAGAAGCAGTGCGATGGCGCAGTGAGTTTGGTGGATCGATCATGCTTGATGTGGAGCACACTTACGGAAGTGCTCGATTTTTTCGCTACTTCAAATGCCCCAACTGAAGCGTTGCTTTATCTGCCTGACTGCCTAAGTAGCGTGTTCGCTCCTGTGGAACTGAAACTAACATGAGGGTATAATATAACAGGTGTCACGATCAGTTTTGTTCTTGCTGGAGCTGCGTGCGTGCTCAATGCCTTGTGCTATGCTGAACTCGCGTCTCGGTTCCCTGCTGTGGTTGGGGGAGCATACTTGTACACGTACGCAGCTTTCAATGAGATCACCGCCTTCTTGGTCTTCACTCAGTTGATGGTGGATTACCATATCGGCGCAGCAAGCATTGCTCGCAGCTTAGCAAGCTACTTTATCGAGTTCTTGGAGCTAATCCCGCTCTTGAAGGGCCAAATTCCAAGCTGGGTAGGCCATGGGGAGGAGTTTTTTGGTGGTGTTGTATCAATTAACATATTGGCCCCCGTTCTTCTCATCATCTTAACTGCGATTCTCTGCTATGGTGTCAAAGAATCATCAGCAGTGAACACGTTTATGACAACATTGAAGGTAAGATTGCTTACATGCCCATATTGGGTTTGTGTTTGCTGCAACTTGAACTTGCTCATTGTTGAATTGGCTAGGCGGTATCTTCATGTAACATCATTGTTAGGTAGGTGGTTAGGTATGCTTTTCCATATGGTACTAGTTGTTCTATGATAAGAGTTTTTTGTGCTTGCAGAAGGCAATGCTTTTTAATGTTAGGTGTTATGTTTCTCAAGATTTAGTTTTCATGTTTGTGAGGTAGAAGGCATATGCACTGTTGTTTACTACTTTGGACTGATGCATCTGTTTCCAAATGCAGATAATCATTGTTATAGTCATTGTATTTGCTGGTGTGTTTGAGGTGGATGTATCAAACTGGTCTCCGTTTATGCCAAATGGTTTCAAATCTGTAGTGACTGGAGCCACAGTAGTCTTTTTTGCATATGTTGGATTTGATGCGGTTGCTAATTCTGCTGAGGAAGCCAAAAGGCCACAGGTAATTTGTATGCTGGATTTATTGCCTTGTCTTTTTATGGCCGTATTCTATTTTCTAGTGTATGTCAGTATTCGTTTTTTACATAATCTATAGATTATAATAGTGTGAAATGCATTCTAACTTCTCCTTCTGCAAACAAAATTTCCAGAGAGACTTACCCATTGGTATACTAGGAAGCCTTATAGCATGTGTGTTGTTATACGTTGCTGTATGCTTGGTCATTACTGGAATGGTTCCATATACATTACTCGGTGAAGATGCTCCTTTGGCTGAGGCTTTTGCTGCTAAGGGCCTGAAATTTATTACTGTATTGATTAGTATTGGAGCTGTTGCTGGACTTACAACAACACTTCTTGTTGGCTTATATGTTCAGGTAATACCTTCTAACTTGGCTATGTATGTTTAGGTTACACTAGTAGTTTTCACTTAATCAAATTGATCTACTTGATGAGCATTACATCCTTAATTGTAAACAGTCACGTTTGTACCTTGGACTTGGAAGGGATGGGCTTTTACCTTCAGTATTTGCTGAAGTACACCCAACAAGGCATACTCCTGTACAGTCTCAGATTTGGGTTGGTTGTGTTGCAGCAGTCATGGCAGGCCTCTTTAATGTGCGTGTGCTCTCACATATTCTTTCCGTCGGCACTCTGGTATGGAAACTTCAGTAAATATTTCAATCACAATGTCTAATTCCCATCATCGAACAATCGCATGTAACTGCTACCTTTTTTCCCTTATTTCTTTCTGGGAGCAGACCGGTTATTCAGTTGTATCAGCTTGTGTGATCACACTAAGATGGAATGACAAAGGAACTAGTCGTCGCTCCCTTGGAAGTATGTCAATTTGGCAAGAGGGTGTTCTAAGTCTTGTCATAGTTGCTCTTTGTGGTTTTATAGTGGGACTTTGCTATCGCTTTAACTATGCTATAGCCTTTATGGTTGTAGCTTTTGTGATAGCTGTTGCTGCCAGTTTCGCTCTCCAGTTTCGTCAGGTAAATTCCATTTATCGATCTGGACTATTACTGCATACCCACATAATCCTGTATGCGTGCAAACCATTGTTTCATGTTGCATAAGCATAAATCACACTATTTGTTTTGCTGTTTGAAACCAAGGATAAAGATGTGATGCTGACTAAATGTTTAGACGCACTGTTGCTCAAGCTCAACTTGCTGATACATTGTTCTCTCAAAACCTTCCTGTCCAGGTCTATGTGGATCCACCTGGCTTTTCTTGTCCTGGGGTACCGTTGGTTCCCATTATCTCTGTTTTCTTCAACATGGTCCTGTTTGCTCAGGTTTGTGCTGCTCTATTTTGATTCAGCTCACAAATTCAATACTGAAAAAAAATCATTTATGGTGTTGCCTTGCTAACTTCTGTTTACCATCAAATTCCCATGACTGATGGCAATGACACTTTGTTTGGCAGCTACATGAAGAAGCGTGGTATAGATTTGTCATTCTTAGTCTCATCGCTGTGGGAGTTTATGCCGGCTATGGTCAGTACAATGCTGTTCCTTCCAGCTCAGAACACTCTACTATTGGTTACCATGGCATTCCTTCGGAAGTCGCATGAGCTATGTTCATCCCCGGAGTTCTTCGAACATACTGTACGGTACCAACATACACCAACGTCACCGAAGTTTGAACCTGTTGTTTTTTTCTTGATGTTTTGCACAGTGCATACTCTTGTAGTTACGCTTAGTAGACAGTGAATTTCGCAGCTTGTGTTGTGCCCACCACACCATTCGTCAGGGAGCTTGCCAAGTGCATAGACCTTGTAAAAATGCAAATGAAAATAAAGAACTGCAGCTGCATTGTTTGTAGGAACTCAATGTCATGCAGTATGTATAATTCTGTGTATATTGTGAAGAGTTCATATCAAATTGCACTGCGGCCGTCTTTTGCCGTTGCCCTACATTCCTCGCGTCAAAATCCTGGGTCCCCAGCTCCCTCGTTGCTATTGGGCCTTGCTCCTTCTCCGCGCCACTCCGCCACCGCACAGCCTGCCCTGGGGAGCGTTTCAGCGTGGATATTTCACTCGATTTTGGTGTTACTGTCACCACACTGCCCGCCAGGCCGCCATGGGTCGGACTTGCACGCCCGTTCGGCGCGGCCCTTGCATTCAATGGCTAGACGCACGGCAGCGATGGTCATGAACTCATGATTGCAGCAGAGATATACATATTGCTTGCATGATGTGCTGTGTTGATTGCTTCCGTCTAAAATACATCATTCACATATTAGTAGGCATAGATCTTACCATAAGTATTTTATTTTTCCTTTCAACAACGTTATTCAATTGGTTAGTGTATTTGTTCAAAAACTCATGCTTCATTATCACTTTTCATTTTCTTGATTTTTAATTCAAACTTGTTTACAATTTCTTACAAATGATTTAAGGATGTTGAAGATTTCTCTCTTGTCCTTGAAAGAGAAAACCTATGTGAACCTTAAGAAGTCATCTGCTATTATAAATCTATATTTATTGCCACCAATGTTGTGTTTGAGGTAGGTTCAAATAAATCCATATGGAACAACTCCAATGGCATACAAATGTTCATCATCCTTTTGTTCGGATGAGTGTTCCCAATTTGTTTCTCGGCTTGACATGAGCTACACAATCTATCTTTTTCAAATTTAATATATTTCAACCCTTTGACTAGATCATGCTTGATTAGCCTATTCATTTGTTTCATGCCAACATGTGTTACTCTTTTATGCCATAACTAAACCAAACTTGATTTGGAGAATGTACATGTTGATAATTGAGCTTCTCTTGAATCAAAATATACCAAATATAAGTTATCATATAAAAAACTCTTGAATATGAGATTTGTTCTATCCACATTTATGATCTCTACAGCAATATCAAATATGCACTTAATCCCAAATCACATAATTGAGCCACCTATTATAGGTTGAAGTTTAGATATTCTTATTAGCAATACATTTGATATGCTAATTTTATATGAAATGAACTTCAAAGCATTTTGACCAACTTTTCTAAAGGGAATTTCCTCTTACTCTTGAAGAGGGTTTTTTTACCAATTGGAAATTTTGAAATTGAAAATTTTAGTGTTGCATGGTTCTTTTGCTTTGGCCGGATTATTTCTCCCCTTTGGCAATTAACACCAAAAATGGAGAACAATATGTGGTCCTAAAGTAAATATAAACCAGTGAATGAACTTCGATATAGATCAAATATGGAGTGGAAGCGTGTATCCTTCTCCAAAAGTCCCATTTGCCTTTCAATGTGCGACTACCCAATAATAAACTTGAAAATCATGTTAGTCTTACGGTTTCAAGTTATAGACTACTCTCCCTGAATATATGAATATGGTGTCCGAGGGATATAGTTTATAACATGAAACCTGGTATAAATGAGATAATACTTGAAATGCATACAAAATGAAAGACATGATCAAAGGTATGAAATAGGCATTGTCGGTACCTTAAATATGGGTTATGCACTCTTGCTGGATCAAGGTGAGGCCCCTGTGGCTGCGCATAGCCTCGAGACTACCGGGTGGCCAGCCCAACCTAAGGCTGGGGGCACCATATGTGGCCTTTGGCCAACTAGGGGACGTTTCCTGGGCCGAGCCGGCGTCACCACAAGTCCCATAGAAGGGAGTAATCAGAAACTTCGACCATATGTCTAGATCCTCACAGGCGGGACCTAGACCTCCACATGGGTCCTCCGGTTTCTCGTAAAGGGGGTCTGGAGGAGCTCCATGTCCCTGGGGAAGAAAGCACTCTTCCACTACATGATTAGTTCCGGACCCTCAGTAGTAGTTTTGGACCTTGCGTGTGCCATCCGGACCTCAAGACAGGTAAGGTTTGGTGTCGCCACGTGTCCGAGCCATTACGACTGAGGCCTGGACCCGCTCGGGTATGTCTCGGATCCCAAGTCAGGAAGGGTCCGGGGGTGCCACGCCGCCAAGCATGTTCCCTGTCGAGGCAGACGTCTGGTGTCGACGTGTGGCCGAGGACGCCTAACGTAAGCCATCAGTGTCACACCCGTTTCCAAAGGGCAGAGCCGGGTGCATAGCATATGTGTGCCATGATCTATTTCCACACATATATTGACGTCACAAGCGTAATATATCAAAAGAACAATGCATAAAAGCGTAAATCAAGATTATATTAACACATTACAGTTGGAACAGACATAATGTCTTAACCTTTATTCATCAAAGTACAGCGAGACATGGACATCCATCCATAGGAAGATGACCGGGGGTATCACTAGACTAGCATCCATGGAGCTCAGCATCATAACTTCATCTGCAAACTTCTAATCAAAATTAAGCAAGAGTGAGCTCACTTATGGTCGGCTCAGCAAGTGGGGGAAAACTAATGCAGGTTTAACAAGGCGAGGCTAAGGTTGAGCAGTAAGCATTTTAGTTGCTCAACATTTTATTAACAACACCTGTCTTACTAATAATTGTGAATCCCAAGTATTCCCATTAAACAAAGGTATAAGAGTATATCAAAAATACTTAAGTAAAACCACTTAAGCAAACCATTGGCAGATCATCGGATCTCGATTTATTTCCATCTTTAAGTTCAATTATCATGTGAGGAGTCCAGGTTGTTCATAACTGTGAGCACGGCTGATATATCAGTTTTACACTCTGCAGAGGTGGTACAACTTTACCCACAAGCCGTGTATCCCCTCTAGCCTGGGTCGGTCAAAACCCGTAAACACTTCCGAGGTGAGTGGCTAGAGATCCACTATGAGGCTTTCACAGAATACTCTTAATACTAAGCAACCCGCTAAGGTTTCTAAGTCGATGGTGGAGGCCCCCTCGGTGAGGTACCTTAGCCAAGAATACGTCCCCATGTTAACGTGGGCTGCCACCACCACCACTACCGGAATCGCGTTCTTTGCCGAGTGTCTAAGACACTCGGCAAAGGCTATTTTACACTCGGCAAAGGCTTTGCCGAGTGTAACACTCGCCAAAGAACACTCGGCAAAGATTTCATCGGCAAAGGGTTCTTTGCCGAGTGCTTTTTTTCGGACACTCGGCAAAGACTTTGCCGAGTGTCAAAAAGCACTTGGCAAAGAAAAACACTCGGCAAATTAAGAATCAAAAAAATTAAAAAAAACAGCAAAACATTTTTTTAATTCTAGAAACAACTCTCCAATCCTACCCTATTACCTTACCCGTTACCCTATCATTTTTCACTATTATTTTGAATCAAACTTATATGTTTTGTAAATGATGAGATTCGAACTCGCAACCTCTCTCTCGCGCATACCCTCCTATACCACTACACTACTACATCAATTATATTTATATTACGTTTACATTCCCCATGTACTATAACAAATCGAGAGTAATTTGATTATTTAAGGCACTAAATGAGTTCATTTGAAAATGTGACCAACTATAAAGTTGCATAACTTTTTGAGATCTAAAAGTTTTATTTTAATAGTTTCTACATCCGAGACCGTTTATAAAATTTGAATTTTAAATTTAAAAACTTCACACGAAATTTTCAATGATAAGATGATTTCAAATCAAAAAATTGTCAACTACAAAGTTTCATTACATTTCAAGACCTACAACTTTTATTTTGGTGGTTTTTCCATCCGAGACAGTTTGAAAAATTCAAATTTCAAAATTCAAACATAGTTTTGCATAACAAGATGATTTCAAACTAAAACATTGTCAACTACAAAGTTTCATAACTCTTCAATACCTACAACTTTCATGTTGGTGGTTTTTCCTTTCGAAGTCGTTTTCAAATTTCAAATTTTAAATTTTTTAAATTCAGACGTAGTTTTCGTTGACAATATGACTTCAAATGAAAAAGTTGTCAACTATAAACTTCTATAACTTCTCAAGATCTACAAAGTTTATTTTGGTTGTTTGGTAATTTGTTTATCTCAGATGATGGTTCTAACAATATGCACAAATTCTATACGTCTCTCTCGTAGTTTCATAAACTACGAGAGAGATATAGGTTTTATGAACAAATTTATTTTTATTTTGTCATATGAAGAAATGTTCAATATATAAATTGTACATCATGATGAGTTATACAAATTTGTAGTTGAAAACTTTTTCATTTGAATTAATTTACTACTTTAAAATGTGATTTTTAAATTGTCTTTGCCTAGTGTTGGAGAAAAAACACTCGGCAAAGAGCTCTTTGCCGAGTGTTGTATTTGTGACATTCGGCAAAGAGCTCTTTGCCGAGTGTTGTATTTGTGACACTCGGCAAAGAGCCCTTTGCCGAGTGTCAAAAAAAATACACTCGGCAAAGAAACTCTTTGCCGAGTGTCAAAAATAAAACACTCGGCAAAGAACTTCTTCGTCGAGTGTTTTCTTTTACCGAGGGTTTTTTGCGTGGCGCTCGGCAAAGAGCTCTTTGCCGAGTGCCCGAAATAAAACACTCGGCAAAGAATATGGCACTCGGCAAAGAGCCAAATTCCGGTAGTGCACCGCTCCCCCTCTTGCCCATATTTTAGGTAAGGTTGCTAGGCACTAAGCATATAAAACTAATTACCAAAGCCAGAGCCATGATAGCGCTCGTGGTTGCACTGTTTTCTCGGGTGGTCACTCAATGTTCCAATTATCACAATATGATCTTGCTTAATCATCGGATTAACGACAATAATGTAAACTTATCATTTGGAATATTGATATCATCAGTAGGAGTACCATCATAAAGTTAAAGTTGTAGCAATAGCATAGCTATTAGATTAAATCATAAACCCAGGTTATACAAGGAATAAGGTTGGAAAGGTTAGGTGTATCTGAATAAGTAACCTATAAATTATGCACATTTATCCAAGAATAAACTTTATTAAATGTATTGTTTGGGATCAAACAGAGTATGCAGAGGGAGAAGTCCACTTGCCTTGCTTAATGAAAACTTAAGGTTCTTCCACGGATAGGAATAGATCTTGATTCTTAACTACTAGATTAACCACTGAATATCACACAAACAAATAAGAACAAACACCATTCAATAACATACAACATTCACCATACGTAAAGCTAAAAGAAAGCCTAACGAAAAGAGCGTTCGTTTTTCAAAAACATTATACGCAAGGGTTATAATAAAAAGATACTCTTTTCAAAAATGTGTGATCTATATTTTATAAAACAAGACATGAGTTTAAAAATATCTTAATTAAACTATACAAATATTAGGTTCACCAAATTAATCTTTTATAAAACATCATATATGATATGTCTAAGATTAAGGGTTTATAAGATGATAAAACACGTTATAACAATATTAAACCTTTTTAACCTTTTAGAACAGATATAAGTTATATATCTAAGGTTAATATGTTACTAATCACGTTATTAATTTTAGAAGCATTATGGAACATATTATAAATATTGTTAACCAATCACTTATGACAAATTAAGATATAAGTCTAAATAGGTTTTATGTGAAAAGATCATTACTATTAAACACTTGTTTTATGAAAAACTAGGTTATATGCTTTTAAGTGGATTTTCATGCAAAAGGTAATAAACAAATAACTATCTTTTAATTTTATTAGAACACACATAGCCTATATTATTATATTCGAAGTCTATATATAAAGTAACATTTTTAGTTATAAAAGAACTTAAACTCTTATTACTTTATTTTATTCCTTTAGAAAAAGCTAAGTGATTTGTATATAATGTGGACTAAATTCTATAAAATCATTAATCATGCCATAAATCTAGTTAAGAACAAATTGACTATCGGTTTGGTTAATAAATTATGATAAAGGATAATTAATCTATTAATTATCTTTAATTCTATTGTAGGAACAAAATGATCTAATTCATTAGAAGGAAATTATGTATAAACTATCATTTTAGTTTATAAAAGCAATGACCCTTGTTATCTTTTAATTAAGAAAATATAAATAATCTATTAATTGGACATATATTTATCTTCTATTTTTATTAAGAAACATATGTCTACATATTCATTTAAGTTTCTATTTAATACGGCTATACTTAAACATCTATAACGAACCTTATTAAATCAAAAACATGATATCTACTGAAAGGTCATTTTAAAATTAGAAACAAATTATCTAATTCTTTAGTAAGAAACCTATATTTATCAGTATAACTATCAATTTATTTATTAGGAAAGCATGCATGCCTAATTAAGTTCTTTTAGTATTATTATAAAATTCTACTATTTCGATTTTCTCCTTTCTTTTCTAAATAGAATTTATATGTATAACTAAAAAATGTTTATTTAATTCTTCTAACATTAATATACTAAGAATTAATTGTAAATCACTAAATGGGACTTTTAATAACCTATTCATGGTTATTATGACATAAATGAGCATTTTACTATTCTAAGTAATTAAATCCTATACTTATGAATACATTTATTATGAATAGTAAAATCTATACATTTTTCATACGACCGAAAATACGTGGTTTAATTTCTATTTCAATTTTTTATATCACTAAAATTATACTTATATTATTGCTAACTGATTATCGCTCCACACACTAAAGCGAAATTAATTATAAACACTTCTAGTATGAAAATCACTAAAGTAGTGAATAGTGACTGTGTTTATTTTTTTAGAATTATAAAATCATATGCATATTCAAAATAGTGTCGTGGGGTTCGATTTTGGCTATACGTATACATCGAAATCTCTAAAGTCATACATGTAAATTGTCAAATCGCATCAATATTACAACAGCAATTTACAAGATTCAAAACATGATTTAAAAAAATAAATCAGTGGGTTGTCTTCAACCTTGGTTTTTCGTTCATGCGCAGGGATGAACGTCGACGAGTGGGGTTCGACGGGCGGGGTTCGACAGGTAGGGAACGGCGCGTCGTTGGTGAGCATTCGGGCTAAGCTCTGGCGAGGTGCTGCGCGGGTGAGAGAGAGTGTGGGGAGTGCGAGCGAGCACTGAGGTGCGCGGCGAACAGCACTAGCTGAGAACTATGGGGGGCCTTGAGAAACAAGGCGAGTGAGGGCGAGGTTGTGCCTGGAATTTCATGACCGGTGAAAGAGACTGGGCTACGACGACATGGGAGCAGCTGGCAATGGAGAACTCCGAGAAGACCAAATCATGCACTGCGCAGAGGAGAGTACGACGATGGAGGTGAGACGAGTAGCTGGGGTAGGGTGAGGAGTGTGGCTAGCATCGGCTTATATAGTCACAGGAGAGGGAGGGGAGAAGACGTCGATGGGGAGAGGGACGATGTCACACCCGGCTTTAAGGAACAAAGCCAGGTGCATCTCATACATGCGCCAAAAAGACAACATATATAATAACAGAGTGTATAGAGATAAATGTCACAAAATATCAGAGTATTTATTACATAGCGGAAGTATTATTACAAAATAAAAGATAAATAAAAAACGAACTAAGGATCGTCCTTGGCACAGAAGTCAACTGGGGAAACGCCACCTAGATTAGGTCGAACTCCTCGCTTTGTGGCTCCTCCTAAACCACCTGTTCTTCTCCTGTGGGGGTGTGAGACAGCAAGGGTGAGTTCACACATGATCATAGCTCAACAAGTTGTGGGGAACCAGTGGCATGAACTCACAAAGGTGAGAGTTAATATGATGTGTAAGGCTAATCAATGACAGAGGTTAAAGCTGAGCATTGCTTTTAAGTAGTTGGTCAAAATTTTATTAGCAGTTACTAAGTGTAAGTAAATACCAAACCTTAAATAAAGTAATAGAACAAAATTAATAATAAACCCATGCAATGCAAATGACAAAATTGAATTTAAGTTCCATAATTTAATCATCAGAGAGTCTTGAGCTGCTCATGACCGTGAGCTCGGCTAGTATACCAGTTTTACACCTACAGAGGTTGTACCCTTTACCCGCAAATCATGTTACCCATCTGCCAAGGGATCGCGACTCCCATACACCTCTACCTAGGAAGCGAGGTAGGGCAACACTATGAGGCCTTTACAAAGTTCCACTAGCTTCCGAAAACCCGCTACAGTTTATGGGAAGAGCACTTGCAAGAATCCCCCGTCTGACCGCCATCGCAGCAAAATCAATTCGAGAATCTCATTGCAAGCAACTCCCCTACTGCCTTGCCCCTTTCGGATAAGGTAGTCTTCCACTACCTTTCCTAATTAGTTAGCCAAGGGGTCCCATTTCTCTCTTGTGGTGGCACGCGTTTCTCAAGTTAAGCTCTATATTCCAATTAACTTTAATGATCTTGACATGAACATAAATAGAATAACAAAAGAATTGGAACATAGATATAATAAATGATTATCCCAAAACCATGTAAAGTAATAGCAAACTACCCAAGTGATTCAGGGCTAAACAAGGTAATGAGATAAACAATCTAGGGTGACCTATCGAGTCCCATCAAAATTAAACCTATGCATGAATAAGTGACATAAAGAACATTATTGGGTAAAAAGTGGTCAAGGGCACAACTTGCCTTCAATGAGCTCCTGCTCAGCTACTTCTATCTGCTGCTCACCAGGATCCTCGGTCACAGGCTCTTCTACTCGCCACAATACAAACAAGCACAGTATATAGAGAAAATTAACATCACACCAAACATGTAAACAAAATACATAATAATAATCTACATATTAAAATAAAATCCTAGGAACAAGAATCATAATTTTTGGAGTTATAGATTTTAAATTATGAATTTCCGAAGGTTTTGTGTGCTTAAAATAGGATTAAGTGAGAGATTATTTTTCTTACTGTTGTCATGACAAAACAGAGACTCTAAGTGAATAATATTACAAAATTTTAGAAACTGCAATGGGTTAATTTGGACTATAGATGAATTTTCTATGAATTTTATAAGTTCTAGCAATTCTTTTTCTCATTAAAATCATTTTCAGATTTTATTTATCCATTTCTTATGAACTCTGGACTGGTCACTATTACAGAGGAAGGCAGGGGCCTCGGGGTAAATTGCCCAAGGCACAGTGAACAGTGGAGGTGGATGGCGGGTTCATTTCCAAGGAAACCTAGGGTTTCATATACTAAAATGCCAGATCCACCACCCGATCAAACGCGAGCGATCCAGATTAAATCCCAAACTGGTATTCCACAGCAGCCGCGCGATCTAAGATCTACGGTTGGCGATCGCCCATCACACCAACACTTTCTAGACCGTAGGATCGCGCATCGATGATTTGGATTTAACACGACGAAGGGGGTATCCATTGATATGATCGCCGTCGTTCGCTGGCCATCCAACGGCCGAGCGGCATCGTGCCCACCCCTCACTAGACACGGCGGCGGCAGACTTCCGTGGCGGCACCATAGGTGACACACGTCCGTGGTCGAGCCGGTGACCTAAACCTAACGTCGATACGCGGTAAACGACGCGAAAGTAAGTGCGAATTCATTGGTGAAGTACTCACCGAGAGTTTGCCCGCGGAGACACCCTGACCACGGCGTGGTGCAGTTGACGGTGGTGCGCCCACACCGGCGAGAAATTGGCGCTGATGCATCGAAGCTCTCCCCCAATTGAGCACAGTACCACACTCCCCACCCTCAGGCGATGCTCCGGTACACACTCGAGGGACGAAACGCTGGCGGGGGAGCGAACCCGCGGTGATCTCCGGTCCGCCCAGAACGTTGGCTCCCACACGCGGAATTGTGCACGATGGAGGTCGCAGCAAGGAGAAGGGGAAACGGGCAACTAGCGCAAGGGCTTATTATCTGGTCCAGGTGGTGGTTGAGGCCGAGCTAGGTCCGCGCGTGTGGCACCAGGATCTCCGGCATGCTCGCCGCCATGCGCGGATGTCGTTGCGAGGAGATGACTGGAAGGTTGGGCCACACACCAGGGACAGCAGCTTGCGCACGCGACCGGATCCGAGGTGCCAGCGAGAGCGGAGAAGTGGCCTGGTCGCGTGGTCCCGTGAACTAGTGAGATGTTGAGCGCGAGCGCGAGCGAGAGACCGCCAGGTGGGTCCCATGTGACAGCGCGCGCGGCGCGGGGAGCGGAACTGGGCTGGCCGCGCGGAGGGAAAGGTAAGTGGGCCAAATAGCGTTCCAAAGCCCATGTGAGTTTTTTCTTTTTTTCTTTTGTTTTTCTTTTCTGTTTTCCCATTTTATTCTTAATTCATTTGAATTCAAATTTTGAATTTAACTCAGGTGCTAATTCAAATTCGTGTTAACCATGCAATTTGGTCATACCCACAGATGGTGAAGTTATTTAATTATAATATTATTTTGTATTAAATAATATTCCTTTCTCTCCTCTATTTTCATGGTTTTATTTTCAAATTAGAGTTTAAATTCTATGGATCCATTGATATGCTATTAATGACACATCTATTTTATTAAACACAAATGCACAAACCAATAAACACTAGCATGATGTATATTTTAGTGGCTTTTATGTTATCAATTATTTGTTTTTACCTAGGGTGTACACATGTGATGATGCCTAAAGGTTAAACTCATATAAGGAGAAATTGTTTCGCTATTGATATTATTTCTAACAAATTACAAAGTGGGTATTACAAATCCTACCCCCTTAAAAAATAATCTCGTCCTCGAGATTTAGGAGGAACGAGGGAAAAGATAGGGAAAAATCTATGTGAAGCTCTTCTTCTCTTTCCCATGTTGCTTCATCTTCTCCATGGTGACTCCATTGCACTTTGCACATCTTTATCACCTTATTTCTTGTAACTCTAGTCAAAGTATCAAGGATCTTGATCGGATACTCCGTGTAAGTCAAATCACCCTGAACACTGAGCTCTTCCATCGATAATTGTTCCTTAGGGACATAGAGACAATTCTTAAGTTGAGATACGTGGAACACATTATGCACATCCGATAGACTAGCAGGTAGCTTGAGTTGGTATGCTATCTCCCCAACTCGCCTAAAGATCAAGAATGGTCCAATATAGCGAGGGGACAATTTGCCCTTAACTTTGAATCTCCTCATTCCACGAAGTGGTGACACCTTGAGGTACACATAATCTCCTTCTTCAAATTCCAGTGGTCTCCTTCTATTATCAGCATGGCTCTTTTGCCTGGTTTGAGCTATCCTCAAATTCTCTCGAATTATACGAACTTGTTCTTCTGCTTCTTGAATCAGTTCAGGCCCAAGAACTGCCTTTCTCCAGTCTGATCCCAATATAGAGGAGTCCTACACTTTCTCCCATATAAAGCTTCAAAAGGTGACATCTTCAGACTGGCCTGATAGCTATTATTATATGAGAACTCAACATATGGTAGACTTTTATCCCAACTTCCTACATGCTGAAGGGCACAAGCTCTCAACATATCTTCCAATACTTGATTAGTCCTTTCAGTCTGTCCATCAGTCTGGGGGTGATAAGCCGTACTAAAGTTCAACTTAGTGCTCA
Source organism: Zea luxurians (assembly GCA_029449295.1). Lineage (NCBI taxonomy): Eukaryota > Viridiplantae > Streptophyta > Magnoliopsida > Poales > Poaceae > Zea > Zea luxurians. The sequence goes on from JAOPSE010000006.1 coordinate 112,070,546, forward strand.
TATTCTCATGAAAGCTTCTCCAAAATCTTGAGGTAAACTGTGAACCTCGATCAGACATGATCTTCTTTGGTACTCCATGTAAACAGACAATCTGAGCCATATATAACTCTGCTAGCTGAGATCCTTTACAAGTAGTCTTTATAGGAATAAAGTGAGCTACTTTAGTCAATCTATCCACAATCACCCATATAACATCATATCCTTTCTGGGTGCGAGGCAATCCAGTAATGAAATCCATACCAATCTCTTCCCACTTCCACTCGGGTATCTTTAGTGGATGCAATAGTCCAGCTGGCCTCTGGTGTTCAGCCTTAATTCTTTGACACACATCGCACATAGCCACATGTGTAGCCACATCTCTCTTCAATCCATACCACCAATACTTTCGCTTCAAATCCTGATACATCTTGGTACTACAGGATGAATAGAATAATCCGAGTCATGGGCCTCATTTAAAATAGTCTCATGAAGGCTTTCAATATCAGGAACACATATCCTGTCCTTGAACCATACGGTGCCTTGCTCATCTTCCGTGAATTCTGGACCTCGACCTTCAGTAATAAGATCCTTGATCTCTTGTATCTTAGCATCACCAATTTGTCCTTTGTGGATTCCTTGCTCCAAAGTAGGTTCCACATCAATAGTAACTCCTTCAGTGTGGGCAACTATCCTTAGGTTAAGTCTTCTAAAATCCTCAACAATCTCATCGGGTAGCTGGAAAAACAATAGCTGAATGAACATGCTCCTTTCGACTCAAGGCATCTGCAACCAAATTTGTCTTGCCCAGGTGATTGTGAATCTCCAAATCATAATCCTTAATAAGCTCCAACCAACGGCGTTGCCTAAGGTTGAGATCCTTCTGAGTGAATATATATTTCTGTCGGTACCCTGGATCAGGGGTACCCCTTACTACGGTATGAAGACACGATGCCTGTGCGGCTATCTCTAGCCACGCAGAGAACAGCCCTAAGGATATCTCGTGAGCAGTTGAGGTGGTGTTCTCGGAGACAACGTCATCGGGCCCAGACCTCCTCAAGAAGGCGCAGGACCCCTATGCGCACAACCCAGACCCCGAAGTAAAGCAGCCTGGAGCCATTGGATGGAGTTTGGACCCCACCAAGTGAGCTCCAGACCACCCATAACAAGGTCCCGGGGGAGGAAGTGTCGTGGCCTAGGCATGGGTCCGGTGTTGACGCGTGTCCGGGCTCTATCCGGTGCACCTCCGCTCCTCGCTCGGCCGAGGGCCCAATGCTGCCACATGGCTTATTGCCCGTGACGTAGGCCAACGGGCGGAGCATGACATAGAGACTCTAGGCCAAGCGGCCTCTGCATTTATTGCGGAGAGGATGCGCCGCCTGTCCACCCTGCTGTTAGGTGATGTGCCCCTTCGGCATTTAATGCATCCTGTCCACTCCGTTGGCAGACAGCGCCAAGGCCATACAGCAGGCGGTGTGCCCGTCTAATCCAAACAGTATGCTCGTGCTGTAAGATACGCTATGTCCACTAGCACTTGTGCTTTACCAGGGAAGCTTCCCCAGCACATCAACACTACGCGGACCACGGGTGTCAGAGCGCAGGAAGATTGCTCCAGCAGCCAACTATTGCTGCCCCAAGTCTTGCATCCATTGTGCTCCTAGGCCCACATGTCGGGGCTCAGCACTCTTATACACGCCCCGTTGAGCTATAAAAGGGGGAGCATGCAACGTTACAAGGGCGAAACACACTTAGACTCCCTCAGGCTTACACACGACTCAAGCTCTCAAGCAATACAACACACAGTGGAGTAGGGTATTACGCTCCGGCGGTCCGAACCACTCTAAACTCTTGCGTGTTCTTGTGTTCATTCCTACATTTCGCAACAGGCAAAACGCTTAAGCCCCCTCCACATCTTAGGACTTAGGGCGGGTGCACTCCGCCACTCGGCCGGAGAATTTCCTCTCCGACATTTGGCGCGCCAGGTAGGGGGCCTAGGCTTGAAGTTTTTGCTTGTTTCCTGCTCGACGCCATGGTCCATATCGTCGAGCACGAAGATTTCATGCCCGAGGACTATATGCTGGAGGAGGAAGCTGCCTCTTCCGCTCCGCGGGCCACCAACCTCCTGGCGCCTGGTGCAGCGGCAGCTGTGCACTCTACACGACAACACACTCCCACGCAGGCGTCCAGGGCGTCTAGGGCTGTGCCTGGGGCGCTGTCAACAGCAAGGGAGTTGCTGCGCCACCCTCCAAGCTCCATGGCCTCTCCAAGTGCCATGAAGCAGTGGTGCAACGATGTGGATCGCCTTCTTGGCATGGCGCACTCTGCCTCAACCAGGCCCGAGCCTCGGTCATCCCGGCGTCAGCATGAGGCGTCGGCGTCTGTGCGCTCACCCTCGGTGAGGGCAGCGCCAACTGAGGACCTGAGGGCGGAGCTCAACCGCCGGCGGGCGGCGAAGGACGCTCCGGTCTCTCTGGAGAAGTCTAATGACCTGCGAGCAGAACTCAACCGCAGACGTGCGGGTGAGGATGCCCACGTCTCTTTGGAGAGGGCGCGAGAGCGCTAACAAAACATTGAGGGTCGTAACCTCGATCAAGACTTTGCAGCGGTAACACCGCAAATGCCGGCGAGTGCCCAGATCCAGGCCGGTGTCCCATTGGCTGGCGTAGGCTGCGTCGCTATCGCGGATTATCTCCGCGCGGTATCTTGGCCATCTAAGTTCCGACTGCACTTGCCGGAAAAGTACGACAGTACGTCAAACCCGTTGGAATTTCTGCAGGTGTACGTCACCACTATCACAGCGGCAGGTGGAAACACCGCTGTGATGGCGACATATTTTCATGTCGCCTTGTCTAGGCCCGCCCGGACTTGGCTCATGAACCTTGCCCCAGGGTCAATCTACTCCTGGGAAGAGCTCTGCGCACGGTTCACAGCGAACTTCGCCAGTGCTTACCAGCAACACGGCATGGAGGCCACCTCCACGCAATAAGGCAAGAGCCCGGAGAAACTCTCCGGACATTTATCTCCCGCTTCACCAAGGTGCGAGGTACTATACCTCGCATCTCCGATGCTTCTATCATCACGGGCTTCCACCAAGGGGTACGTGATGAAAAGATGTTGGAGAAGTTGGCCACGCATGACGTGGAAACGGTCCCCGCTCTCTTTGCTCTGGCTGACAAGTGCGCCAGGGCTGCTGAGGGCCGTGCGTGGCACTCAGCGCCACAGACCGGGGCTGCCCAAACGGGCGGCTCAGGTGCCGTCGCTCAGGACGACAAGAAAAAGAAGAAAAAGAACCGCGGCAACGAGAAGTCGCACTCTGCCGCTCTGGTCGTGGCAGCTGCGACTGGGGGGCCGGGGCGACCCTAGCAAACGCCCACGACCACCGAGGGGTAACGACGGCACATGCCCCATGCACCCCAACGGTCGCCACAGCGCCGCAGAATATCGCGAGATCATCGACCTCGTGAAACGTGTCAGCGCGCGGCGCGAGCAGTCTTTCGGGGATGTCCCCACCTCGTCGCCGACCCGACAAGGAAAGGGCCAACGACGAAGAGGTGGCCGCGACCGAACCGAACCTCAGGTATCAATCACACGAGGGGGTCCTTGAAAGTCGCCTGGGGGGGGGGTGAATAGGCAAATCTAAAATTTATAAACTTTAAGCATAACTACAAGCCGGGGTTAGCGTTAGAAATAAAATCGAGTCCGAAAAGAGAGGGCGAAAAACAAATCACAAGCAAATGAAGAGTGTGACGCGGTGATTTGTTTTAACGAGGTTCGGTTCTTGCAAACCTACTCCCCGTTGAGGTGATCACAAAGACTAGGTCTCTTTCAACCCTTTCCCTCTCTCAAACGGTCACCTAGATCGAGTGAGCTTCTCTTCTCAATCAATTGGGACACTAAGTCCCCACAAGGACCACCACAGCTTGGTGTCTCTTGCCTTGATTACAAATGACTTGGGAACAAGAAATGAGGAAGAAGAAAAGCGATCCAAGCGCAAGAGCTCAAAACAACACGGCAAAACTCTCTCTTCTAGTCACTATTGCTTTGAGTGGAATTGGGACTTGGAGAGATTTTGATTCACTCTAATTGTGTCTTGTATTGAATGCACTAGCTCTTGTATTGAATGTGTTGGCTGAAAACTTGGATGCATTGAAGTGTGGTGGTTGGGGGGTATTTATAGCCCCAACCACCAAAGTGGTCGTTGGGGAACTCTGTTGTCGACGGGCGTACCGGACAGTGAAAGGGAAATGTGCCCTTGGGCCATTTCTAAGTATTTTGGTGATTTAGTGCCCAACACAGGTGCCTAATTGTAAAATGGTGGACAAAGTACAAATCAAGGATAAAGGTATGTTTCTAAGCCTCAGTACATTGGTTTTGAATACTAATATACTTGTCTAAGTGTTAGAAACAGAAAGTAGAAGAAAAGAAGAGAGGAGAAAAGACTTGGCTGTGTGCAGCCAAGACTCAGTTCGGACTGGAGCACCGGACTGTCCGGTGTGCACCGGACAGTGTCCGGTGCGCCAGGCTGACTCGGCGTGAACTGGCTGCTCTCGGGAATTCGCCGACGGCGTACGGCTAAAATTCACCGGACTGTCCGGTGTGCACCGGACTGTCCGGTGAACCAACGGTCGGCCGGGCCAACGGTCGGCCGCGCAATCTGCGCGGGACACGTGGCGGAGCCAACGGTCGGAAGATGTCACCGGACTGTCCGGTGTGCACCGGACATGTCCGGTGCGCCAACGGCTCCAGATCTGCCAACGGTCTGCAACGGTCGGCTTTGCTGTTTAAGGAAACAAATCGGGCACCGGACAGTGTCCGGTGTGCACCGGACTGTCCGGTGCCCCCGACGACAGAAGGCAAGGATGGCCTTCCGGATTTGCTCTCAACGGCTCCTAGCTGCCTTGGGGCTATAAAAGGGGCCCCTAGGCGCATGGAGGAGATATACAAGCAACCTTTGAGCATTCTTGATCATCCACACTCAGTCTTTGCGCATTTGTTTGTCATTCTAAGTGTTTCGAGCTCCGTTCTAGTGAGAACTTTGTGATACTCTTGTGAGCTCGATTCTTGGCCGTGTGTGTGCGCGTTTCGCTGTGGATTTATGTGTGTTGCTTCCCTCCCTTACTCTGTGCTTCGTTGTGATCATATACTTGTAAGGGCAAGAGACTCCAATTTGTGGAGATTCCTTGCAAACGGGATAGTGAAAGGAAAAACAAAACACCGTGGTATTCAAGTGGGTCTTTGGACCGCTTGAGAGGGGTTGATTGCAACCCTCGTCCGTTGGGACGCCACAACGTGGAGTAGGCAAGCGTTGGTCTTGGCCGAACCACGGGATAAACCACTGTGTCACCTCTGTGCTTGATCTCTTGTGGTATTGTGTTTTGTTGAGACTTCTCTTTAGCCACTTGGCAATTATTGTGCTAACACTTAACAAGTTTTTGTGGCTTAAGTTTTAAGTTTCACAGGATCACCTATTCACCCCCCCCTCTAGGTGCTCTCAATTGGTATCAAAGCCGTTCTCTTCACAAAGGGACTAACCGCCCGAAGAGATGGATCCTAAGGGGAAGGGTATCGTGATCAACGACAAAGAGAAGGAATCCTTCGTCAACGAGCCAAAGGACGATAAGCCTACCGACTCCGGCTCGGGCAACAGACGGAAGGAAGGGAAGAAGAAGAAGACAAGGCGCATCAAGGAGATCATCTACTACGACAGCGATGAGTCTACTTCTTCCCAAAAGGACGACCACAGCGACTACGAGAGAAGGAAACCGGTTAATTCGAACTTTTTTTTTGACTACTCTCGTATTCCGCAAAGTTCAAATTCACATTTGCTCTCCATTCCACTCGGCAAGCCCCCACACTTTGATGGAGAGGACTACGGATTTTGGAGCCACAAAATGCGTAGTCACCTATTCTCTCTCCATCCTAGTATTTGGGAGATTGTAGAGAGTGGAATGCACTTTGATAGTTCGGATAGTCCCATGTTCATTAATGAACAAATTCATAAGAATGCACAAGCTACTACTGTTCTTCTAGCTTCCTTGTGCAGGGATGAATACCATAAAGTAAGCGGCTTGGATAACGCCAAGCAGATCTGGGACACCCTCAAGATTTCTCATGAGGGGAACGACGTCACCTTGCTCACCAAGATGGAGTTGGTGGAGGGAGAGCTCGGACGGTTCGCAATGATAAGAAGCGAGGAGCCGACGCAAACATACAATCGGCTCAAGACCCTTATCAACAAGATAAGGAGCTACGGGAGCACGCGATGGACGGACCACGACGTCGTCCGCCTAATGCTAAGGTCATTTACCGTTCTTGATCCTCATTTAGTAAACAATATACGTGAAAATCCCAGGTACACCAAGATGTCGCCCGAAGAAGTTCTTGGGAAATTTGTTAGCGGGCGAATGATGATCAAGGAGGCGAGGTATGTGGACGACGCCTTGAATGGTCCGATCAACGAGCCGCAACCCCTTGCTCTCAAGGCAACACGAAGCAAGGAGGCGCTACCCAGCAAGGTGGCACAGATTGAGGCGGCCGGACTCAATGATGAAGAGATGGCTCTCATCATCAAAAGATTCAAGACGGTGCTTAAAGGTCACAAGGGACAACCAAGCAAGACCAAAGCCAAGGGGAAGCGCTCATGTTTCAAATGCGGTAAGCTTGGTCATTTTATTGCTAACTGTCCCGATAATGAAAGTGACCAGGAAAAGGGGAACAAGAGGGAGAAGAAGAAGGCATACAAGAAGGCAAAGGGCGAGGCACATCTGGGAAAGGAGTGGGATTCGGATTGCTCCTCCTCCGACTCCGACAATGAAGGACTCGCTGCCACCGCCTTCAACAAGTCTTCCCTCTTCCCCAACGAGCGTCTCACATGCCTTATGGCAAGGGAGAAGAAGGTATGTACTCGAGACTCTACGTATTCTTCTTCAAGTGAGGATGATTCTAGCGATGAGGAAATAGATTACTCTAGCTTGTTCAAGGGATTGGATAGAAATAAAATTGATAAAATCAATGAATTGATTGATGCCTTGAATGAAAAGGATAGGCTTTTAGAAAAGCAAGAGGATTTATTGTATGATGAACATGATAAATTTGTGGAGGCACAAAAATCATATGCTTTAGAAGTTAAAAGAAATGAAATGCTCTCTTATGAACTATCTACTTGTCATGAAACCATTTCTACTTTACAAGGTGTTAACAATGATTTAAATGCCAAATTAGAAGTAGCAAATAAATCTAATTCTTGTGTAGAACATGTTATGATTTGCACTAGGTGTAAGGATTTCGATATTGATGCCTGTGGTGAACACCTAGTTTTAATTTCCAAATTAAATGAGGAATTGGCTAGTCTTAATGCCCAACTTAAGACTAGCAAAAGTGAAGTTGATAAGATAAAATTTGCAAGGGATGCCTACATGGTTGGTAGACACCCCTCAATTAAGGATGGTCTTGGCTTCAAGAGAGAGGCCAAGAACTTAACAAGCCATAAGGCTCCCATCTTCGTCAAGGAGAAAGGGAAGGCCCCTATGGCTAGTAGTGCTAAAAAGAACCATGCTTTCTTGTACCATGATAGGAGACATGCTAGAAATGCTTATAATGATTTACATGTTTATGATTCTCATGCCATGTTTGCTTCTAGTTCTTCCTATAAGCATGATAGAGATATGTGTAGGAGAAATGTTGTACATATGCCTAGGAGAAATATTGCTCATGTTCCTAGAAAAGTTGTGAACAAACCTTCTACCATTTATTATGCTTGCAATGCTCCCTTTGCTATTTGTAGAAAGGGTAAGAAGGTAATTGCTAGGAAGATAGGGGCAAGATGCAAGGGAGATAAAACTTGCATTTGGGTCCCTAAGGATATTTGTGCTAACCTTGCAGGACCCAACATGAGTTGGGTACCTAAGACCCAAGCCTAAATTTGCCTTGCAGGTTTATGCATCCGGGGGTTCAAGCTGGATTATCGACAGCGGATGCACAAACCATATGACGGGGGAGAAGAAGATGTTCACCTCCTACGTCAAAAATAAGGATTCCCAAGATTCAATTATATTCGGTGATGGGAATCAAGGCAAGGTAAAAGGGTTAGGCAAAATTGCAATTTCTAATGAACACTCAATTTCCAATGTGTTTTTAGTTGAGTCTCTTGGTTACAATTTGCTATCTGTTAGTCAATTATGCAACATGGGATATAACTGTTTATTTACGAATGTAGATGTGTCTGTCTTTAGAAGATGTGATGGCTCACTAGCTTTTAAGGGTGTACTAGACGGCAAGCTTTACTTAGTTGATTTTGCAAAAGAAGAGGCCGGTCTAGATGCATGCTTAATGGCTAAGACTTGCATGGGCTGGCTGTGGCATCGCCGCTTAGCACATGTGGGGATGAAGAACCTCCACAAGCTTCTAAAGGGAGAACACGTGATAGGTCTAACAAATGTTTATTTCGAAAAAGATAGACCTTGTGCAGCTTGTCAGGCAGGTAAACAAGTGGGAGGAGCACATCACAGCAAGAATGTGATGACCACGTCAAGACCTCTGGAGCTGCTGCATATGGACCTCTTCGGACCCGTCGCCTATCTAAGCATAGGAGGAAGTAAGTATGGTCTAGTTATTGTTGATGACTTTTCCCGCTTCACTTGGGTGTTCTTCTTGCAGGATAAGTCTGAAACCCAAGGGACCCTCAAGCGCTTCCTCAGGAGAGCTCAAAATGAGTTTGAGCTCAAGGTGAAGAAAATTAGGAGCGACAACGGGTCCGAGTTCAAGAACCTTCAAGTGGAGGAGTTTCTTGAGGAGGAAGGGATCAAGCACGAGTTCTCCGCTCCCTACACACCACAGCAAAATGGTGTGGTAGAGAGGAAGAACAGGACGCTAATCGATATGGCGAGGACGATGCTTGGAGAGTTCAAGACCCCCGAGTGCTTTTGGTCGGAAGCCGTGAACACGGCTTGCCACGCCATCAACAGGGTCTACCTTCACCGCCTCCTCAAGAAGACTTCGTATGAGCTACTAACCGGTAACAAACCAAATGTATCGTACTTTCGTGTATTTGGGAGCAAGTGCTACATTCTAGTGAAGAAGGGTAGAAATTCTAAGTTTGCTCCCAAAGTTGTAGAAGGGTTTTTATTAGGTTATGATTCAAATACGAAGGCGTATAGAGTCTTCAACAAATCATCGGGTTTGGTTGAAGTCTCTAGCGACGTTGTATTTGATGAGACTAATGGCTCTCCAAGAGAGCAAGTTGTTGATTGTGATGATGTAGATGAAGAAGATGTTCCAACGGCCGCTATACGAACCATGGCGATTGGAGACGTTCGGCCACAGGAACAAGATGAACGAGATCAACCTTCTTCCTCATCAACGGTGCATCCCCCAACTCAAGACGATGAACAGGTTCATCAAAAGGAGGCGTGTGATCAAGGGGGAGCACAAGATGATCATGTGATGGAGGAAGAAGCGCAACCGGCACCTCCAACCCAAGTTCGAGCGATGATTCAAAGGGATCATCCCGTCGACCAAATTCTGGGTGACATTAGCAAGGGAGTAACTACTCGGTCTCGACTAGTTAATTTTTGTGAACATTACTCTTTTGTCTCCTCTATTGAGCCTTTCAGGGTAGAGGAGGCCTTGCTAGATCCGGATTGGGTGTTGGCCATGCAGGAGGAACTTAACAACTTCAAGCGCAATGAAGTTTGGACGCTGGTGCCTCGTCCCAAGCAAAATGTTGTGGGAACCAAGTGGGTGTTCCGCAACAAACAAGACGAGCACGGAGTGGTGACAAGGAACAAGGCTCGACTTGTGGCAAAAGGTTATGCCCAAGTCGCAGGTTTGGACTTTGAGGAGACTTTTGCTCCTGTGGCTAGGCTAGAATCAATTCGTATCTTGCTAGCATATGCCGCTCACCATTCTTTCGGGTTGTACCAAATGGATGTGAAGAGCGCTTTCCTCAACGGACCAATAAAGGAGGAGGTGTACGTAGAGCAACCCCCTGGCTTCGAGGATGAGCGGTACCCCGACCATGTGTGTAAGCTCTCTAAGGCGCTCTATGGACTTAAACAAGCCCCAAGAGCATGGTATGAATGCCTTAGAGATTTCTTAATTGCTAATGCTTTCAAGGTTGGGAAAGCCGATCCAACTCTTTTTACTAAGACTTGCGATGGTGATCTTTTTGTATGCCAAATTTATGTCGATGACATAATATTTGGTTCTACTAATCAAAAGTCTTGTGAAGAGTTTAGCAGGGTGATGACGCAGAAATTCGAGATGTCGATGATGGGCGAGTTGAACTACTTCCTTGGGTTCCAAGTGAAGCAACTCAAGGACGGCACCTTCATCTCCCAAACGAAGTACACGCAAGATCTGCTAAAGAGGTTTGGGATGAAGGACGCCAAGCCCGCAAAGACGCCGATGGGAACCGACGGACACACCGACCTCAACAAAGGAGGTAAGTCCGTTGATCAAAAAGCATACCGGTCTATGATAGGTTCTTTGCTTTACTTATGTGCTAGTAGACCGGATATTATGCTTAGCGTATGCATGTGTGCTAGATTTCAATCCGATCCTAAGGAGTGTCACTTGGTGGCGGTGAAGCGAATTCTTAGATATTTAGTCGCTACGCCTTGCTTCGGGATCTGGTATCCAAAGGGGTCTAACTTTGACTTGATTGGGTACTCAGATTCCGACTATGCTGGATGTAAGGTCGATAGGAAGAGTACATCGGGGACGTGCCAATTCTTAGGAAGGTCCCTGGTGTCATGGAACTCTAAGAAACAAACCTCCGTTGCCATATCCACCACCGAGGCCGAGTATGTTGCCGCAGGACAGTGTTGCGCGCAACTACTTTGGATGAGGCAAACCCTCAGGGACTTTGGCTACAATCTGAGCAAAGTCCCACTCCTATGTGATAATGAGAGTGCTATCCGAATAGCGGAAAATCCTGTTGAGCACAGCCGCACAAAGCACATTGACATCCGGCATCACTTTTTGAGAGACCACCAGCAAAAGGGAGATATCGAAGTGTTTTATGTTAGCACCGAGAACCAGCTAGCCGATATCTTTACCAAGCCTTTAGATGAGAAGACCTTTTGCAGGCTGCGTAGAGAGCTAAATGTCTTAGATTCGCGGAACTTGGATTGAATGGTAGCATACATGTGCTTATGCCCTTGATCATGTTCATTCTGCATTTTGTTGCTTATTATGGTGCTCAAGTTGTACAAACACTCCCTGGACCTCACAAGTCCGTTGCAAAGTGATGCACATGTTTAGGGGGAGATGTGTTACAACTTGATCCCTTGAGACTAACCATATGCTTGAGTTTGTTTGATTTAGTCTCAAAGGAGAATTGAAAGGGAAAAGGTGGACTTGGATCATGCAAGACTTCCACTGCACTCCGATGAGAGGGTAACTTATTCCAAGTCCATCTCATGAACTCTTATTGCCATTTGCTCTAAATTGAAGATTTTGGTGAGGCAATGGGGTTAAAGGGCCAAGATTGATCCCGTTTTGGTGCTTGATGCCAAAGGGGGAGAAAATAAAGGCCAAAGCGATAAATGGATCAGCTGCCACTTGAGAGATTTTGAAAATAGTAGAGTAGAGCTTTTGGTTTGTCAAAACTCTTTTTGTTGTCTCTCTTATCAAAGTTGGCTTCCTGTGGGGAGAAGTAGTAATTATGGGAAAAAGGGGGAGTTTTTGAAATCCTTGATCAATCTCTTTTGAAATGACTCTCTTTATGCTTTAACATGTGTGTTTGACTTAGAGATAGAGATTTGAGTTTGATTTGCAAAAACAAACCAAGTGGTGGCATAGAGTGATCCATATATGTCAAAAATGAATCAAAACAATTTTGAGTTCTTATTTGATTTGATTTTGTACTTGTTCTACTTGCTTTATGTTGTGTTGGCATAAATCACCAAAAAGGGGGAGATTGAAAGGGAAATGTGTGTCGGTGTTTTGGGTCCGACCGCACACCTGGGGTTGCCCCTCAAGGTGCTTTAGGAGTAGGAAGGTGTTGACAACTGTAGCAAAATGGTTCGTGCCGATCGCACGAGGGACGGTGGACAAGATTTACAGGTTCGGGCCGCTTAGTGATGCGTAACACCCTACGTCCTGATGAGTATGCTTGGTGGATATGAGTACAGGAAAGCTCTCTAGATCAAGAATACAGAGAGTTGGTGTAGGTGGCTAAGTAATGGGGCGATCGTTCTGAAGGGGTGCCCCCTAGGCCTTATATACTCGACCGTGGGGCAGTACACATGGATAAGATAACAACAAGTGACTAAAAGATAGTGAACCTCTTGAGATTATCCTTTACGTATCCCTCGCCGACTTATCCTCACGTGGCTTCGGTGCATGGAGGCTCCGACGCGGGAAAGTCGGATCTCTGTTGCGGTTACTCGCTCGATGCTATGGGCCGTCCAGGTTTGCACCAATCCGGCCTCATGTCGCTCTGCATTACTGGTTGTTTCTCCCCAGGCCCACGAAAGAATAACCTTACGATTCATTGGGCCCTTGGGCCTTTCGTGAGGTTCTTTACTCTTTTAGTGGACCCGGGGGATATCTGTCCCCCACAAGCCCCCGATCTTTGGGTTAATTTGGAGGTAATCAACCCAACGATCCCAGGTCCAGCTTGCAGGTGATTTGAAGAAAAACGGCTTCTTGTTGTTCTCTCCTGCTTCGATCACTTGTTGACCAAAACCTAGTTTCGTGCCTGTGCCTTAGAGATCGGCATTCCTATTTGAAGGATTCTGAACTTCATTGGGTGCACCGGAGGGTGTAGCCCCCGAGCTTCGAGTAGATTTTAGAAAATAATCTACTCGAAGGTCTTCAGTGGAGATTATTTCCATTCGTGTTCCATCACTTTGGTTGAAGATTGGCTCTTTGATCTTGTCCCATGCTCTTAGAAATCAGCGTGATCTCGGCTTGGAATAATAATCCATGGGGTGCACCGGAGGTGCACCCAATGGGTGTAGCCCCCGACCTTCAAGTGAATTTCTTGAGAATAATTCGCTTGAAGGTCTTCTTTTTATGTCTTTTTGCTGAAGATTACTCTTTCTATTTATAAAAGAGTTGGCATGATGTCATCCGTGCTATGTCATCAATATTATGCTTCAGAGGTCAGCATGTATTTTGTCTTTTGCAGCTGAGTTTGCAATCCTTCCATATCTTGCTAGGTAGCGTAGTTTATTTGCTCTGCAACTGATTGGACATTCGATGGACGTTCTCTGTCTAGTCTTCAAGTCATGTCTGTCGACCATATTTTGCACTCTGCTGGCTATACTTGGCTTCCCTCTAACTCTTGTTGATATCTCATTTTTGTCTTGAGGCATTTACTGCATGCTCTGCGCAGATGTGACCATTTTGAAAAATATACTGACAATTCCTGGGCGTCCCCCCCCAATGGGTGTGGGCAAGGGACGGCTTGGTACGCTGAGTGTTTTAGCCGGCTGCTTCTGAGTTGTAATGTGATGGGACGGCGGGTGTAATCATACCCTTTGCACTGTTGACTGGAGTCCCAATGGGTGTAGCGCTGCGTGAAACGGCGTCAGCCGCCTGACGTGTCTTCGGACGGGTGGAAGTGCATATTGAATGCTTTGCGACTGTTCAGTGACCGCGGTTGGAAGTGTACGGTTGCCTTTCTCTTCTATAAATAACGCTGTTACCCCTCTGGCTTCTTCACATCTCTTCGCTATCCCTTACTGCTTCCTTCTCTTCTTTCCCGCTTGCTTCCACCATGGGAAAAAACAACAAGCGCAAGCGCGAGCCGACTCCTCCGTCTGAGGACTTCGGCGACTCGGAATACTCGGAGGAGGAGTTCTCCTCCGAGTCCGAGGGGTCTCCGGCTCCCGTCTCTCCCCCGGCGTCGTCCGATGACTCGGACGACTCCCAGGGGATAGCCGCGGAGGTCTGGACGTACATCCGGGCCGTCGAGCGCTCCGGGCTCGAGGGCTCGGATGAGTCTGAGTACTCCTCGGATGAGGAGGACTCGGACGGCGGCGGCGAAGGCGAGGATGACGACGACGACGACGACGACGACGACGATGGCAGCAGCAGTGGCGGGGGCGGCGGCAACGGCAGCAGCAAGGGCAGCACCAAGGGCGGCAGCAGCAGGGGCGGCACCAAGGGCGGCGGCAGGGGCGGCAGCGGCAGGGGCAGGGCCAGTGGCTAGATGCCACTGGTCTTTTAGATATTAGTATAGATTAGAAATAGTATAGTTAAATAATGTAGTAGTGTTAGTAATGTAGAGTAGTATAGTGTAGCGTAGTAGTAGTAGTAATAGTAGGGGAGTATCAACTCAAAATGAGTTGATTTGTAAGTATTGCCACTTCCCTTAAATGAAGAATGAATTTGGTTTCCTCTTGATGACTCGTTTTGTTTTGACTATAAATCTGGTTCTTTTGAGATCATAGACGAATAGCTTGATCATTATACTAACGCTTCCAGAAGTAGCCGCCGAGCAATATTGCAGTCTGTATCAATGTTTTTAGAAGTGGTGCTGAGCGATTGTAGGTCAACATCGGCATTTTTAGAAGTAATGCCGAACGATTGAACTCGAGATCAACATTTTAGAGGCAACGCCGAGTGACTGAGTAGCAACGTCGGCATTTTAAAGGCGACGCCGAGTTATTGAACTCGAGATTAGCGTTTTAGAGGCAACGCCGAGTGATTGAAGGTCAACGTTGGCATTTTAGAAGTAATGCCGAACGATTGAACTCAAGATCGGCGTTTTAGAGGCAACGCCGAGTGACTGAGTAGTGACGTCGGCATTTTAGAGGCAACGCCGAGTTATTGAACTCGAGATTAGCGTTTTAGAGGCAACGCCGAGTGATTGAAGGTCAACGTTGGCATTTTAGAAGTAATGCCGAACGATTGAACTCAAGATCAGCGTTTTAGAGGCAACGCCGAGTGACTGAGTAGTGACGTCGGCATTTTAGAGGCAACGCCGAGTTATTGAACTCGAGATTAGCGTTTTAGAGGCAACGCCGAGTGATTGAAGGTCAACGTTGGCATTTTAGAAGTAATGCCGAACGATTGAACTCAAGATCAGCGTTTTAGAGGCAACGCCGAGTGACTGAGCAGTGACGTCGGCATTTTAGAGGCAATGCCGAGTTATTTTGAGGATTGACACCCGAGTGAAGAGATGGCCCACCAGTTTTTGGAAATAACTACCGAATGACCACGTGGCATGCTGGAATTTCGGAAATAACTGCCGGGTGATGATCGGGCACTTTTTGAAACGGTATCTGGTCCGAGAATATCTCATAAGAGCTGCACTTTTAGCCGCCTTTGCTTATCCGCGCCCTAGTTCTTGCATTCCTGCTTCCAAATCCTCTCTGCGCTCGCCTCCAATCTGCTCACTGGTGAAATCAAGATGGCTCCAAGAGGAAAATCGCGAGCTCTTCCGCTGTGGTGATTCCTCCAATTGATCCCAACAGCCAGTTGCCCTTTGCAGGTAACCACATGTCCATCATCTCTGAAGCCGAACTCCTCCACCTCGTGTCCGTCGGGGTTCTTCCTCCACGGGAACTCTGTTCTTGGCGGATATGCCACGGGACTACGGTCCCGACGGAGGATACCCACGAGTCCGTGGTTTACGCTCCTTTTCTTCTCCGCGGCCTTGGCCTTCCTATTTCTCCCTTTTTCCGCGGTCTTCTTGATTTCTACCACATCAACCTCACCCATCTGAACCCTAATTCAATTCTGCAAATTTCTATTTTCGTCCACTTATGTGAGGCCTTTCTTGGCGTGCTGCCGCATTTTGGCTTGTGGAAACACCTGTATCATTGTCGCCCTGGGATGGCCGGGGGACAGCATCAGTTGGTTGGAGGTGCCAGTTTGGAGATGCGCCGGGGACGAAAAACTGAATATCTTGAGATTCCCCTTAAAGACAGCATTAAGGGATGGCGCCTGGAGTGGTTTATAGTTGATAACTATGGAAATTCTCTCCCCCCCCGGTCAGGAAGACAGCCAGACGTTCGCACCCCGAGCTGGACCGAGTCTCCTACAGACGAGGAGGCGGCTGAGGCCAGTGTGCTGCTAGCTGAAGTTGGGCTATTGAAAGAGAGGGGTTTAACTGCTGAAGCTATAGTTGCTGACTTCGTTTTCAAAAACATTCAGCCACTGAAAGATAGGGTCCACCCGGCTTATCTGTATCGAGGACTAGCCGACCCAACCCGAGTTATCAACAAGAGAGTCCCTTCTGCAGATTTGGTGAGCCGACTGGAGATGATTCTCAGAGGCAAAGTATCCAATGTTGGTGCTCCAGTGGCGTACTCGGCCTGGAATCTGCCTCCTGCCAAAGCCTTCACTCTCTTCGTGTCAAATCCACCTGCGACCGATGGCAGTTTGGGTCTTAGAACGCGGCCCTCTGATGAAGAAGTCAATGCTTTGGTTGCCTCACTTGGGAAAATTCCTGATGATGAGCGACAAATCTATTTCGAGGTGCCTTTGGATCCTAATGATGCAGAAATGAATGCTATGCTTGATATGTTGGCTGAGGATTCTTCTGACGCTACTCCTGCCGAGACATTGGCAATGGCGCCTCTCCCTGAGGTTGGTATAACCTTGAATGTTCAGAGACCTGTCCGTGTTCGCTCGAGGCGTCCTTGCCGAGTTAATCAAGCTGATCTTCCTGCTGACGAGCAGAAAAAGAAAAGGAGACGCCTTCGGCGAGTATCTAGCTTAGATCAGGATGCTGGTCCCTCGGTTTCTGCTGCTGAGGAGGTTCCTGCGCCTGAATTTATCAATGCTGATCCCAATGGGTGTGGTCCATCTGTAGTTGATCCCAATGGGGGTGTTGGCTGTGTTGCTGATGAAGACGACAGAGAGGAAGAGAATGAAGTCCCTCTGACTCGGAAGAACAGTCGGCAATTCCTCGCCAGTGGGGAAAGTAGTGGAGTTCCTTCTCCTGCTTTATCTGCCCTTGTTGGTCTGCAAAACATATCCCTGGCTGACTTTGATCAAACTCTTGAAGATATGGTTCCAGAAGACTTGTTATCGGGGCCAGTGGATGATGATGTAACGGAAGCTTGTGGTGCCGTGCCGGATGCTGGGTTGAGGTCATCTCGCGCCTCATCAACCTTAGAGCGCGGTTTCGAGGGTCGGGATGCTGACTTGGATTGTCCTGACTCCATGGAAGTAGCCGAGGGTCCGTCAACCTTAGAAGTGGTTACTGCGGAGAGTCTGGACCTTAAGACTGGTGCTGACACATGCCCAGCCCCCGAGGGTGTCGTCGGGGATGACTTAGCTCAGGCGAAGGGTGCGAGCCACTGCCCAGCCCCCGAGGGTGCTGCCGGGGGTGATCCGGCTCAAGTGGGCAGTGCCAACCATGACCCAGCCCCCGAGGGTGCCCAAACGGGGTCTCCTTCCGGCACTTCCATGGACGTTCACGCAGGGTCACCTCCACACTCTGGCTGCATGGTTGTGGCCCAAACTTTGGACCAGGGCGTCGCTTTGGAGGGCAGCGTCCCCGCTGATCGGGTATCCGGCTCTGTTGAAGGTGCTGAACTGATTCCCACTGTTCCGTTGCAAGTTGCTTCGGGTGATGACCTTGCGCCTGGCTATCATCTGATTTCTCCTGATTTGGGGATCCCTTCGTTCTTCTCCAACCTCCAGGTACTGTGCTGTTTCTTAGCTTGATTTTTACATTGCATGAACTTTTGCCATTACGCTCATCTGTTCTTCTCATCAGGTTTTGGTGGATGGGATGACCAGCCAGCTGAAATTGCATGGTGTTCCTGTCCCAGAAGTGGCTTCGTCTCTTTCGTGTTGGAATCCAGTGTCACTTCATCGTCGTGTATCCGAGTTGGAGGCGACTAACGCTGGTTAGTGCCCTTTTTTCTTTTCTTCGCGCTTGTTGTGGACTGTTTTATCTTCTGACCTCGTTTTGTTTGGTTATCTTTTGCTAGGAATGACTCGACAGATTGCACTTCTTGAGGAAAAACATTCTCAAGATCGAGCTGAACTATCTCAGCGATGCACTGATCTTGAGGAAAAGTACTCTCAAGGTCAGATTGAGCTGAGTCAGGTCTCTGCCGCCTTAGATGACGCCAATGCGTTGAGTTCTTCCCTGCATGCTCAGCTCGACTCTGAAAAGGTGATATACGAAACTGCGCTTTTGCCTCGCTGTACTCCTATTATTTGCCTGGTTTTCTGAAGGAACTGATTTGTGCCTGCTGGAAGAAAAACGTATCCTTGCCGCTTCTCGTGACAATCTTGATAGGTTGTATCGTGATTCTAGCAACTCGCTGACCATCCTGGAGAGGAGTCATCGCTTTTCCATGGAGGAGTTAAACAATCTTCGCTATAAGCTGCAGGAGTCCTTGGATGATGTGATTCGCCTTAGGGAGTTGATATCGGCTAAAGACGTTGTCATCAAGAATCTGCGTGCTTCCAAGAAATCTGTTACCCAAAAGCTGGAGGCTGCCCAGTTGGCTGTCAAGGTTGCTGAAGAGACTTCCAGTACTCTGAGAGCCCAGCGCGATAGGGCCATGGATAAGGCCGTTCGAGCGGGACGAATCCTGATGAGGAGACCTGGCGTAATCGTTCCTGAAGATATAAGGGCTGACGTGAACGCTGCCCCTGATTCTTCGAGTCGTCCTTCTTCGTCAGTTGCTCCTGGAAAAGACATTGCAAAATAGAGAAAACATTTCGCGTGCTCCAAGCGCGCAGCTTGTATGATTGAATATTTGTTAGAGGACACCAGTTTATTTGAATGACATAGTTACTCTTTCATTGTATCAGAATTTTTTAGTTAATGAGTTTGGTAGTAATGACGCATGATGACTGAGAATTTTGTTTGTGGGATATGGAAATCGTCCCTTGAATTATATAGGCGCGAGCGTTTTGCATTGGTCTTAAGTTGCTGTCAACTTAAGTTGATTGCTCCGTTAGCAGGGCATAGTGGTCACCCCGAGTTGAGTAAGCATGAGCATGTTGCACCGCCTTAAGTCGTTGCCAACTTAAGCCGATTGCTCCGTTAGCAGGGCATAGTGGTCACCCCGAGTTGAGTAAGCATGAGCATGTTGCACCGCCTTAAGTCGTTGCCAACTTAAGCCGATTGCTCCGTTAGCAGGGCATAGTGGTCACCCCGAGTTAAGTGAGCATGAGCATGTTGCACCGCCTTAAGTCGTTGCCAACTTAAGCCGATTGCTCTGTTAGCAAGGCATAGTGGTCACCCCGAGTTAAGTAAGAATGCAAGTCGATCGTAAATAAATTGAGTATCCTTGAGACCTTTTCTTTATTGATGACATATTTCCACTTTACAGAGTACATCACAGTTATCCTAGCAGTTTTGAGGTACGGCTAAGGATAAAACTTTCTCAGGTGTTCTATGTTCCAGGAGTTCCCAACTTCTGTGCCATCCATCTGAGTGAGGCGATACGATCCGGGCCGAGTGACTTCTGCTACTATGAAGGGTCCTTCCCATAAGGGTGATAACTTGTGTCGTCCTTCTCCCGTCAGAATTCGGCGAAGGACGAGCTCCCCTACTGAGAAGAATCGTTGTCGTACAGCCTTGTCGTGATAGCGCCTTAGAGTCTGCTGGTATCTTGCTGATTGGATTACTGCGTTTAGCCGTTCTTCCTCGAGTACGTCTATGTCCTCCAGCCTGGTGGTCTCCGCTTCTGCTATACTTTCAAAGATCAGCCTTGGCGCCCCGAACTTGAGATCAGCGGGCAGCACTGCCTCCGACCCATAGACCATGAAGAAAGGAGTGTTTCCATGCAAAGCTCGGCTAGGTTGGGTTCTTAGGCTCCAAACAACATAGGGTAATTCCCTTATCCACTTTCCTGCGAACTTTTCATTCTTATCGAAAATCTTTTTCCTGAGTGCATCCAATATCATCCCGTTGGCTCGCTCAACTTGCCCGTTGGCTCTTGGATGGGCTACTGATGCATACTTGATCTGAATGCTCTTTTGCTCGCAGAAGTCAAAGAATTCTGAACTCGTGAAGTTGGATCCTAAATCAGTTATGATGCTGTTTGGTATCCTGAATCTGAATATTATGTCTTGTATGAATTCCACGGCCTTAGCAGAAGTTAAGGAAGCAATGGGCTTGAATTCTATCCATTTAGTGAACTTGTCAATTGCTACCAATACATGAG
Source organism: Zea luxurians (assembly GCA_029449295.1). Classification (NCBI taxonomy): domain Eukaryota; kingdom Viridiplantae; phylum Streptophyta; class Magnoliopsida; order Poales; family Poaceae; genus Zea; species Zea luxurians. The sequence goes on from JAOPSE010000006.1 coordinate 112,090,618, forward strand.
TGTATCCCCCTTGAGCTTTCTTGAAAGGCCCAATCATATCCAGTCCCCAGCATGCGAAAGGCCAAGTCACTGGTATGGTCTGCAATTGCTGTGCTGGCAGGTGTTGTTGCTTTGACAAGTATTGGCAGGCTTCGCACCTCTGAACTAACTCGGCTGCGTCGTTCTTTGCTGTTGGCCAATAGAATCCTGACCTGAAGACCTTCCCAACCAGTGTTCTGGATGCTGCGTGTATTCCACATTGTCCAGCGTGGACCTCCTCCAGGAGTTGCCTTCCAGTAGATGAGAGGATGCATTTCATGAAGACCCCTGATGCACCCCTTCTGTACAATGTCTCTCCGATAAGTGTATAGTGAGCCGACTGTCTTGCAATGCGCTCTGCTGAATTCTTGTCGTCTGGTTCTTCTTCATTTCTTATGTACTTAATGATTGGCCTCCTCCAGTCATCAGGATCTGACTCGGGTTGATTTATGATGCTGCACTCTTCTATTCGATCCATTGAGATACTCGGCTGCAGAATTTCTTGCACGAAAACCCCGGGTGGGACCTGAGTTCGACTGGACCCCAGCTTGGATAGTACATCGGCTGCCGTGTTCCGATCTCTTTCCACATGATGAAATTCTAGACCCTCGAATTTATCCTCCAGCTTTCGGACGGCAGTGCAGTATCTTCCCATCGAATCGTTTGAGCAATCCCACTCCTTATTTATCTGGCTGATGACTACAAGAGAATCCCCGTATACCATTAATCTTTTGATGCCCAATGATACGGCAATGTTCAATCCATGGATCAAAGCTTCATACTCGGCTGCATTGTTGGAGGCCGGGAATAGCAACTGGAGGGCGTACTTGAGGTGTTCGCCTCCAGGTGCAGTGAAGAGAATCCCCGCTCCTGCTCCCTGCAGCTTTAGTGAGCCATCAAAATACATTCGCCATACTTCCGCAGTCTCCGGGTTGTCTGGTACTTGTTGCTCAGTCCACTCTGATACAAAGTCAACCAGTGCTTGAGTTTTGATGGCAGTGCGAGGCCGGAACTCGATGTCATGAGATCCCAACTCACAAGCCCACTTGGCTATTCGACCGATGGCTTCCTTGTTGTGAAGTATATCTCCTATCGGAAAACTTGTGACTACTATGACTTTGTGATCGTCAAAGTAGTGACGCAGCTTGCGGGCAGTTAGAAGTACTGCATACAACAGCTTCTGAACTTGAGGATACTTTTTCTTTGAGGGGCCAAGAACTTCACTGATGAAGTAGACAGGATGTTGCACTGGATAAGCGTGCCCTTCTTCTACTCGCTCGACTACTAACGCGGTGCTTACCACATGAGTCGTGCAAGAGATGTACAATAGCAAATCTTCAGCTGGTTGATTTGATGTAGCTCGCCGAGGCGGTTTCAGTACTGGTGGTGTTGTCAAGAATTTTTTCAGAGCATCCAGAGCTTCTTGTGCTTCTGAAGTCCACTGGAATTTATCCACCTTCTTGAGTAACTTATAAAATGGCAGACCTTTCTCTCCCAGCCGGGATATAAATCTGCTTAAAGCTGCCATGCATCCCGTAAGTCGCTGAACCTTCTTCTGCGATCGAGGCGCTTCCATCTTCATGATAGCTTCAATCTTATCCGGATTAGCCTCAATTCCCCGGTGGCTGACAATAAATCCAAGTAACTTTCCGGCTGGTACCCCAAAAACACATTTTTCGGGATTAAGTTTCCATCTATACCGCCTCAGGCTGTTGAAAACCAGTTGCAAATCTTCGATGAAGTCTTTTGAGTCCTGTGTTTTGATCACCACATCATCCACATAAGCCTCCACACGCTTGCCCCAGTGATCGGCTAAGCATGTTTGAATGGCTCTCTGGTAAGTCGCTCCAGCGTTTTTGAGGCCAAACGGCATGGAGGTATAACAGAAAGCACCAAACGGGGTAATGAATGCCGTCTTTTCTTCGTCTTCCTTCGCCAGACTGATCTGATGGTACCCGGAATAGCAATCCAAGAAAGACAGTATAGAACATCCAGCGGTGGAGTCCACCACCTGATCTATCCTTGGGAGCCCAAAAGGATCCTTCGGACAGTGTTTGTTGAGATCTGTATAATCAACACACATGCGCCAGTCCACTTTATTCTTTTTGAGTACAAGAACAGGATTGGCTAACCACTCGGGATGTAATACTTCTCTAATGAATCCAGCCGCGACCAAACGAGCTAACTCGGCGCGAATGGCTTCCCTCTTATCAGGCGTAAAACGACGTAACTTTTGTCGAATCGGCCTCGCCTGGGGAAAAAACCTTCAGTTTGTGCTCGGCCAGTTCTCTTGGGACTCCCGGCATATCCGCAGGTTGCCATGCGAATACATCTCGGTTGTCTTGCAGAAACCGGACGAGCGCGCTTTCCTATTTGTCATCCAAACTGGAGCTGATGATGGCCGTCTTGCGCTCATCGGCGAACCCCAGGTTGATTCTCTTGGTTTCTTCAGTCGGCCGCATAGAGGTCGCGGTTTGAGCTTCATTCACCGGTATTGCGAGGTCCTCCTCAGGCTTAGAGTTCGCCATTGTGGAGGGAGCTGTCGATGGCTTGGCGGTGAGGGCTGCTTGAATAGCCACTCGGAAACATTCCGCGGCGCCTTGGAAGTCGGCGCGCACAGTTATGATCCCTTGTGGCCCCGGCATCTTTAGTATCATGTATGTGTAATGCGGAATGGCCATGAACTTGGCCAACCCAGGCCTCCCGATGATGGCGTTGTACCCGCAGTCGAAGTTCGCCACTTCAAACCTCAGGAACTCGGTTCTGTAGTTCTCCGGAGTTCCAAAGGTTACTGGCATGTAGATGTGGCCCAGCGGGTATTCCCCTTCCGTCGGCACGATGCCGAAGAAAGGAGTGTCTGACTCGTGGAGCTCTTTGAGGTGAACTCCCAAGCCTTGGAGTGTCCGGGGGAAGGTGACGTTGATGCTGCTCCCCCCGTCCACTAATACCTTCTTCACCCGGCTCTCTCGGATCACCGGATCGACGAGAAGCGGGTATTTGCCCGGGTGGTCGAAGTTGAGCCATTGATCTGCCCGAGTGAAGGTGATCGGGTGCTCCGACCACCGGTACGGAGCGGGAGGGCCGGTGGTCGCCACCAGTATTTGGCGATCGTTGAGCTTTTGCTGTCTTCTGCTCTCCTGCGATCCGTGTCCGCCGAAGATGACGTTGACCTCCCTGTCAACGCGCGGAAAGGCTCCTCCTCCTCCTCCCTCCTCCTGCCGATGGGGTTGTCGTGGTTCATCTGGTCCTCCCCTCGGCGGAGGAGGAGGTAGAGGTTGAAAGGGTCGGCCGTGTCCGACGGAGTGCTTGAAGTCTCGGCAGTTACGAAGAGTGTGGCGCATGTCCTTGTGGTACGAGCATTGGGCGTCGAGGATGTCGTCCAGCGTACGTTCGCCTCCACGAGGTCCTCCTCGAGCGCGAGAGGCGGGTGGTCCGGCAGCGTGCACTTCTTCGCGTGGCCTCTTCTCCCACCGCTTGTCGGGTTGCTGGTTCGCGTCGCGTCGTGGTGCTGCCGGTGCGGGCTTCGCTCCTCCGATGAGATCCTGGGCTCGCTCGTCGGCAGTGATGTAGAGGTCGGCTTCCCGGAACAGCTCCTCGGAGGTAGTCGGTGCTTTCTGTAGTATGGCTCGGACGAAGGCCGAATCATTGGATCCTCGGTAGAAGTCCTCGATCACGGCCGCCTCCGTGACATCGGGGATACGGTTCCTCATGGTTTGAAACCTCTTGAGGTACGACCGGAGAGTTTCGTCCCCCTGGCGCTTGATAGATTTGAGGTCCCACGGCTGCGCCGGCTTGTCGGAGAGGGACTGGAAGTTGGCGGTGAAACGTCGACTGAAGTCTCCCCAGACGTCGATGCAGTGTCGGGGTAGATGTCGCAGCCATTGCAGCGCGTCTTGCCCAAGGACAATGGGTAAATACGCGGTCATCACGTCTTCGGACGCCCCGGCAGCTCGAGCAGCGGTGGTGTAGACGGCCAGCCAACCCCATGGATCCTGCTTAGGTTCATATTTGTCAACATTGGATACCTTGAAGTTGGGAGGCCATTGGATGGCCCTAAGGCGCGGAGTAAGGGCGGACACTCCGCACGTGTCCTCCTGTCGTCGGGGTCGATGCCTGTCCCGGGGAGGGGAGTTGTGACTGTGATTCCTTGACCGTCCCCGGGTGGTTCCGCCAGTTGAAGCCGTCGCCGACTCAGTCCTGGTAGCTTGGCTCTGAGTCGGGGCGCCATGATCCCTGTCGTACTCCTCTCGACGACGAATTTCGTTCTCATGCCGCCGTTCCCGCGAAGCATTGATGGAGCTCCGCGCGTCTCGACGACTGTTGATGGCGTGTCGTAGATCGTTCGGCGGGTGAGCAAGCGGTAGGAGATGGTTGGCCGCCTGGGTGAACAGTCGTCGGTAGCCGTCGGCGTCAGGAGTCCGAGGAAGTCCTTCCGCTATCCGAGCCAGCACCCCTCTGACTTCGCTCGGCGTGTTCATGGCTCGGGCGAAGTCGGGGTTCAGATTGCGCCCGAAGAGTGGATTCTCTCGACGTTGCCTCGCATCCTGCTCAGCATGTTTCTGAGCTCGCCGACGATCACGTCGTCGGGAGTTCCTTCGCTCTCTGAAGACGCGTTCTTCCGGGGTTTCTCCTACCTCCGAGACCTCGTCTCGCGAGACAGGTTGTTCTGGATTCTGCTCTCCGGCTGCGTGATGTCGTCGAACGTTCCTGCGCCGATTCCTCCGTCGACGGGACTCTCGCTGAGGCGGTTCCTCCCCGGGTACAGTCGGCTCGTCGTCGGAGATGGCGGGCGACTCCGCTCTTCCGATGAAGAGGACGTCGGGGTAGAACGGTGCTGCCGTCGTAGTGATCTTCTTTCGGAGAGCCGGAGGTTGTACTTCTCCGGTATTTTCGGAGTTTGTTGGGGAAGATTCCTTTTCCAGCGGATCCGCGATACGGTGCAGAATTCCTTCTTCGTCTGCTACGAATGAGATTGTTCCGAAGCAGAACATAGATCCGGGGCGTAGGGCGATCTTGCTGTAGAAGGAGATGGCCATTGAGCTAGCTTGGATTGTCGACACACCCCCTACCTGGCGCGCCAGCTGTCGGTGTTTTGGGTCCGACCGCACACCTGGGGTTGCCCCTCAAGGTGCTTTAGGAGTAGGAAGGTGTTGACAACTGTAGCAAAATGGTTCGTGCCGATCGCACGAGGGACGGTGGACAAGATTTACAGGTTCGGGCCGCTTAGTGATGCGTAACACCCTACGTCCTGATGAGTATGCTTGGTGGATATGAGTACAGGAAAGCTCTCTAGATCAAGAATACAGAGAGTTGGTGTAGGTGGCTAAGTAATGGGGCGATTGTTCTGAAGGGGTGCCCCCTAGGCCTTATATACTCGACCGTGGGGCAGTACACATGGATAAGATAACAACAAGTGACTAAAAGATAGTGAACCTCTTGAGATTATCCTTTACGTATCCCTCGCCGACTTATCCTCACGTGGCTTCGGTGCATGGAGGCTCCGACGCGGGAAAGTCGGATCTCTGTTGCGGTTACTCGCTCGATGCTATGGGCCGTCCAGGTTTGCACCAATCCGGCCTCATGTCGCTCTGCATTACTGGTTGTTTCTCCCCAGGCCCACGAAAGAATAACCTTACGATTCATTGGGCCCTTGGGCCTTTCGTGAGGTTCTTTACTCTTTTAGTGGACCCGGGGGATATCTGTCCCCCACAAGCCCCCGATCTTTGGGTTAATTTGGAGGTAATCAACCCAACGATCCCAGGTCCAGCTTGCAGGTGATTTGAAGAAAAACGGCTTCTTGTTGTTCTCTCCTGCTTCGATCACTTGTTGACCAAAACCTAGTTTCGTGCCTGTGCCTTAGAGATCGGCATTCCTATTTGAAGGATTCTGAACTTCATTGGGTGCACCGGAGGTGCACCCAATGGGTGTAGCCCCCGAGCTTCGAGTAGATTTTAGAAAATAATCTACTCGAAGGTCTTCAGTGGAGATTATTTCCATTCGTGTTCCATCACTTTGGTTGAAGATTGGCTCTTTGATCTTGTCCCATGCTCTTAGAAATCAGCGTGATCTCGGCTTGGAATAATAATCCATGGGGTGCACCGGAGGTGCACCCAATGGGTGTAGCCCCCGACCTTCAAGTGAATTTCTTGAGAATAATTCGCTTGAAGGTCTTCTTTTTATGTCTTTTTGCTGAAGATTACTCTTTCTATTTATAAAAGAGTTGGCATGATGTCATCCGTGCTATGTCATCAATATTATGCTTCAGAGGTCAGCATGTATTTTGTCTTTTGCAGCTGAGTTTGCAATCCTTCCATATCTTGCTAGGTAGCGTAGTTTATTTGCTCTGCAACTGATTGGACATTCGATGGACGTTCTCTGTCTAGTCTTCAAGTCATGTCTGTCGACCATATTTTGCACTCTGCTGGCTATACTTGGCTTCCCTCTAACTCTTGTTGATATGTCTAACAAATGTTCTCGGAGACAACGTCATCGGGCCCAGACCTCCTCAAGAAGGCGCAGGACCCCTATGCGCACAACCCAGACCCCGAAGTAAAGCAGCCTGGAGCCATTGGATGGAGTTTGGACCCCACCAAGTGAGCTCCAGACCACCCATAACAAGGTCCCGGGGGAGGAAGTGTCGTGGCCTAGGCATGGGTCCGGTGTTGACGCGTGTCCGGGCTCTATCCGGTGCACCTCCGCTCCTCGCTCGGCCGAGGGCCCAATGCTGCCACATGGCTTATTGCCCGTGACGTAGGCCAACGGGCGGAGCATGACATAGAGACTCTAGGCCAAGCGGCCTCTGCATTTATTGCGGAGAGGATGCGCCGCCTGTCCACCCTGCTGTTAGGTGATGTGCCCCTTCGGCATTTAATGCATCCTGTCCACTCCGTTGGCAGACAGCGCCAAGGCCATACAGCAGGCGGTGTGCCCGTCTAATCCAAACAGTATGCTCGTGTTGTAAGATACGCTATGTCCACTAGCACTTGTGCTTTACCAGGGAAGCTTCCCCAGCACACCAACACTACGCGGACCACGGGTGTCAGAGCGCAGGAAGATTGCTCCAGCAGCCAACTATTGCTGCCCCAAGTCTTGCATCCATTGTGCTCCTAGGCCCACATGTCGGGGCTCAGCACTCTTATACACGCCCCGTTGAGCTATAAAAGGGGGAGCATGCAACGTTACAAGGGCGAAACACACTTAGACTCCCTCAGGCTTACACACGACTCAAGCTCTCAAGCAATACAACACACAGTGGAGTAGGGTATTACGCTCCGGCGGTCCGAACCACTCTAAACTCTTGCGTGTTCTTGTGTTCATTCCTACATTTCGCAATAGGCAAAACGCTTAAGCCCCCTCCACATCTTAGGACTTAGGGCGGGTGCACTCCGCCACTCGGCCGGAGAATTTCCTCTCCGACATTTGGCGCGCCAGGTAGGGGGCCTAGGCTTGAAGTTTTTGCTTGTTTCCTGCTCGACGCCATGGTCCATATCGTCGAGCACGAAGATTTCATGCCCGAGGACTATATGCTGGAGGAGGAAGCTGCCTCTTCCGCTCCGCGGGCCACCAACCTCCTGGCGCCTGGTGCAGCGGCAGCTGTGCACTCTACACGACAACACACTCCCACGCAGGCGTCCAGGGCGTCTAGGGCTGTGCCTGGGGCGCTGTCAACAGCAAGGGAGTTGCTGCGCCACCCTCCAAGCTCCATGGCCTCTCCAAGTGCCATGAAGCAGTGGTGCAACGATGTGGATCGCCTTCTTGGCATGGCGCACTCTGCCTCAACCAGGCCCGAGCCTCGGTCATCCCGGCGTCAGCATGAGGCGTCGGCGTCTGTGCGCTCACCCTCGGTGAGGGCAGCGCCAACTGAGGACCTGAGGGCGGAGCTCAACCGCCGGCGGGCGGCGAAGGACGCTCCGGTCTCTCTGGAGAAGTCTAATGACCTGCGAGCAGAACTCAACCGCAGACGTGCGGGTGAGGATGCCCACGTCTCTTTGGAGAGGGCGCGAGAGCGCTAACAAAACACTGAGGGTCGTAACCTCGATCAAGACTTTGCAGCGGTAACACCGCAAATGCCGGCGAGTGCCCAGATCCAGGCCAGTGTCCCATTGGCTGGCGTAGGCTGCGTCGCTATCGCGGATTATCTCCGCGCGGTATCTTGGCCATCTAAGTTCCGACTGCACTTGCCGGAAAAGTACGACAGTACGTCAAACCCGTTGGAATTTCTGCAGGTGTACGTCACCACTATCACAGCGGCAGGTGGAAACACCGCTGTGATGGCGACATATTTTCATGTCGCCTTGTCTAGGCCCGCCCGGACTTGGCTCATGAACCTTGCCCCAGGGTCAATCTACTCCTGGGAAGAGCTCTGCGCACGGTTCACAGCGAACTTCGCCAGTGCTTACCAGCAACACGGCATGGAGGCCACCTCCACGCAATAAGGCAAGAGCCCGGAGAAACTCTCCGGACATTTATCTCCCGCTTCACCAAGGTGCGAGGTACTATACCTCGCATCTCCGATGCTTCTATCATCACGGGCTTCCACCAGGGGGTACGTGATGAAAAGATGTTGGAGAAGTTGGCCACGCATGACGTGGAAACGGTCCCCGCTCTCTTTGCTCTGGCTGACAAGTGCGCCAGGGCTGCTGAGGGCCGTGCGTGGCACTCAGCGCCACAGACCGGGGCTGCCCAAACGGGCGGCTCAGGTGCCGTCGCTCAGGACGACAAGAAAAAGAAGAAAAAGAACCGCGGCAACGAGAAGTCGCACTCTGCCGCTCTGGTCGTGGCAGCTGCGACTGGGGGGCCGGGGCGACCCTAGCAAACGCCCACGACCACCGAGGGGTAACGACGGCACATGCCCCATGCACCCCAACGGTCGCCACAGCGCCGCAGAATATCGCGAGATCATCGACCTCGTGAAACGTGTCAGCGCGCGGCGCGAGCAGTCTTTCGGGGATGTCCCCACCTCGTCGCCGACCCGACAAGGAAAGGGCCAACGACGAAGAGGTGGCCGCGACCGAACCGAACCTCAGGTATCAATCACACGAGGGGGTCCTTGAAAGTCGCCTGGGGGGGGTGAATAGGCAAATCTAAAATTTATAAACTTTAAGCATAACTACAAGCCGGGGTTAGCGTTAGAAATAAAATCGAGTCCGAAAAGAGAGGGCGAAAAACAAATCACAAGCAAATGAAGAGTGTGACGCGGTGATTTGTTTTAACGAGGTTCGGTTCTTGCAAACCTACTCCCCGTTGAGGTGATCACAAAGACTAGGTCTCTTTCAACCCTTTCCCTCTCTCAAACGGTCACCTAGATCGAGTGAGCTTCTCTTCTCAATCAATTGGGACACTAAGTCCCCACAAGGACCACCACAGCTTGGTGTCTCTTGCCTTGATTACAAATGACTTGGGAACAAGAAATGAGGAAGAAGAAAAGCGATCCAAGCGCAAGAGCTCAAAACAACACGGCAAAACTCTCTCTTCTAGTCACTATTGCTTTGAGTGGAATTGGGACTTGGAGAGATTTTGATTCACTCTAATTGTGTCTTGTATTGAATGCACTAGCTCTTGTATTGAATGTGTTGGCTGAAAACTTGGATGCATTGAAGTGTGGTGGTTGGGGGGTATTTATAGCCCCAACCACCAAAGTGGTCGTTGGGGAACTCTGCTGTCGACGGGCGTACCGGACAGTGAAAGGGAAATGTGCCCTTGGGCCATTTCTAAGTATTTTGGTGATTTAGTGCCCAACACAGGTGCCTAATTGTAAAATGGTGGACAAAGTATAAATCAAGGATAAAGGTATGTTTCTAAGCCTCAGTACATTGGTTTTGAATACTAATATACTTGTCTAAGTGTTAGAAACAGAAAGTAGAAGAAAAGAAGAGAGGAGAAAAGACTTGGCTGTGTGCAGCCAAGACTCAGTTCGGACTGGAGCACCGGACTGTCCGGTGTGCACCGGACAGTGTCCGGTGCGCCAGGCTGACTCGGCGTGAACTGGCTGCTCTCGGGAATTCGCCGACGGCGTACGGCTAAAATTCACCGGACTGTCCGGTGTGCACCGGACTGTCCGGTGAACCAACGGTCGGCCGGGCCAACGGTCGGCCGCGCAATCTGCGCGGGACACGTGGCGGAGCCAACGGTCGGAAGATGTCACCGGACTGTCCGGTGTGCACCGGACATGTCCGGTGCGCCAACGGCTCCAGATCTGCCAACGGTCTGCAACGGTCGGCTTTGCTGTTTAAGGAAACAAATCGGGCACCGGACAGTGTCCGGTGTGCACCGGACTGTCCGGTGCCCCCGACGACAGAAGGCAAGGATGGCCTTCCGGATTTGCTCTCAACGGCTCCTAGCTGCCTTGGGGCTATAAAAGGGGCCCCTAGGCGCATGGAGGAGATATACAAGCAACCTTTGAGCATTCTTGATCATCCACACTCAGTCTTTGCGCATTTTGTCGGGGACCATAATTAGGGGTACCCTCAAGACGCCTAATTCTCAGCTGGTAACCCCCATCAGCATAAAGCTGCAAAGGCCTGATGGGTTTGATTAAGTCAGGGACCAGTCCACACGAGTGACTTGACCACGCCACGCCCGAGCCTAGCCTCGGGCGAGGGCAGCCGACCCTAAGATGACTCCGTCTCGCCTGAGGTCTCCTCTTTCACGGCAGGCGCATCCCCGGCTCGCCCTAGGCCCCGCCTCCGATAAGGAGAAACCCTGACTAAATCACCGCACCAACCGACCGAGTCACCAGGGCGTTTAACGCAAAAGGTAAGACCGACGGGCGGCCAGACTTCGCCAGTGGTGCCATAGGAGACTCCGCCCGACCCAGGGCTCGGACTCAGGCTAAGGCCTCGGAAGACGGCGAACTCCGCTCCGCCCGACCCAGGGCTCGGACTCGGGCCAAGGCCCCGGAAGACGGCGACCTCCGCCTCGCCCGACCCAGGGCTCGGACTCCGCCTCGGCCTCTGCCGAATAATCTCCGCCTCGCCCGACCAGGGCTCGGACTCTGTCTCTGTCTTGCAGGACGGACTCGGCCACAGCCTCGGAGGAGCCTCCACGACACCCGACCTAGGATACGAGACCGCCACGTCAACAGGAAGCGTCATCATCACCCTGCCCTGAGCCAACTTGGGTCGCAGAGAACAAGACCGGCGTCCCATCTGGCCAGCTATGCCAGATAGGCCGTGATGGCGCCCCGCTAGATCATGACGACGGCGGCCCCCAGCTCCCTTACGAAAGCAGGAGAACGTCAGCAAGGACCCAGCCACCTCGACAGCTGTCCCCCCGTCCGGCTCCGTTACTCCTCCAACAGCCACGACGCCACTCCAACAGGGTGCCACGATCTCTCCGGCTGCCACCTGGGCATGTACATAGGGCGCTAGCTCTCCCTCGCTAGACACGTAGCACCTTGCTACACCCCCATCTTGTACACCTGGACCCTCTCCTTACGACTATAAAAGGAAGGGCCAGGGCCTTCTTAGAAAAGGTTGGCCTCGCGGGGACGAAAGGCAGGGGCAGGCGCTCTCTCGGGGCCGCCCTCTCCCTTCACCTCGTGCGGACGCTTGTAACCCCCTACTGCAAGCGCACCCGACCTGGGCGCGGGACGAACACGAAGGCCGTGGGAATTTCTCCGACTCCCTCGCGATCCGGCTCCGGCCACCGACCTCTCTCTCACTCCGTTCCCCCCTTTGCGCTCGCTCCACGCGCTCGACCCATCTGGGCTGGGGCACGCGGCACTCTCACTCGTCGGCTCGAGGACCCCCCGGTCTCGGAACGCCGACAGTTGGCGCGCCAGGTAGGGGCAGCGCTGCGTGTTGACGTTCGATTTCCCGTCAAGCTCCAGATGGGCAGTCTCCAACAACCTCTTCAACCCGGGACGGTGCTCCGTTTCAGGAACCTCGAGTTCATCTCGCTCGACGGCGACTACGACATGATACTCCTTCCACCGCCGCGCGACGACGACATTGATGGCGGACAGCCCGCCCGCTGGCGGCGGAATCGACGACGTCTTTCCCGCGTAGGGGAAGGACAACTTTCGAGCTCGCCCCATCCTCTCCCTCGCCGTCGAAGGAGGAGGAGGCAGGGCAACCGGGGCCGAGCGGGAGGTCGCGCTCCGACGGCTGTCGGGCAAATCGACATCCCCGGCGCCTCGACGGAGGACACGCCAAGCGTCGCCCTCGCGTTCAAGGCAGACGCGAGCGCCATCCCCCCGCAACACGTCGACTCCGAGCAAGTGGACGACGCCAGCACGCTCACGGAAGGCCTGCAGGACGTCGCCCTCGGACCCAAGACGACGACGCGGTCAGCCCCCGACGCGACTTCATCGCTCCTCGTCGACAAAAAGGTATCGACTGCTACCCATCTTTCGTTATTTCGACTCGGCCTCAGCCCGCCTGGCGATCTCGCTTTGGCGGGCGCTCACATTGAGGCGAGTGCAACCTCTCTGGGGTTTCCTGTGCGGTCGCCTTGGGACCGATTGACGGGTGTCTCGACCCTCGGACCCTCTGGGCCCGAGGAAGACGACGACCCCAGCATCTGCTGGGATTTCTCCGGATCTGGCAACCCTAGTGCCATGCGGGACTTCATGACCGCATGTGACTACTGCCTCTCCGACTGTTCCGACGGCAGCCGCAGCCTTGGCGACAAGGACTGCGGCCTGAGTCGCGAATGTTTCCACATCGAGCTAGGGGATCCCTCCGGAGGCGGCTGTCTCGGCATGCCGGAGGATGGTGATCCCCCTAGGCCAGCGCCTCGCGCTGACATCCCGCGGGAGCTAGCTGTGGTCCCCGCTTCGGCGGGAGGTCACGACCCACAGCTCGAGCAAGTCCGCGGGGCGCAGGCCGGGTTCGATGAAGGAGCAGGAGCGCTCGAGGCAATCCGTCAGAACATCGGGCAGGTATGGGCGAGCCAACCCCCGGCCGGAGGAATACGTCACTTGCCCCAAGGTCTCCAGCACCGCATCGCCAACGATGCCAGGGACAAACCGCCACCCGCATCCGGCGGGACTGGCCAGGACCTGGTCGCTGCAGCAATGCTCCTCCGCGCGATGCCGGAGTCATCAACCACCGAGGGACGGCGGATCCAGGGAGAACTCAGGCATCTCCTGGAAGGCGCTGCGGCCCGGCGGGCAGAGAGCTCTGCCTCTCGAAGGCGGGGATACACCCCGGATCCTCGTGCCGCGACTTCCCGACTCACGCGGGAAGCCTCGGTCTTCACCGGGCGCACGCGCAACACCGCGCCTGCGGCCCCGGGCCACCTCGGCGAGGAGCACCCTCATCGTGACCGTCGGGCACGCCTCGACGAAAGGGTGCGCCGAGGCTACCACCCCAGGCGTGGGGGACGTTATGACAGCGGGGAGGATCGAAGTCCCTCGCCCGAACCACCCGGTCCGCAGGTCTTTAGCCGAGCCATTCGGCGGGCGCCGTTTCCGCCCCGATTCCGACCCCCGACTACTATCACGAAGTACTCGGGGGAGACGAGACCGGAATTGTGGCTTGCAGACTACCGCCTGGCCTGCCAGCTGGGTGGGACGGACGATGACAACCTCATCATCCGAAACCTCCCCCTATTTCTCTCCGACACCGCTCGTGCCTGGTTGGAGCACCTGCCCCCGGGGCAGATTTCCAACTGGGAGGATCTGGTCCAGGCCTTCGCCGGGAACTTCCAGGGCACGTACGTGCGCCCCGGGAATTCCTGGGACCTCCGAAGCTGTCGGCAATTGCCGGGAGAGTCCCTTCGGGACTACATCCGGCGGTTCTCGAAGCAGCGCACCGAGCTGCCCAACATCACCGACTCCGATGTCATCGGCGCGTTCCTCGCCGGCACCACCTGCCGCGACCTGGTGAGCAAGCTGGGTCGCAAGACCCCCACCAGGGCGAGCGAGCTGATGGACATCGCTACCAAGTTCGCCTCCGGCCAGGAGGCGGTAGAGGCCATCTTCCGAAAGGACAAGCAGCCCCAGGGCCGCCCGTCGGAAGATGCTCACGAGGCGTCTGCTCCGCGCGGCGCCAAGAAGAAAGGCAGGAGGAAGTCGCAAGCGAAACGCGACGTTCCCGATGCTGACCTTGTCGCCGCCGCCGAGCGCAAGAACCCTCGAAAACCCCCCGGAGGTGCAAACCTCTTCGACAAGGCACTCAAGGAGACGTGCCCCTACCATCAGGGGCCCGTCAAGCACACCCTCGAAGAGTGCGTCATGCTTCGGCGTCACTTCCATCGGGCCGGGCCACCCGCCGAGGGTGGCAAGGCTCACGACGACGACAAAAGGGAGGATCACCAAGCAGGAGAGTTCCCCGAGGTCCGCGACTGCTTCATGATCTACGGAGGGCATGTGGCAAATGCCTCGGCTCGGCATCGTAAGCAAGAGCGTCGGGAGGTCTGCTCGGTGAAGGTGGCGGCGCCAGTCTACCTAGACTGGTCCGACAAGCCCATCACCTTCGACCAGGACGACCACCCCGACCACGTGCCGAGCCCGGGGAAGTACCCGCTCGTCGTCGATCCTGTCATTGGCGACGTCAGGCTCACCAAGGTCCTGATGGATGGGGGCAGCTGCCTCAACATCATCTACGCCGAGACTCTCAAGCTCCTGCGCGTCGACTTGTCGTCCGTCCGAGCAGGCGCTGCGCCCTTCCACGGGATCATTCCCGGGAAGCGTGTCCAGCCCCTCGGACAGCTCGACCTCCCTGTCTGCTTCGGAACACCCTCCAACTTCCGAAGGGAGACTTTGACGTTCGAGGTGGTCGGGTTCCGAGGGACCTACCACGCGGTGTTGGGAAGGCCATGCTACGCGAAGTTCATGGCCATCCCCAACTACACCTACCTGAAGCTCAAGATGCCGGGCCCCAACGGGGTCATCACCGTCAGCCCCACGTACAAACACGCATTCGAGTGCGATGTGGAGTGCGTGGAGTACGCCGAGGCCCTCGCCGAGTCCGAGGCCCTCATTGCCGACCTAGAAAGCCTCTCCCGAGAGGTGCCGGATGTGAAGCGGCATGCCGGCAACTTCGAGCCAGCAGAGACGGTTAAGGCCGTCCCTCTCGACCCCAATGGCGACGCCTCCAAGCAGATCCGGATCGGTTCGGGGCTCGACCCCAAATAGGAGGCAGTGCTCGTCGACTTTCTCCGCGCAAACGCCGACGTTTTCGCGTGGAGTCCCTCGGACATGCCTCTACCTCGCATCGACCAAATTGTGGACTCCACAGCAGGGTGCGAAACCCTGTCTTTTCTCGATGCCTACTCAGGGTATCATCAAATCAAGATGAAAGAGTCCGACCAGCTCGCGACTTCTTTCATCACGCCCTTCGGCATGTACTGTTATGTCACAATGCCGTTCGGGTTGAGGAACGCGGGTGCAACGTACCAGCGGTGCATGACCGTGTGTTCGGCGAACACATTGGTCGCACGGTCGAGGCCTACGTCGACGACATCGTGGTCAAGACGAGGAAAGCCTCCGACCTTCTCTCCGACCTCGGACTGACATTCCGGTGTCTCAAGGCGAAGGGCGTCAAGCTCAATCCCGAGAAGTGCGTCTTCGGGGTGCCCCGGGGCATGCTCTTGGGGTTCATCGTCTCCGAGCGGGGCATCGAAGCCAATCCGGAGAAGATCGCAGCAATCACAAACATGGGACCTATCAAGGACTTAAAAGGCGTACAGAGGGTCATGGGATGCCTCGCGGCCTTGAGCCGCTTCATCTCGCGCCTCGGCGAAAGAGGCCTGCCCCTGTACCGCCTCTTAAGGAAGGCCGAATGCTTCACTTGGACTCCCGAGGCCGAAGAAGCCCTCGGGAGCCTGAAGGCACTCCTCACACAGGCGCCCATCTTGGTACCCCCAACTGATGGAGAGACCCTCCTGGTCTACGTCGCCGCAACCACTCAGGTGGTCAGCGCCGCGATCGTGGTCGAAAGGCAGGAAGAAGGGCATGCTTTGCCCATTCAGAGGCCAGTTTACTTCGTCAGCGAAGTGCTGTCCGAGACCAAGACCCGCTACCCACAAGTCCAGAAGCTGCTATACGCTGTGGTCCTGACGAGGCGAAAGTTGCGACATTACTTCGAGTCCCATCCGGTGACTGTGGTGTCATCCTTCCCCCTGGGGGAGATCATCCAGTGCCGAGAAGCCTCGGGACGGATCGCAAAGTGGGCGGTGGAAATCATGGGCGAGGCGATCTCGTTCGCCCCTCGGAAGGCCATCAAGTCCCAGGCACTGGCGGATTTCGTAGCCGAATGGGTCGATACCCAGTTACCAACGGCTCCGATCCAACCAGAACTCTGGACCATGTTTTTCGACGGGTCGCTGATGAAGATGGGAGCTGGCGCGGGCCTGCTTTTCGTCTCGCCCCTCGGAAAACACCTGCGCTACGTGCTTCGCCTCCATTTCCCGGCGTCTAACAATGTAGCTGAGTACGAGGCTCTGATCAACGGGTTGCGAATCGCCATCGAGCTAGGGGTTCGACGCCTCGATGCACGCGGCGACTCGCAGCTCGTCATCGACCAAGTCATGAAGAATTCCCTCTGCCGCGACCCGAAGATGGAGGCCTACTGCGAAGAGGTTCGACGCCTGGAGGACAAGTTCTACGGGCTCGAACTTAACCACATCGCCCGACGCTATAACGAGACTGCGGACGAGCTGGCGAAGATAGCCTCGGGGCGGACAACGGTTCCCCCGGACGTCTTCGCCCGGGATCTGCACCAACCCTCAGTCAAGATAGGCGACGCGCCCGAACCCGAGGCACCCTCGGCCTCGTCCGAGGTGACCTCGGCTCAGCCCGAGCCGTCCTCGGCTCAATCCGAGGAACCCTCGGGGCCCGAGCGCGAAGCGCTGCACGTCGAGGAGGAGCAGAACGGGGTCGTGCCAGATCAAGATTGGAGGACCCCGTACCTGCAATATCTCCGCCGAGGAGAGCTGCCCCTCGACCAAACCGAGGCTCGGCGGGTAACGCGACGAGCAAAATCGTTCGTCCTGCTGGGCGACGAGAAGGAGCTCTACCACCGCAGCCCCTCGGGCATCCTCCAGCGATGCATCACCATCGCCGAGGGTCAGGACCTCCTGCAGGAAATACACTCGGGGGCTTGCGGTCATCATGCAGCACCTCGAACCCTCGTCGGGAATGCTTTCCGCCAAGGCTTCTACTGGCCAACGGCGGTGGCTGACGCCACTAGAATTGTCCGCGCCTGCGAAGGGTGCCAATTCTATGCGAAGCAGACCCACCTGCCCGCTCAGGCTCTGCAGACGATACCCATCACCTGGCCCTTCGCTGTGTGGGGTCTGGACCTCGTCGGCCCACTGCAGAAGGCACCCGGGGGCTACACGCACCTGCTGGTCGCCATCGACAAATTCTCCAAGTGGATCGAGGTCCGACCCCTAAGCAGCATCAGGTCCGAGCAGGCGGTGGCATTCTTCACCAACATCATCCATCGCTTCGGGGTCCCGAACTCCATCATCACCGACAATGGCACCCAGTTCACCGGCAAAAAATTCTTGGATTTTTGCGACGATCACAACATCCGGGTGGACTGGGCCGCCGTAGCTCACCCCATGTCGAATGGGCAAGTGGAACGTGCCAATGGCATGATTCTACGGGGGCTTAAGCCTCGGATTTATAACAGTCTCAACAAGTTCGGCAAGCGATGGATGAAGGAACTCCCCTCGGTGGTCTGGAGCCTGAGGACGACTCCAAGCCGAGCCACGGGTTTCACGCCGTTCTTCCTGGTCTACGGGGCCGAGGCAATCCTGCCCACGGACCTGGAATACGGTTCCCCGAGGACGAGGGCTTACGACGAAGAAAGCAACCAAGCCAGCCGAGAAGACTCGCTGGACCAGCTGGACGAGGCTCGGGACAGGGCCCTACTACACTCAGCGCGGTATCAGCAGTCCCTGCGACGCTACCACGCCCGAGGGGTCCGACCCCGAGATCTCCAGGTGGGCGATCTGGTGCTTCGGCTGCGGCAGGACGCCCGAGGGAGGCATAAGCTAACGCCCCCCTGGGAGGGGCCGTTCATCATCGCCAAAGTTCTGAAGCCCGGAACTTACAAGCTGGCCAACAGTCAAGGCGAGGTCTACGGCAACGCTTGGAACATCCAACAGCTACGTCGCTTCTATCCTTAAGAATGTTTCCAAGTTGTTCTTATACCCCGTACCCACGCGAAGTTTAGTCAACAAGGAAGGGTCGGCCTCGCCTCAGCGGAGCCCGACCCTCCCTCGGGGGCTAAAAGGGGGTTAACCCCCTCTGCGTCAAAATTTTCCTCGAACAAAAAACCTCTTTTACCAGAACATCTTTCGTGCTTTTTGACTGCTTCGAAAAGTGGGTCCTAGAAACGACGGGGTACACGTAAGCAGCCAAGGCCGACCGAGCCGAGGGACTCCTACGCCTCCGGGATACGGATACCTCACTCGTCACCTTCTGTGATAAGTAACTCGCGTTCGGATAAGGTGACTCCGCGGATCGAATGAGTCTTTACGTACGGAGGTTCTTCTGTTGAAGCAGGTTCTTCGAGCCTTCTCGACCGAGTCGGTGACAGGGCCTCATGGATGGGTAAAAGTACGCGTAAGCGGCGAGGCCGACCGAGCCGAGGGACTCCCACGCCTCCGGGATACGGATACCTCACTCATCACCTCCCGCGAGAAGCAACTCTTGCTCGCACTAACATCCCTGCTACCGACAAAAAGTCCAGATACTCGAAGCAAGAGGAAAAGAGACACAGCTTTATAACGCGACAAGGGTGTGTGTTCTGGCCTCAACGGCCGCACAAGGCCCACGCTACAGGACGACTTGACCCTGCAGACGCGGACCTTGGCACTGGAAGAGGGTGGCGACACCCTCGGCATCAGCAGCACCTTCGGCAAGGCCCGACCTGGCCTCGGGTGGCCACGCGGCCCGAAGGCCTCCGCTCCGAAGGACGACGTCGACACCGCGCTCGAGCAATCTCCGCCAGAGGCTTCCCCGAGAATCTGGCCCAAGCGGACGGCTCGGCCGGCCACCTCCGGGGCCTCGGCCGACCCCTTCCGAGGGCGCCAGCTCGGTCCGAGGCCTCGGCCAATCAACTCCGGCGCCGAGCCTGACAGCAGACGACCCAGCTGGGCTCCGGCCAACCAGGTTCCATTTCCGAGCCAACAACGCCTCTGCTTGTGCTGATATCGCTACCCCTGGCCTCGGCTCGTCGAAGAGCGACCGAGGGGTCTTTTTAACTAAGCTAGAGGAGCCTCGGACAACAGGTCCGACCGAGCCGAGGGATTCCCACGCCTCCGGGATACGGATACCTCACTCGTCCCCTGGACACGGGGCGACTCATGCTTGGTGAAGCGATTCAGACAATCGATAGGCAAGTCTTATTGCTCAGAAATGAGGAAAAAACACGGCTCTGTGCCGGAGTTACATACATGTTCAGGCCCCGAAAGCCGAAATGAACAAAAAACCCGACACTCAAAGTGCCACTACAGGCGGAACTCCGGTTCCTCCCTCTGCGGCGGCGCAGACCTCAGGGGAAGGCACAGCTGCTGTCTTGCCCTCGCCCATAACGCCACCCGAGGGGCGAGGACAAGTACAAAGAGCCGAAGGCCCAAAGCGCCGATGGTGGCGGTGATCCCGTCGCTGACGGGGACTTCTCGAGCCGCCTCCACCTCGGCACCGACGCCAGGAGCCGCCTGCTTACCGCCAGATCCCCACTCAAATCCTCCCCGATGAGTGGGGCACCGGCCCCCGCGCAAAGCCGCCGCCCTGGTGCAAAAGCAGGCCCACCCCAGAACACGAGCGCCGCCCTAGCAGCGTGCGGTGTCTAGGGTGGACCCCCCGTGTACACGGCGCGGCAGCCCCCCCCGACAAAGGGGCCCGCCGGAGCCGAGCTAGCGGACCCGACACGCCGGAGGTGACGGCGTTCGCCGCCGATCCATCCCGCGTCATCGAAGTCCGCGCCGCCCGCGGGGCCAGGGAGCGCCTTCTCCCTCGAATGTCGTGGGAGGGGATGACCCACGGACCCGTGCGGGAGGAGGAGCGCCGGCTCAGTCCGGCACCCACCCCAGCGAGGATGATGAACATCCTTGAAGCTGAGGGTGGGACCAAGATCGCAGCCCGGTTTGTTCCTCCCCACCCAGGGGCTGGTGGTCACCGTCTCGGGTGACCCCCAGCCGAGGGGGGCAACCGGGCTGCCTGATGAAAATCCTTGAAGCCGAACGATGGCTGAAAGGTACCAACCCCCGCGGGGTCGCGTTCCTCCGACGATGGAGCGAAAAGACGGCGGTTCCCCCCATCCGGGGACCTGGAAGATGGAGAGACACAATGCATAAGG
This sequence comes from Zea luxurians, assembly GCA_029449295.1. Lineage (NCBI taxonomy): Eukaryota > Viridiplantae > Streptophyta > Magnoliopsida > Poales > Poaceae > Zea > Zea luxurians. The sequence continues at coordinate 112,110,897 of JAOPSE010000006.1, forward strand.
GAGAAAGGAGACATGGTCGCCTCACAAAGAGGGTCGCCCTCCTTTTAAAGGCAACTCCCCCTGCTAGCGCCCTCAACCATCATGGGCTGAGTCTTCTCCAACACGCCTCCAAGGCCCTTCCCCGCGGCGCGGGGGCTGGGGCCCGCCTGTCATGCAGACCAGCTCCAAGCAGAGGGAGCCAAACCGCCGCGCACGACGCACGCAACCGCCCAGCGGTTGCAAGTAACCCTCCACTTTTGCCCAGACCAACGGGCAAAGGGGGCGAGCGGCCATGCAAGCGGCATGCAACCACGCCAAGTGGACGCGCCTCCCCGACTCCTGACAGGCCAGCGCGACGGCTCAAGACCACGCGTCGTTCAACTGGCGCGCCAGGCGCTGCATGCGAACCGCTGCGCCTCTCGCTCCACCACCGCACCTCCTCGATTGCGGAACCGATACCGCGACTCGAGGCTGCCCAGCCTGCGATCCAGCGGCGCCAGCCTGGCGCAGCGGTCAAACGCGGTCAAAAATGGGCCGGCAGTAATGACGGTGGCAGGCGTGTGAGGGCAGCGGTTACGCCATCGGCCAGGCTCACGTCCCATCCGGGGGCAGCAAGAGAACCCTTCTCACGGCGTGAAGACGACGCGTCCGTGACCCGTACCTCGAACGGCCCGCGCGCGCACAACGGCGACCTCGCCAACTACTCACCCCAGCGCATTAACTCCACGGCGAAATAGGTGACGTTTCTGGCAGGGGCAGCTGGCGGCGCTTCGCCTCCGCCAAAAACGGCCACGCCGAGAAAGGTACGCCACGAAGTTCAATTTCGAATTCCTTTTTCCCTTTTCCTTCTTTCTCTATCTCTTGCGACAGGGACCGAGAAGGGGGATAACCCCAAAGGGATCCTTCCCCGTGAAGGAACTAGGCCCCGAGCCTCCCTACTGATCAGGGGTTCGAAGGCTGGCCCCCCGAAGGGTTCAACAGCCGCCTCAGATCGCGTGGGCCCGACACCCACTACTGGTCAGGGGTTCGAAGGTCGGCCCCCGAAAGGTTCCATGACCGCCTCAGGCTACTAGGGCTCCGTGCCCCCTACTGATCAGGGGTTCGAAGGCTGGCCTGTCGAAGGGTTCACAGCCGCCTCAGACGCCGAGCGAGGGATGACCAGGGGTACGTTCGATACATAACCAAGGCTCGGGCTGCGCTCCCGAGGTACCCTAGGACATTTCCGAGACCAGCGGGAACGACTCTGTAACGGAATCCCATCGGAGGGAGGCAACGAGCCCTCGGACCCCGTCGCTAGGGGACCGGGTCCGGCAGATCACCCGCAGGTACTTTTGGGCGTGCCTCCGGGCCCCTAGCCGACCCCTAACGAACGGGGCACGGACGTCCACTCGGATTACCCGATCGCAGCTCACCGGAGACACCATGTTCGGTGCCCATCGAGGGTAACATGGCGCACTCCCCCCCTCCTCCTTGCGGAAAGGCGACGTAGGGGCGTATATAAAAAGTCGAGTCTGTCCCTGATCGTCCTCTCGCTCCGTGCGAAGGCTCGGGGGCTGCTCTCGCAAACCCGGCTCCGGCCGAACCGTTGACAGCGTCAACATACCAGCCCGAGAACTTGGGCCCCGACAGTACACCTGGGTTACGCCCTGCTCGCATGAGGGAACCGCTAGTCACGCCGAAGCATTGCGCAAGGCATTAAGACCTCGAAGGAGTGAAACCACTCCTCCGAGGCCTCGGGGGCTACACCCGGCGGGTGCGCTCGCGCGCACCCACCGGAACAAGGTACCTCCGAGAAAGGCTGGTCCCCTTGCAAAAAAGTGCGATGCAAGCCTCCAAGCGAGTGTTAACACTCTCTTCGAGGCTCGGGGGCTACTGTCGGGGACCATAATTAGGGGTACCCTCAAGACGCCTAATTCTCAGCTGGTAACCCCCATCAGCATAAAGCTGCAAAGGCCTGATGGGTTTGATTAAGTCAGGGACCAGTCCACACGAGTGACTTGACCACGCCACGCCCGAGCCTAGCCTCGGGCGAGGGCAGCCGACCCTAAGATGACTCCGTCTCGCCTGAGGTCTCCTCTTTCACGGCAGGCGCATCCCCGGCTCGCCCTAGGCCCCGCCTCCGATAAGGAGAAACCCTGACTAAATCACCGCACCAACCGACCGAGTCACCAGGGCGTTTAACGCAAAAGGTAAGACCGACGGGCGGCCAGACTTCGCCAGTGGTGCCATAGGAGACTCCGCCCGACCCAGGGCTCGGACTCAGGCTAAGGCCTCGGAAGACGGCGAACTCCGCTCCGCCCGACCCAGGGCTCGGACTCGGGCCAAGGCCCCGGAAGACGGCGACCTCCGCCTCGCCCGACCCAGGGCTCGGACTCCGCCTCGGCCTCTGCCGAATAATCTCCGCCTCGCCCGACCAGGGCTCGGACTCTGTCTCTGTCTTGCAGGATGGACTCGGCCACAGCCTCGGAGGAGCCTCCACGACACCCGACCTAGGATACGAGACCGCCACGTCAACAGGAAGCGTCATCATCACCCTGCCCTGAGCCAACTTGGGTCGCAGAGAACAAGACCGGCGTCCCATCTGGCCAGCTATGCCAGATAGGCCGTGATGGCGCCCCGCTAGATCATGACGACGGCGGCCCCCAGCTCCCTTACGAAAGCAGGAGAACGTCAGCAAGGACCCAGCCACCTCGACAGCTGTCCCCCCGTCCGGCTCCGTTACTCCTCCAACAGCCACGACGCCACTCCAACAGGGTGCCACGATCTCTCCGGCTGCCACCTGGGCATGTACATAGGGCGCTAGCTCTCCCTCGCTAGACACGTAGCACCTTGCTACACCCCCATCTTGTACACCTGGACCCTCTCCTTACGACTATAAAAGGAAGGGCCAGGGCCTTCTTAGAAAAGGTTGGCCTCGCGGGGACGAAAGGCAGGGGCAGGCGCTCTCTCGGGGCCGCCCTCTCCCTTCACCTCGTGCGGACGCTTGTAACCCCCTACTGCAAGCGCACCCGACCTGGGCGCGGGACGAACACGAAGGCCGTGGGAATTTCTCCGACTCCCTCGCGATCCGGCTCCGGCCACCGACCTCTCTCTCACTCCGTTCCCCCCTTTGCGCTCGCTCCACGCGCTCGACCCATCTGGGCTGGGGCACGCGGCACTCTCACTCGTCGGCTCGAGGACCCCCCGGTCTCGGAACGCCGACACATTTGTTTGTCATTCTAAGTGTTTCGAGCTCCGTTCTAGTGAGAACTTTGTGATACTCTTGTGAGCTCGATTCTTGGCCGTGTGTGTGCGCGTTTCGTTGTGGATTTGTGTGTGTTGCTTCCCTCCCTTACTCTGTGCTTCGTTGTGATCATATACTTGTAAGGGCAAGAGACTCCAATTTGTGGAGATTCCTTGCAAACGGGATAGTGAAAGGAAAAACAAAACACCGTGGTATTCAAGTGGGTCTTTGGACCGCTTGAGAGGGGTTGATTGCAACCCTCGTCCGTTGGGACGCCACAACATGGAGTAGGCAAGCGTTGGTCTTGGCCGAACCACGGGATAAACCACTGTGTCACCTCTGTGCTTGATCTCTTGTGGTATTGTGTTTTGTTGAGACTTCTCTTTAGCCACTTGGCAATTATTGTGCTAACACTTAACAAGTTTTTGTGGCTTAAGTTTTAAGTTTCACAGGATCACCTATTCACCCCCCCCCTCTAGGTGCTCTCAATTGGTATCAAAGCCGTTCTCTTCACAAAGGGACTAACCGCCCGAAGAGATGGATCCTAAGGGGAAGGGTATCGTGATCAACGACAAAGAGAAGGAATCCTTCGTCAACGAGCCAAAGGACGATAAGCCTACCGACTCCGGCTCGGGCAACAGACGGAAGGAAGGGAAGAAGAAGAAGACAAGGCGCATCAAGGAGATCATCTACTACGACAGCGATGAGTCTACTTCTTCCCAAAAGGACGACCACAGCGACTACGAGAGAAGGAAACCGGTTAATTCGAACTTTTTTTTTGACTACTCTCGTATTCCGCAAAGTTCAAATTCACATTTGCTCTCCATTCCACTCGGCAAGCCCCCACACTTTGATGGAGAGGACTACGGATTTTGGAGCCACAAAATGCGTAGTCACCTATTCTCTCTCCATCCTAGTATTTGGGAGATTGTAGAGAGTGGAATGCACTTTGATAGTTCGGATAGTCCCATGTTCATTAATGAACAAATTCATAAGAATGCATAAGCTACTACTGTTCTTCTAGCTTCCTTGTGCAGGGATGAATACCATAAAGTAAGCGGCTTGGATAACGCCAAGCAGATCTGGGACACCCTCAAGATTTCTCATGAGGGGAACGACGTCACCTTGCTCACCAAGATGGAGTTGGTGGAGGGAGAGCTCGGACGGTTCGCAATGATAAGAAGCGAGGAGCCGACGCAAACATACAATCGGCTCAAGACCCTTATCAACAAGATAAGGAGCTACGGGAGCACGCGATGGACGGACCACGACGTCGTCCGCCTAATGCTAAGGTCATTTACCGTTCTTGATCCTCATTTAGTAAACAATATACGTGAAAATCCCAGGTACACCAAGATGTCGCCCGAAGAAGTTCTTGGGAAATTTGTTAGCGGGCGAATGATGATCAAGGAGGCGAGGTATGTGGACGACGCCTTGAATGGTCCGATCAACGAGCCGCAACCCCTTGCTCTCAAGGCAACACGAAGCAAGGAGGCGCTACCCAGCAAGGTGGCACAGATTGAGGCGGCCGGACTCAATGATGAAGAGATGGCTCTCATCATCAAAAGATTCAAGACGGTGCTTAAAGGTCACAAGGGACAACCAAGCAAGACCAAAGCCAAGGGGAAGCGCTCATGTTTCAAATGCGGTAAGCTTGGTCATTTTATTGCTAACTGTCCCGATAATGAAAGTGACCAGGAAAAGGGGAACAAGAGGGAGAAGAAGAAGGCATACAAGAAGGCAAAGGGCGAGGCACATCTGGGAAAGGAGTGGGATTCGGATTGCTCCTCCTCCGACTCCGACAATGAAGGACTCGCTGCCACCGCCTTCAACAAGTCTTCCCTCTTCCCCAACGAGCGTCTCACATGCCTTATGGCAAGGGAGAAGAAGGTATGTACTCGAGACTCTACGTATTCTTCTTCAAGTGAGGATGATTCTAGCGATGAGGAAATAGATTACTCTAGCTTGTTCAAGGGATTGGATAGAAATAAAATTGATAAAATCAATGAATTGATTGATGCCTTGAATGAAAAGGATAGGCTTTTAGAAAAGCAAGAGGATTTATTGTATGATGAACATGATAAATTTGTGGAGGCACAAAAATCATATGCTTTAGAAGTTAAAAGAAATGAAATGCTCTCTTATGAACTATCTACTTGTCATGAAACCATTTCTACTTTACAAGGTGTTAACAATGATTTAAATGCCAAATTAGAAGTAGCAAATAAATCTAATTCTTGTGTAGAACATGTTATGATTTGCACTAGGTGTAAGGATTTCGATATTGATGCCTGTGGTGAACACCTAGTTTTAATTTCCAAATTAAATGAGGAATTGGCTAGTCTTAATGCCCAACTTAAGACTAGCAAAAGTGAAGTTGATAAGATAAAATTTGCAAGGGATGCCTACATGGTTGGTAGACACCCCTCAATTAAGGATGGTCTTGGCTTCAAGAGAGAGGCCAAGAACTTAACAAGCCATAAGGCTCCCATCTTCGTCAAGGAGAAAGGGAAGGCCCCTATGGCTAGTAGTGCTAAAAAGAACCATGCTTTCTTGTACCATGATAGGAGACATGCTAGAAATGCTTATAATGATTTACATGTTTATGATTCTCATGCCATGTTTGCTTCTAGTTCTTCCTATAAGCATGATAGAGATATGTGTAGGAGAAATGTTGTACATATGCCTAGGAGAAATATTGCTCATGTTCCTAGAAAAGTTGTGAACAAACCTTCTACCATTTATTATGCTTGCAATGCTCCCTTTGCTATTTGTAGAAAGGGTAAGAAGGTAATTGCTAGGAAGATAGGGGCAAGATGCAAGGGAGATAAAACTTGCATTTGGGTCCCTAAGGATATTTGTGCTAACCTTGCAGGACCCAACATGAGTTGGGTACCTAAGACCCAAGCCTAAATTTGCCTTGCAGGTTTATGCATCCGGGGGTTCAAGCTGGATTATCGACAGCGGATGCACAAACCATATGACGGGGGAGAAGAAGATGTTCACCTCCTACGTCAAAAATAAGGATTCCCAAGATTCAATTATATTCGGTGATGGGAATCAAGGCAAGGTAAAAGGGTTAGGCAAAATTGCAATTTCTAATGAACACTCAATTTCCAATGTGTTTTTAGTTGAGTCTCTTGGTTACAATTTGCTATCTGTTAGTCAATTATGCAACATGGGATATAACTGTTTATTTACGAATGTAGATGTGTCTGTCTTTAGAAGATGTGATGGCTCACTAGCTTTTAAGGGTGTACTAGACGGCAAGCTTTACTTAGTTGATTTTGCAAAAGAAGAGGCCGGTCTAGATGCATGCTTAATGGCTAAGACTTGCATGGGCTGGCTGTGGCATCGCCGCTTAGCACATGTGGGGATGAAGAACCTCCACAAGCTTCTAAAGGGAGAACACGTGATAGGTCTAACAAATGTTTATTTCGAAAAAGATAGACCTTGTGCAGCTTGTCAGGCAGGTAAACAAGTGGGAGGAGCACATCACAGCAAGAATGTGATGACCACGTCAAGACCTCTGGAGCTGCTGCATATGGACCTCTTCGGACCCGTCGCCTATCTAAGCATAGGAGGAAGTAAGTATGGTCTAGTTATTGTTGATGACTTTTCCCGCTTCACTTGGGTGTTCTTCTTGCAGGATAAGTCTGAAACCCAAGGGACCCTCAAGCGCTTCCTCAGGAGAGCTCAAAATGAGTTTGAGCTCAAGGTGAAGAAAATTAGGAGCGACAACGGGTCCGAGTTCAAGAACCTTCAAGTGGAGGAGTTTCTTGAGGAGGAAGGGATCAAGCACGAGTTCTCCGCTCCCTACACACCACAGCAAAATGGTGTGGTAGAGAGGAAGAACAGGACGCTAATCGATATGGCGAGGACGATGCTTGGAGAGTTCAAGACCCCCGAGTGCTTTTGGTCGGAAGCCGTGAACACGGCTTGCCACGCCATCAACAGGGTCTACCTTCACCGCCTCCTCAAGAAGACTTCGTATGAGCTACTAACCGGTAACAAACCAAATGTATCGTACTTTCGTGTATTTGGGAGCAAGTGCTACATTCTAGTGAAGAAGGGTAGAAATTCTAAGTTTGCTCCCAAAGCTGTAGAAGGGTTTTTATTAGGTTATGATTCAAATACGAAGGCGTATAGAGTCTTCAACAAATCATCGGGTTTGGTTGAAGTCTCTAGCGACGTTGTATTTGATGAGACTAATGGCTCTCCAAGAGAGCAAGTTGTTGATTGTGATGATGTAGATGAAGAAGATGTTCCAACGGCCGCTATACGAACCATGGCGATTGGAGACGTTCGGCCACAGGAACAAGATGAACGAGATCAACCTTCTTCCTCATCAACGGTGCATCCCCCAACTCAAGACGATGAACAGGTTCATCAAAAGGAGGCGTGTGATCAAGGGGGAGCACAAGATGATCATGTGATGGAGGAAGAAGCGCAACCGGCACCTCCAACCCAAGTTCGAGCGATGATTCAAAGGGATCATCCCGTCGACCAAATTCTGGGTGACATTAGCAAGGGAGTAACTACTCGGTCTCGACTAGTTAATTTTTGTGAACATTACTCTTTTGTCTCCTCTATTGAGCCTTTCAGGGTAGAGGAGGCCTTGCTAGATCCGGATTGGGTGTTGGCCATGCAGGAGGAACTTAACAACTTCAAGCGCAATGAAGTTTGGACGCTGGTGCCTCGTCCCAAGCAAAATGTTGTGGGAACCAAGTGGGTGTTCCGCAACAAACAAGACGAGCACGGAGTGGTGACAAGGAACAAGGCTCGACTTGTGGCAAAAGGTTATGCCCAAGTCGCAGGTTTGGACTTTGAGGAGACTTTTGCTCCTGTGGCTAGGCTAGAATCAATTCGTATCTTGCTAGCATATGCCGCTCACCATTCTTTCGGGTTGTACCAAATGGATGTGAAGAGCGCTTTCCTCAACGGACCAATAAAGGAGGAGGTGTACGTAGAGCAACCCCCTGGCTTCGAGGATGAGCGGTACCCCGACCATGTGTGTAAGCTCTCTAAGGCGCTCTATGGACTTAAACAAGCCCCAAGAGCATGGTATGAATGCCTTAGAGATTTCTTAATTGCTAATGCTTTCAAGGTTGGGAAAGCCGATCCAACTCTTTTTACTAAGACTTGCGATGGTGATCTTTTTGTATGCCAAATTTATGTCGATGACATAATATTTGGTTCTACTAATCAAAAGTCTTGTGAAGAGTTTAGCAGGGTGATGACGCAGAAATTCGAGATGTCGATGATGGGCGAGTTGAACTACTTCCTTGGGTTCCAAGTGAAGCAACTCAAGGACGGCACCTTCATCTCCCAAACGAAGTACACGCAAGATCTGCTAAAGAGGTTTGGGATGAAGGACGCCAAGCCCGCAAAGACGCCGATGGGAACCGACGGACACACCGACCTCAACAAAGGAGGTAAGTCCGTTGATCAAAAAGCATACCGGTCTATGATAGGTTCTTTGCTTTACTTATGTGCTAGTAGACCGGATATTATGCTTAGCGTATGCATGTGTGCTAGATTTCAATCCGATCCTAAGGAGTGTCACTTGGTGGCGGTGAAGCGAATTCTTAGATATTTAGTCGCTACGCCTTGCTTCGGGATCTGGTATCCAAAGGGGTCTAACTTTGACTTGATTGGGTACTCAGATTCCGACTATGCTGGATGTAAGGTCGATAGGAAGAGTACATCGGGGACGTGCCAATTCTTAGGAAGGTCCCTGGTGTCATGGAACTCTAAGAAACAAACCTCCGTTGCCCTATCCACCGCCGAGGCCGAGTATGTTGCCGCAGGACAGTGTTGCGCGCAACTACTTTGGATGAGGCAAACCCTCAGGGACTTTGGCTACAATCTGAGCAAAGTCCCACTCCTATGTGATAATGAGAGTGCTATCCGAATAGCGGAAAATCCTGTTGAGCACAGCCGCACAAAGCACATTGACATCCGGCATCACTTTTTGAGAGACCACCAGCAAAAGGGAGATATCGAAGTGTTTTATGTTAGCACCGAGAACCAGCTAGCCGATATCTTTACCAAGCCTTTAGATGAGAAGACCTTTTGCAGGCTGCGTAGAGAGCTAAATGTCTTAGATTCGCGGAACTTGGATTGAATGGTAGCATACATGTGCTTATGCCCTTGATCATGTTCATTCTGCATTTTGTTGCTTATTATGGTGCTCAAGTTGTACAAACACTCCCTGGACCTCACAAGTCCGTTGCAAAGTGATGCACATGTTTAGGGGGAGATGTGTTACAACTTGATCCCTTGAGACTAACCATATGCTTGAGTTTGTTTGATTTAGTCTCAAAGGAGAATTGAAAGGGAAAAGGTGGACTTGGATCATGCAAGACTTCCACTGCACTCCGATGAGAGGGTAACTTATTCCAAGTCCATCTCATGAACTCTTATTGCCATTTGCTCTAAATTGAAGATTTTGGTGAGGCAATGGGGTTAAAGGGCCAAGATTGATCCCGTTTTGGTGCTTGATGCCAAAGGGGGAGAAAATAAAGGCCAAAGCGATAAATGGATCAGCTGCCACTTGAGAGATTTTGAAAATAGTAGAGTAGAGCTTTTGGTTTGTCAAAACTCTTTTTGTTGTCTCTCTTATCAAAGTTGGCTTCCTGTGGGGAGAAGTAGTAATTATGGGAAAAAGGGGGAGTTTTTGAAATCTTTGATCAATCTCTTTTGAAATGACTCTCTTTATGCTTTAACATGTGTGTTTGACTTAGAGATAGAGATTTGAGTTTGATTTGCAAAAACAAACCAAGTGGTGGCATAGAGTGATCCATATATGTCAAAAATGAATCAAAACAATTTTGAGTTCTTATTTGATTTGATTTTGTACTTGTTCTACTTGCTTTATGTTGTGTTGGCATAAATCACCAAAAAGGGGGAGATTGAAAGGGAAATGTGTGTCGGTGTTTTGGGTCCGACCGCACACCTGGGGTTGCCCCTCAAGGTGCTTTAGGAGTAGGAAGGTGTTGACAACTGTAGCAAAATGGTTCGTGCCGATCGCACGAGGGACGGTGGACAAGATTTACAGGTTCGGGCCGCTTAGTGATGCGTAACACCCTACGTCCTGATGAGTATGCTTGGTGGATATGAGTACAGGAAAGCTCTCTAGATCAAGAATACAGAGAGTTGGTGTAGGTGGCTAAGTAATGGGGCGATCGTTCTGAAGGGGTGCCCCCTAGGCCTTATATACTCGACCGTGGGGCAGTACACATGGATAAGATAACAACAAGTGACTAAAAGATAGTGAACCTCTTGAGATTATCCTTTACGTATCCCTCGCCGACTTATCCTCACGTGGCTTCGGTGCATGGAGGCTCCGACGCGGGAAAGTCGGATCTCTGTTGCGGTTACTCGCTCGATGCTATGGGCCGTCCAGGTTTGCACCAATCCGGCCTCATGTCGCTCTGCATTACTGGTTGTTTCTCCCCAGGCCCACGAAAGAATAACCTTACGATTCATTGGGCCCTTGGGCCTTTCGTGAGGTTCTTTACTCTTTTAGTGGACCCGGGGGATATCTGTCCCCCACAATGTGCCCTTGGGCCATTTCTAAGTATTTTGGTGATTTAGTGCCCAACACAGGTGCCTAATTGTAAAATGGTGGACAAAGTACAAATCAAGGATAAAGGTATGTTTCTAAGCCTCAGTACATTGGTTTTGAATACTAATATACTTGTCTAAGTGTTAGAAACAGAAAGTAGAAGAAAAGAAGAGAGGAGAAAAAGACTTGGCTGTGTGCAGCCAGGACTCAGTTCGGACTGGAGCACCGGACTGTCCGGTGTGCACCGGACAGTGTCCGGTGCGCCAGGCTGACTCGGCGTGAACTGGCTGCTCTCGGGAATTCGCCGACGGCGTACGGCTAAAATTCACCGGACTGTCCGGTGTGCACCGGACTGTCCGGTGAACCAACGGTCGGCCGGGCCAACGGTCGGCCGCGCAATCTGCGCGGGACACGTGGCGGAGCCAACGGTCGGAAGATGTCACCGGACTGTCCGGTGTGCACCGGACATGTCCGGTGCGCCAACGGCTCCAGATCTGCCAACGGTCTGCAACGGTCGGCTTTGCTGTTTAAGGAAACAAATCGGGCACCGGACAGTGTCCGGTGTGCACCGGACTGTCCGGTGCCCCCGACGACAGAAGGCAAGGATGGCCTTCCGGATTTGCTCTCAACGGCTCCTAGCTGCCTTGGGGCTATAAAAGGGGCCCCTAGGCGCATGGAGGAGATATACAAGCAACCTTTGAGCATTCTTGATCATCCACACTCAGTCTTTGCGCATTTGTTTGTCATTCTAAGTGTTTCGAGCTCCGTTCTAGTGAGAACTTTGTGATACTCTTGTGAGCTCGATTCTTGGCCGTGTGTGTGCGCGTTTCGCTGTGGATTTGTGTGTGTTGCTTCCCTCCCTTACTCTGTGCTTCGTTGTGATCATATACTTGTAAGGGCAAGAGACTCCAATTTGTGGAGATTCCTTGCAAACGGGATAGTGAAAGGAAAAACAAAACACCGTGGTATTCAAGTGGGTCTTTGGACCGCTTGAGAGGGGTTGATTGCAACCCTCGTCCGTTGGGACGCCACAACGTGGAGTAGGCAAGCGTTGGTCTTGGCCGAACCACGGGATAAACCACTGTGTCACCTCTGTGCTTGATCTCTTGTGGTATTGTGTTTTGTTGAGACTTCTCTTTAGCCACTTGGCAATTATTGTGCTAACACTTAACAAGTTTTTGTGGCTTAAGTTTTAAGTTTCACAGGATCACCTATTCACCCCCCCCCCTCTAGGTGCTCTCAGACAGTCCGGTGCGCCACCGGACATTGTCCGGTGCGTCAGCCACGTCATCCAACCGTTAGGGTTCGACCATTGGAGCTTCTGACAGCTGGGCCACTGAACTATCCGGTGGTGCACCGGACAGGTCCTGTTCTGTAACGCCCTGAATTTTGCAGTTGAATTTTTTCTTTTCTTTACTCGCCAAAATTCGGGCGTTACCTTTTCTTTTTCTTTTTCCCTCGCTAAACCTTGACCTTTTCCAAAGTTTTAGCGGGATTCGGTTTGGAATTCCCGTGTAAGAAAAACTCTAAAGATACTTTGTGTTGTTTGATGCACCATGCCGAACCTTGCACTTTTTTGATTGTTTGAAAGTGCAAACGCATTCATCTAAAAGATCGGATTTCGAAAACAGGGAAATAATCTTTTCTTTTTTCTTTCTCTCTCTTTCTCTCTCCTCTTTTTCTCTCTCTCCCGCGCCGTGGGCCAGCTCGGCCGGCCCAGCCGCCCCTGGCGCCCCCTCTTGGGCCCAAAGAGGCCCAGCCGCCCCCCATTTCCCCCCCCCTTGTTTTTCTTTTTTCCCAAAACCCCCTCTCCCTCTCCCTCATTCTCTCCCTCTCTCTCTCCCACCGCCGCCCTACTCCCTGCCCTAGGCCGCCGCCGCCGCCCCTTGCTCGGCCGCCGCCCCTCGCCGTCGGCCACCCCCGCCGGTGAGCCCCCTCCCCCTCCCCCTCCTCCCTCCTCCCTCCTTCCCCCTCCCCTCCTCTTTCCCCCGTCCGGCCATGGCTCAGCCGCCCGCCGCCCGGCCGCCCCCGGCCGCCCCCGGCCAGCCCCCCGGCCGCGCCCCCCCGCCCGCCTGGCCCCTGGCCGCCAGCTCGGCTGGCCTCGGCCGCCAGCTCGGCCGGCCTCGGCCGCCAGCTCGGCCGGCCCCGGCCCCAGCTCGGCCGCCCTCCCCCGCGCGCCCGCCCCAGCTCGGCCGCCCAGCCTAGGGCCGGTTCAACCGCCCTAGGGCCGGTTCAACCGCCCCCCCCCCCTCTGTTTTTTTATTTATTTTTTATTTTATTTTATTTACTTTCTGTGATCATAATTACTTTATTTTAGGTAGACTGATCATTGTTCATGCTATGGAAAATAGGAAGTTTAATTTAAAATTCCGTTATGCTATTGATTCACGTAGTTAATTGTTTATCCCGTGCAATGTTGATCAACTAAAAATGATTAGGTTTCCATTAGTATATATATATAACAGAATTCTTTTGTTAAGAACCAATTGTAACTGATCATTAGTGCATAAACTTTAACCCCCCCTGCGAGACCCTTTCCCCGTTTCTTTCTAACCATAACAAATGCGATATCGAATGTCATACTTGATGCATATTCGTTTTACCTGTTCCCTTGTATGGTGTACTGTTCTTTTGTATTAAATATGTGGATGGATGTATGTATGTTTGCGCTCGCATAGAGAACGATCCGGTCGGAGAGCCCGAGGAATTCGCAGGAGAAGCCCCTGAGCAGCAGTCGGTTGGTGGAGGCAAGTGTCCTTTGACCTATCTCTGTCCTATTCATTCTTTAATTCACCTCCCGCATTACACATTTATACCTAAGGATTGACTAGCTTTTGTTATCCATGTCCTTGTTTACCTACTTGGGTCGGATTATTACTGCTTAGCTTGATGCTATTGCTCAACTCTAATCAATGAACATGATGTGATTATCTATGATACGCTGTTTTCCCCTTCTTATTTATGATCGTACTTGTGGCATTTAAGGGGACTCGAGCGGTTTCTCGAGTGCCTCTCCGTAAGGACCTGTTCAATGGATGACCGCCCGGGAAAACAGTGCAACCATGAGGGTGGAATGGGACGCCCTTAGCTGAATAATTAGAGGAACCGGGGTGTAGTTCGCTTAGCCGTTGTGCCGTCAATGGGGCTCGGTGTATGCGGCTCGCTCTGCCAAGGTTGATTTGTCCCTTGGGGAGGAGTGCGGTACATTTAGGAAACCTAACGGGTGGCTACAGCCCCGGGGAATCTTTGTAAAGGCTACGTAGTGAGACCCTGCCTATTCACCTTGGTAGTGTTTAAGGGTTTGATCAGCCCGAGGCAAGTGGGAATCACGGCTTGTGGGTAAAGTGCGCAACCTCTGCAGAGTATTATGAAACTGATATATCAGCCGTGCTCGTGGTTATGAGCGGCCAAGGGAGCTCCAGAGATTAGTGATACTTGATCAGTGATATTTTGGTACAGGTGGCAATGAGATTGATGGTTCTGATTATGATTATGGTATTGGTAAGTGGTATTCTTTCCGTTTGGAAAGGATACATTGGGCTAATAACTTGGGTTAATGTTAAAACCTGGCTCTCTACTAGTAAGTAATGACCTGACCAACTAAAAGCAACTGCTTGACTTATCCCCACATAAAGCTAGTCCACTACAGCCAAACGGGATGCTTGCTGAGTATGTTGATGTGTACTCACCCTTGCTCTACCACCAATCCTCCCCTAGGTTGTCAGCATTGCAACCACTGCTCAGGAGAAGATGAAGCTGTGGAAGGAGACTTCCAGGAGTTCCAAGACTACGACGAGTTCTAGGTGTGGGTTAGCGGCAACCCCCAGTCGGCTGCCTGTGAAGGCCGCGTTATCTACGTTTCTTTTCCGCACTTTGATTTATTGTAAGAACTATATGGACGTCTCAGACGTATGATGTAATCGACTATTATTTCCCCTTTTAATACTATTTTGAGCACTGTGTGATGATGTCCATGTTATGTAACTGCTGTGTACGTGAATAACTGATCCTGGCACGTACATGGTTCGCATTCGGTTTACCTTCTAAAAACCGGGTGTGACATAAGTGGTATCAAAGCCGTGCTGACTGTAGGACCGCTAACCTAGGGTAGAATGGTCGTTCTAAGGATTATAGACCTCTGTCCTTGCCTTGACTTTGATATCCCTTCAAAAGTTGGTCATACCGACCAAACCTATGTTCTACTATATATTATACCTTGCTGAAAATTATGCTTTATTCTAATCCCTCATTTATTTATGATTCATTATTTGCTGGTCATACTAATTCTGTTCTCACCCTTTTGCTTGCGATGTCTTTTGTAGATGGCTCGACTTAGACACACTGCACGAAAGTCCGTCATCCCCTTCTTACCCTCCCGCCTTGCTGAGCGTCCGCTTCGCCGTCCCGTGGCCGGACAGTCCAGCCACTTGGAGAGACTGCACCACCGCCTGCATGAGGAGCAGGAACGTCGACGACAGGAGCAGCAGGGCTCTTCTTTCTCGCTCCAGCAGGAGATAGAGTCTGTGAGGAGCTGCTCCCCTGTGCTTCCCCTGGAGGCGCCCCCTGCACCACCACTGGGCGTCCCAGCTTCTGGAGTAGCTGTTGGAGGAGATCCAGACAACGGAGATGGCGACGACAGCTTGAGCCACGACATCGACTTCTCTGCTGACCATGAGCCGGAAGGATGGGTTGCTCGACCCATCACTCGCGACGCTGCTCGCGGGTGTCACTTCCACGACGCGCTCGACACCCTGCTACGTCGGGCACTTGACCGGCGTACTTGGTCCATCGAGTATCGCTGTGTGGTCTACCAGCATAGTCGCGGGGTCTACCCGGACCGCTGGGAGGCGACCTGCTTGGTGCGCCGTCCGGAGAACAGTCTCCAGGGCGCGGAGGCTTGCTCAGAGCACTATTCTATCTCTGAGCGGGACTCAGCTGAGGCAGCCATGCAGGATGCTGCACGGCGTGCGCTTTCGCACTACTGCTCGGTTCTCGGTGGGGTAGCTGACGGCCTCGACCTGAAGTATTACCCCCGCCGTCCATCTGGCAGCACAGGAGGCGTGATTGTTTCACCTGCCGGTGAGGACAATCCTAGGTTGAGCAGCACAGTCAACCTAGCCGCCGTGCTAAACACGGAGCTGGACCATGCATTAGACGAGCTGAGTAGGGCTCGTGCTGAGATCGCCCTGCTGCGGGCTGAGCGCGCGGAGCGTCGTCACTTGGATGATGGTTCCCCCGCTCCCGTTGGGACTCAGCACCCGTATCGCTCACCTCGGCGTGGACTCCAGTCTTATGGCAATCCCGACTGCAAGACCAAGATAAATCTAGAACCATAGATCGTTAGAGTTGGATCTTGTAATTAATACGAAATATATATACATAGAAGCTTCAGTCTTAGCGTTAGTCTCGGTCTTAGTTAGTCTTAGTTAGACAGGGTAGTTTGCTATATCCTGTGCATTTATGTTTGTCATGATGAACTATGTTTGGTTTGGATCTTTGTAATGATTGTCACCAGAGTGTGGGTATCCCCTGCATTTTGGTTTACCTATTATGTTAATGGAGTTAGTTATATAGTTGGGAAACCCTTTATTCTACTTTCCTCTTTATCTGAGAAGCTGTGTGGCCTGTGTTGGAGATCAGTGAAGATGCTCATCTGTTCAGTGCTGTTGGAGAATTCTATACCCTTTTCTTATGCTGCAAGATTTGCCAGATCAGTTCTGATGTGTGGTTGCATTCTGCAGATGTCAGAGAACAGGCGCAGAGGAGGAAGGCGTGCTCAGCAGGAGCAAGCCGCCCCGCAGGATGAGGTGCCCCAGCAGCAGCACCTGCCGCCCCCGCCCCCGATGTCGATCGAGCAGATGTTTCTGATGCAGACTCAGGCAGTTCAGGCCATCGGTCAGACTCTGGCCGCCATTCAGCAGCAGCAGCAGCAGCAGCAGCAGCAGCAAGCACCACCCCAGCCTCAGATGCCCCAGATGCCCAGAGACAAGCGTGCTGAATTCATGAGAGGTCATCCCCCAATGTTCGCTCACTCTTCTGACCCCATGGATGCTGAAGATTGGCTGCGCACTGTGGAGCGGGAGTTGCATACCGCTCAGTGTGATGACAGGGAGAAAGTCTTGTATGGTCCCCGTCTGTTGAGAGGAGCAGCCCAATCATGGTGGGAGTCTTACCTCGCCACCCATGCCAACCCCGATGCCATCACCTGGGAAGAGTTCAGAGGTAGCTTTCGTCAGTACCATGTGCCTGCAGGTCTGATGACAGTGAAGAAGGAGGAGTTCCTGGCCCTTAAGCAAGGGTCATCGTCTGTCAGTGAGTATCGAGACAGGTTTCTGCAGTTGTCTCGCTATGCTCCTGAAGATGTCAACACTGATGCCAAGCGACAGTACCGTTTCTTGAGAGGCTTGGTTGACCCTCTGCAGTATCAGCTGATGAATCACACCTTCCCGACATTCCAGCACTTGATTGACAGAGCAATCATGACAGAAAGGAAGCGTAAGGAGATGGAGGATCGTAAGCGCAAGATCAGTGGACCCCAGCCTGGAAGCAGCAGCCGTCCTCGTTTCTCAGGCAATCAACCTCAGCAGTTCAGGCAGAACCAGCGTCCACCTCAGCAGCATCAGCAGCGTCAGCAGTATCAGCAGTTCCAAAGGCAGTATCCTCAGCACCAGTACCAGAATCGTTAGAGCAATCAGTCAGGAGGAGGTCAGTTTTAGAGGCAGAACCAGCAGACACCTCGTCTTCCTGCCCCCGCAACTCAGCAGAACAATCAGGCAGCACCAGCTCAGGTTGGAAACAGAGCATGTTTCCACTGTGGAGAGCAAGGCCACTGGGTGATGCAATGTCCGAAGAAGGCAGCCCAGCAGCAGTCAGGCCCCAATGCCCCAGCAAAGCAGAATGTGTCCCAGCCTGGATCAGGCAACCGCCCTCAGCAGCGCTATAATCATGGAAGATTGAATCACTTGGAGGCTGAAGCAGTTCAGGAGACCCCCGGCATGACAGTAGGTATGTTCCCAGTCGACTCCCATATTGCAGAAGTGTTATTTGATACTGGAGCAACGCATTCTTTTATTACTGCATCATGGGTAGAAGCACATAATCTTCCAATTACTACCATGTCAACCCCCATTCAAATTGACTCAGCCGGTGGTAGAATTCGAGCTGATAGCATTTGTTTGAATGTAAGTGTGGAAATAAGGGGGATAGCGTTTCCCGCCAACCTTATAGTAATGGGTACTCAGGGAATAGATGTCATCCTAGGGATGAATTGGCTAGATAAGTATCAGGCAGTTATCAGTTGTGATAAGAGGACAATCAAGTTGGTGTCCCCACTAGGAGAGGAAGTGGTGACCGAGTTAGTCCCGCCTGAGCCAAAGAAAAGAAGTTGTTATCAGATGGCTGTCGATAGCAGTGAAGCAGACCCAATTGAGGGTATCAAGGTTGTGTCTGAATTCCCAGATGTGTTTCCAAAGGACTTACCGGGTATGCCACCAGAGCGGGAAGTTGAGTTTGCCATAGAGCTTCTTCCTGGAACCGCCCCTATCTTTAAGAGAGCTTACAGAATATCCGGACCGGAGTTGGTTGAGCTTAAGAAGCAGATTGATGAGCTGTCAGAGAAAGGTTACATCCGGCCAAGCACCTCGCCTTGGGCCGCCCCTGTCTTGTTTGTGGAGAAGAAAGATGGCACCAAAAGGATGTGTATCGATTATCGAGCTTTGAATGAAGTCACGATCAAGAACAAGTATCCCTTGCCCAGAATAGAAGATCTGTTCGACCAGTTGAGAGGAGCCAGTGTGTTCTCCAAGATCGATCTGAGGTCAGGTTATCATCAGCTCAGGATCCGACCTTCGGACATTCCGAAGACGGCATTCATTACCAAGTATGGGTTATATGAGTTCATAGTGATGTCTTTTGGTTTGACCAATGCACCAGCGTTCTTTATGAACTTGATGAACAGTGTATTCATGGATTATCTCGATAAGTTTGTGGTGGTATTCATTGATGACATTCTGGTTTATTCTCGAAGCGAAGAAGAGCATGCAGATCATTTGAGGATGGTATTGCAGAGATTGCGAGAGCACCAGTTGTATGCAAAGTTGAGCAAGTGTGAGTTCTGGATCAGTGAAGTCCTGTTCTTGGGTCACATAATCAACAAGGAAGGATTGGCTGTGGATCCGAAGAAAGTGGCAGATATTCTGAACTGGAAAGCGCCAACAGATGCTCGAGGAATCAAGAGCTTCATTGGAATGGCCGGATATTATCGGCGATTCATTGAAGGGTTTTCGAAGATTGCGAAACCAATGACAGCGTTGCTAGGCAACAAAGTTGAGTTCAAGTGGACCCAGAAATGTCAAGAGGCCTTCGAAGCGCTGAAAGAGAAGTTGACAACAGCGCCTGTCCTAGTCTTGACTGATGTGCACAAGCCCTTCTCTGTGTATTGTGATGCTTGTTACACAGGTTTGGGATGCGTGTTGATGCAAGAGGGAAGAGTTGTGGCTTACTCGTCCCGACAGCTGAAGGTTCATGAGAAGAATTACCCAATCCATGATCTAGAGTTGGCAGCAGTGGTTCACGCACTGAAGACATGGAGGCACTATCTGTATGGACAGAAATGCGATGTTTACACAGATCACAAGAGTCTGAAGTACATATTCACTCAGTCAGAATTGAATATGAGGCAAAGAAGATGGTTAGAGTTGATCAAAGACTATGAGTTGGAGATCCATTACCATCCAGGCAAAGCAAACGTAGTGGCAGATGCTTTGAGCAGAAAGAGTCAAGTCAATCTGATGGTCGCTCGTCCGATGCCTTATGAGTTGGCCAAGGAGTTTGACAGGTTGAGTCTCGGATTTCTGAACAATTCGCGAGGAGTCACAGTTGAATTGGAACCTACCTTGGAGCGAGAAATCAAAGAAGCGCAGAAGAATGATGAGAAGATCAGTGAGATTCGGCGACTGATTCTAGATGGCAGAGGCAAAGATTTTCGAGAAGATGCAGAAGGCGTGATATGGTTCAAAGACCGCTTGTGTGTTCCCAATGTCCAGTCTATTCGGGAGTTGATTCTCAAGGAAGCTCATGAGACAGCTTATTCGATTCACCCTGGCAGTGAGAAGATGTATCAGGATCTGAAGAAGAAATTTTGGTGGTATGGAATGAAGAGGGAAATCGCAGAGCATGTGGCTAAGTGCGATAGTTGTCGGCGAATTAAGGCAGAGCATCAGAGACCAGCTGGATTGTTGCAATCGTTGCAAATTCCTCAGTGGAAATGGGATGAAATTGGTATGGATTTCATAGTTGGATTGCCTCGCACTCGAGCCGGCTACGATTCTATTTGGGTAGTAGTGGACCGCTTGACCAAGTCAGCCCACTTCATACCTGTCAAGACCACCTACAGCAGTGCAGTATTGGCAGAACTGTATATGTCTCGGATCGTTTGTCTTCATGGTGTGCCAAAGAAGATAGTGTCAGACAGAGGAACGCAGTTCACCTCTCATTTCTGGCAGCAGTTGCATGAAGCCTTGGGCACGCATCTGAATTTCAGTTCAGCTTATCATCCGCAGACAGATGGCCAGACTGAAAGGACCAATCAAATTCTCGAAGACATGTTGAGAGCCTGTGCGTTGCAAGATCAGTCCGGATGGGATAAGAGATTGCCCTATGCAGAGTTTTCCTATAACAACAGTTACCAGGCCAGTTTGAAGATGTCACCATTTCAAGCGCTCTATGGAAAGAGTTGCAGAACTCCGTTGCAATGGGATCAGCCTGGAGAAAAGCAAGTGTTTGGGCCAGATATTTTGCTTGAAGCCGAAAAGAACATCAAGATGGTCCGAGAGAATCTGAAGATAGCGCAATCGAGGCAGCGAAGCTATGCAGACACAAGAAGAAGAGAGCTGAGTTTTGAAGTCGGAGACTTCGTCTATCTGAAAGTGTCACCAATCAGAGGAGTCAGAAGGTTCGGAATCAAAGGCAAGCTAGCACCCCGCTACATTGGTCCGTACCAGATCCTCTCAAAGCGTGGAGAAGTGGCTTATCAGCTCAGTCTGCCAGAGAATTTGTCAGCTGTGCATGATGTCTTTCATGTGTCTCAGTTGAAGAAGTGCTTGCGTGTGCCAGAAGAGCAGTTGCCAGTGGAAGGTCTGGAAGTCCAGGAGGACTTGACCTATGTTGAGAAGCCAGCTCAGATCCTTGAGGTTGCAGATAGGGTCACCCGAAGGAAGACCATCAGAATGTGCAAAGTCAGATGGAGTCACCACTCTGAGGAAGAAGCAACCTGGGAGCGTGAAGATGATTTGATGGCCAAGTACCCAGAGCTCTTTGCTAGCCAGCCCTGAATCTCGAGGGCGAGATTCTTTTAAGGGGGATAGGTTTGTAACGCCCCGAATTTTGCAGTTGAATTTTTTCTTTTCTTTACTCGCCAAAATTCGGGCGTTACCTTTTCTTTTTTTTTTCCCTCGCTAAACCTTGACCTTTTCCAAAGTTTTAGCGGGATTCGGTTTGGAATTCCCGTGTAAGAAAAACTCTAAAGATACTTTGTGTTGTTTGATGCACCATGCCGAACCTTGCACTTTTTGATTGTTTGAAAGTGCAAACGCATTCATCTAAAAGATCGGATTTCGAAAACAGGGAAATAATCTTTTCTTTTTTCTTTCTCTCTCTTTCTCTCTCCTCTTTTTCTCTCTCTCCCGCGCCGTGGGCCAGCTCGGCCGGCCCAGCCGCCCCTGGCGCCCCCTCTTGGGCCCAAAGAGGCCCAGCCGCCCCCCATTTCCCCCCCTTGTTTTTCTTTTTTCCCAAAACCCCCTCTCCCTCTCCCTCATTCTCTCCCTCTCTCTCTCCCACCGCCGCCCTACTCCCTGCCCTAGGCCGCCGCCGCCGCCCCTTGCTCGGTCGCCGCCCCTCGCCGTCGGCCACCCCCGCCGGTGAGCCCCCTCCCCCTCCTCCCTCCTTCCCCCTCCCCTCCTCTTTCCCCCGTCCGGCCATGGCTCAGCCGCCCGCCGCCCGGCCGCCCCCGGCCGCCCCCGGCCAGCCCCCCGGCCAGCCCCCCCGGCCAGCCCCCCCGGCCGCGCCCCCCCCGCCCGCCTGGCCCCTGGCCGCCAGCTCGGCTGGCCTTGGCCGCCAGCTCGGCCGGCCTCGGCCGCCAGCTCGGCCGGCCCCGGCCCCAGCTCGGCCGCCCTCCCCCGCGCGCCCGCCCCAGCTCGGCCGCCCAGCCTAGGGCCGGTTCAACCGCCCTAGGGCCGGTTCAACCGCCCCCCTCTGTTTTTTTTATTTATTTTTTATTTTATTTTATTTACTTTCTGTGATCATAATTACTTTATTTTAGGTAGACTGATCATTGTTCATGCTATGGAAAATAGGAAGTTTAATTTAAAATTCCGTTATGCTATTGATTCACGTAGTTAATTGTTTATCCCGTGCAATGTTGATCAACTAAAAATGATTAGGTTTCCATTAGTATATATATATAACAGAATTCTTTTGTTAAGAACCAATTGTAACTGATCATTAGTGCATAAACTTTAACCCCCCCTGCGAGACCCTTTCCCCGTTTCTTTCTAACCATAACAAATGCGATATCGAATGTCATACTTGATGCATATTCGTTTTACCTGTTCCCTTGTATGGTGTACTGTTCTTTTGTATTAAATATGTGGATGGATGTATGTATGTTTGCGCTCGCATAGAGAACGATCCGGTCGGAGAGCCCGAGGAATTCGCAGGAGAAGCCCCTGAGCAGCAGTCGGTTGGTGGAGGCAAGTGTCCTTTGACCTATCTCTGTCCTATTCATTCTTTAATTCACCTCCCGCATTACACATTTATACCTAAGGATTGACTAGCTTTTGTTATCCATGTCCTTGTTTACCTACTTGGGTCGGATTATTACTGCTTAGCTTGATGCTATTGCTCAACTCTAATCAATGAACATGATGTGATTATCTATGATACGCTGTTTTCCCCTTCTTATTTATGATCGTACTTGTGGCATTTAAGGGGACTCGAGCGGTTTCTCGAGTGCCTCTCCGTAAGGACCTGTTCAATGGATGACCGCCCGGGAAAACAGTGCAACCATGAGGGTGGAATGGGACGCCCTTAGCTGAATAATTAGAGGAACCGGGGTGTAGTTCGCTTAGCCGTTGTGCCGTCAATGGGGCTCGGTGTATGCGGCTCGCTCTGCCAAGGTTGATTTGTCCCTTGGGGAGGAGTGCGGTACATTTAGGAAACCTAACGGGTGGCTACAGCCCCGGGGAATCTTTGTAAAGGCTACGTAGTGAGACCCTGCCTATTCACCTTGGTAGTGTTTAAGGGTTTGATCAGCCCGAGGCAAGTGGGAATCACGGCTTGTGGGTAAAGTGCGCAACCTCTGCAGAGTGTTATGAAACTGATATATCAGCCGTGCTCGCGGTTATGAGCGGCCAAGGGAGCTCCAGAGATTAGTGATACTTGATCAGTGATATTTTGGTACAGGTGGCAATGAGATTGATGGTTCTGATTATGATTATGGTATTGGTAAGTGGTATTCTTTCCGTTTGGAAAGGATACATTGGGCTAATAACTTGGGTTAATGTTAAAACCTGGCTCTCTACTAGTAAGTAATGACCTGACCAACTAAAAGCAACTGCTTGACTTATCCCCACATAAAGCTAGTCCACTACAGCCAAACGGGATGCTTGCTGAGTATGTTGATGTGTACTCACCCTTGCTCTACACACCAATCCCCCCCCAGGTTGTCAGCATTGCAACCACTGCTCAGGAGAAGATGAAGCTGTGGAAGGAGACTTCCAGGAGTTCCAAGACTACGACGAGTTCTAGGTGTGGGTTAGCGGCAACCCCCAGTCGGCTGCCTGTGAAGGCCGCGTTATCTACGTTTCTTTTCCGCACTTTGATTTATTGTAAGAACTATATGGACGTCTCATACGTATGATGTAATCGACTATTATTTCCCCTTTTAATACTATTTTGAGCACTGTGTGATGATGTCCATGTTATGTAACTGCTGTGTACGTGAATAACTGATCCTGGCACGTACATGGTTCGCATTCGGTTTACCTTCTAAAAACCGGGTGTGACATGTTCACTACGGTATGAAGACACGATGCCTGTGTGGCTATCCCTAGCCACGCGGAGAACAGCCCCAAGGATATCTCGTGAGTAGTTGAGGTGGTGTTCTCGGAGAAAACGTCATCGGGCCCAGACCTCCTCAAGAAGGCGCAGGACCCCTGTGCGCACAACCCGGACCCCTGAAGTAAAGCAGCCCGGAGCCATTGGATGGAGTTCGGACCCCACCAAGTGAGCTCCAGACCACCCATAACAAGGTCCCGGGGGAGGAAGTATCGTGGCCTAGGCATGGGTCCGGTGTTGACGCGCGTCAGGGCTCTATCCAGTGCGCCTCCGCTCCCCGCTCGGCCGAGGGCCTAATGCTGCCACATGGCTTATTGCCCGTGACGTAGGCCAGCGGGCGGAGCATGACATAGGGACTCTGGGCCGCGCGACCTCCGCATTTATTTCAGAGAGGCTGCGCCGCATGTCCACCCTGCTGTCAGGTGATGTGCCCCTTTGGCATTTAATGCGTCCTGTCCACTCCGCTGGCAGACGGCGCCCAGGCCATACAACAGGCGGTGTGCCCGTCTAATCTGAACAGTATGCCCGTGCTGTAAGATACGCTATGTCCACCAGCACTTGTGCTTTACCAGGGAAGCTTCCCTAGCACACCAACACTACGTGGACCACGGGTGTCAGAGCGCAGGAAGATTGCTCCAGCAGCCAACTATTGCTGCTCCAAGTCTTGCATCCATTGTGCTCCTGGGCCCACATGTTGGAGCTCAGCACTCTTGTACACGCCCCCCTTGAGCTATAAAAGGGGGAGCATGCAACGTTACAAGGGCGAAACACACTTAGACTCCCTCAGGCTTACACATGACTTAAGCTCTCAAGCAATACAACACACAGTGGAGTAGGGTATTATGCTTCGGCGGCCCGAACCACTCTAAACTCTTGCGTGTTCTTGTGTTCATTCCTACATTTCTCAACGGGCAAAACGCTTAAGCCCCCTCCACATCTTAGGACTTAGGGCGGGTGCACTCCGCCACCCGGCCGGAGAATTTCCTCTCCGACAACTTCAAACTCTTATGATCCATGTATACTTGACACTTGGTTCCCATAATATAATGTCTCCAAATCTTAAGCGCATGCACAACTGCTGCCAGTTCTAAGTCATGAGTGGGGTAGTTCAATTCATGTTTCTGTAACTGACGAGAAGCATAGGCAATCACATGTCCCTCTTGCATGAGCACACATCCTAAGCCTTGGCCACATGCATCACAATAGATATCAAATCCTTTTTGTAGGTCTGGCATAACCAATACTGGTGGCGACATCAATCTTTTCTTCAATTGATCAAAGATGTCTTGGCACTTCTCGTCACACTTAAATTCTTTGCCCTTCTCCAAAAGTGAGGTCATAGGCTTAGCAATCTTAGAAAATCCTTCAATAAACCTCCGATAATATCCTGCGAGTCCCAAGAAACTCCGAATCTCCGTAACTGTAGTGGGTACTCTCCACTCCATTATCTCCTTGACCTTAGCAGGATCCACTGATATTCCTCCATTAGAAATAATAAGACCAAGAAATGGCACCTCGATAATGCAAAACTCACACTTGCTAAACTTGGCATAGAGTTGATTATCTCTTAGCTTCTGTAGCACCAATCTCAGATGTTTCTCATGATCACTATCACTCTTGGAATAGATAAGAATATCGTCGATGAATACCACGACGAATCTGTCCAAATACTCCATAAACACCTTATTCATCAAATTCATAAAATAAGCTGGTGCATTGGTTAATCCAAACGACATAACAGTGAACTCATATAATCCATATCGAGTCGAGGATGCTGTCTTGGGAATATCTGATGGTCTAATCCTCATTTGATGGTAACCAGATCGGAGATCAATCTTCGAGAATACCCTGGCACCTCTCATCTAATCAAATAAATCCTCAATACGGGGTAACGGATACTTGTTCTTCACAGTAACATCGTTAAGTGATCTATAATCCACACACATCCGCTGTGATCCATCCTTCTTCTGTACAAACATAACCGACGCTCCCCAAGGTGAGGAACTCGGACGAATGTACCCAGCCTCTTGCAACTCTGTTAATTGTTTCTTCAGTTCCTTTAACTCTTTTACAGACATCATGTATGGTCGTTTAGAAATAGGGGTAGTCCCAGGTAAGCGATCAATAACAAACTCAACTTCTCTATTAGGTGGCATCCCTGGTAACTCCTCTGGAAAGACATCTGGAAAATCTCTAACCACACGAATGTTGTCGCCAACAAACTCCTCAGGTATAAAGAACATTGCATGTTTGGATGAGGTGGTTACTGCAATATTAACTTGAAATCTTTCTCCTTTAGGGATGGTGAGTTCTACGGTGTAACACCCCTGGTGTTCATATTCTGCTCGACAACGAGTATGTATTTAAGCACGTAATATCAGTAAATAAAATGGACACTAAATTTTAATCACCTTTGGTTATCACGATTTTGATATCGTATCTGTCCCTGTGATTCTATACTACCCAAAAATTTTCGTGGAATTCAAACTTTAGTTAATCTTCTAAATTGTTGAGTCGTGTGCCTGATTAAAATTAATCGAATGAGCGAAGGTAGATTTAGAAGCCTAACTTGTCTTGTGGTTTTGTCCAAATAAATTTATTAGAATTCATCGGTTAAGCGAATGCGAATTTGGAAATTTAGTTCAGCTCTCTGAGTTCGTCCCAAACAAATTAATAGAACTCAACGACTAAAGTTTTCGGTGCAAAATAATTCAGTCTCCACTCGTCGACTGAGAAGTCATATCTAAGGAATTATAATTGAGATTTGAATCTCCACGTAAATTATCTGTGGCCGTGGAATCGGGTGTTGAGACTGCGAATGAAATTATTTGATTTTAAATCAAATCGAACACAGTCTAAAAATATTTCACGAAGCTCGAACTTTAGTAACCTTCAAAAATATTGAGTCCGGTGTTGTTTAGATTGGTCGAGTGTGTGAATATGATTTAGGAAAGAAGCTGGTTTTATAAATTCAGACCACACTCGGAATCCAAGGAAAACAAGACGTAGGATTGTTAATTGAATTGCTCTCTAGTCGAATGTTCGGATAGCAGGCAAAATTTGTCTAAATTTAATCGAAACAAATGCAAATTAAATTAATCGATTAAGGCGAATTAGAGATGTCACCTAATTATTTCGCTCTGGTTCGAGCGATCTCTACGAACTCTGTAGCGATGATATTAAGGGTGGACTTTTTAAAATAAATCAAACTAGAACTAAATGAAACTAGAACAACGGTTAGCCGATTCACTTTCCTATTTAAAACACCCAGAAAATAATTACTAAATTGACGATAGCGCTTTAAATTGGCCCATTTACTCCTCGTTTTAAATCCAAATCCCAATACTCAGAACATATAAGGTTTATCTGTTTTAAACTAGATTTGACATAGTTTGAAATATCCAAGCCGATCTCGTTTGGTTCGGTCCATGTGTTCCTCGCCCAGATCCAAATTTTCGAATATAGATAACGGGTAGTAGTTATCTAACGCTGAGAATATTCACCAGGTCGAACACTGTCTAAATACTGTCATCGATCTTGTCTTGGTTTGAACAATTTTTACGTCTTTTAAACACTAAACCATGAAACTGTGTTTATCCGTGTAGATTTGTTTAGAAAATGAGAAGGAAATTTCACATTTCCTTGCTCACGTCGACCACCAGGTTTCTAGACTTTTCATTCTCTTGTTGCGGTCCTATCTCCTTGTGGATATTTTTCCACCGTTCTTATCTCCTCAGTGTCGAATGCTCACTTGCTCAGGTCCCCGGCCGAGCTTGTCTCCAGCTCATGCCCACTCTCTGCCCAGCTGCCATATCCCAACGCCGCGTCTCCGGCCCTTCTGATCGTGGTGGCTACGCGCCGGGGCACCGCCGACTCCAGTCCCCAGTTCAGCCTCCTGTCGTTTCGATCCTCAGCCTCACCTCCTCTGCTAGCCACGACACCCGCTCCTAGTTCTCTGCTCGCCGGCGCCATAGACTGCTCGCGATCGCTGCGTTGTCTGGGTCGCAGTCACCATATCTAAACCGTCCAGCTCCTGGCCTAAGCACTGGTCGGCCTCACAAGTTCGGTATCCAGTTCTCCTGGGGCGAGTTACCTTCTCCATCGTGCAGAGCTCCCATGAGCGCGTGTCCCTGCTCGGCCAGCGCTGCTCTCTATCTCTCCCCTTGCCGAGCTCCCTCATCTTGCCCCTAACCCTCGTGGCGGTGTCGTTCGTCGTGACCCCTATGTCGGAGCTCGCCGGCCATGCTCCTCTGCCCAACGCCGGCATCCTTCACAACTCGGACTCCTCATCTCCATGCCATGGTGCCATTCCCCAGTGCCGTTTGGCCTCCCTGGTGCCTGTCCCAACAAGTAGCAACAACGTCGATGCCGGTCTTCATCAGCCAGCGTCGTCGCTCATCGTTCGTGCTCTCCATGTTCCGGTGCTCCATGCTTCTTCTCGGCGCAAAACCCGAACACCGCCCTTGTCCGTGCGAGCTCGACTGGATTCCCACCTTCGCGACCTCGTCGTCGATTTAGCAGCAGCCCCTGCAGAACAATTGGGTGTCATGGGAGGGGATAGCTCCGTGCGTTGTCGGCAAGGTGCTCGACATAATGGCGGAATTGGAAATCGTAGCTGTGCTCGTGGCCTTCGAGACGGATTAAATTATTGGTGAGCTGTCGTCGCTCTCGCTCTTCATTTTAATATTTCTCATTAGTTTGGTATACTTGCGCTATTAATGTGGGCCGGTGACGTGCGCATAGATCACAATAGTGAATTAGTGCAAGAATAAAATTTGATCGTGTAGAATAGTGAAGTCTAGTACGTCGCTCGTCACGTATTTGGTGTTATACGCGAACTGGGTAGCGTCGTCGATTTCGTGGGTTCAAGTAGGATTTTAGTAGCGAGCTGATTCGTTATTCCTGTTAGTCGAATTGTTAGATAGATTGAATAAATATGTGTAATGCGAAATAAAATTAAATTAGTTCTTGGTAAGCAAAGTGGATAATTTATAAAGCGAGGGATAAGTTTAGCATTTAATTAATTAGCTGATGAGTTGTGTTTAGGCTAATTGTGTTTAATGTGTATAGTTTGTTGTTTGTGATGTTTGTGTCAGGTTCGTTTAATTTAGAGAAGCGTGATTATTTCGCGTAGTTGTATATCGATAACTAGTATTTCCGTATAAACTTGTACAACGCCTCACCGCTAGGTGTTTAATTTGCAGACATGTAATAGTATTTTGTCTCTAATATTCCTGTTTATATGCATTTATGTGCATCGTGCATTTCAATTAGGTACGATAATTGATCGCGCAATGCGGAAGACGAATCAAGTCGACCCTAAGCGCGGGCTACTCCGTATGGTGATGCTGATGGACGAACCTGCCCGAACAAATGCCAACACAAAAGGATGGTCGTCAAGTGGTCGCCACCTAACAAACACTAACATAGTGTTTATTCCAGGCAAGCCCCGGTGCTTGCAAACCCGTTCCTTGTGTTTTTAAATAATTATTGCACAATTTAAGTCTAGTGAAATGTGCATTAGGTTTATAGGAGTTGCTTGGAAACCCTTTGATGTGTTGTCTACCTTTATATCCATACCTTTATAGATACTTCTAATGAAGTATCAAAATATGATTTACAAAATCGCTTAGCCTTGCTTAGAGGTAAATCTTGTGGATAGAGGTTGTCCTTTGCATTAAGGCCTAGCTCAGGGGTTATCCTGAGGAAGGATGACTTCTACCTACAAGAATATTTTCATTGGGAGCATGGTGGGATCTTACTGCAAAGTTCCCTATAATGCTCTTTTTATCCTAAGGAATACAAACAATCCTAAGGATGGAAGTACTTAAATCGGAACTTGAGCTAGGAACAGGTGATGTTCTACCCTGGTTGATTAAGGATTATACTGAATGTAGGCTTGATGACCGAGGACCTTTTAACTGGTCACATGCCTCATCATGGGTAAGCTTTGCCTCGGGCAGACTAATACCAGAATAAGATAACACGCAATGTGAGTGGAGAGATGGCGAGAGTAGCGTGTATCCTCCGTGGCAAGAGGCTGGACGGTGGTGTATCTATGCTCTCGGTTGGCGTGAACCTGATCTGGTCTTAAGAACCCCGGTGGCGAGTTGACATATGCAAGGGTTAAGTGCTACATATGTCGTGTGATATGAAGACTTGGTCACTGTCATGCAATCTAAGTCATGGATGAAATCTTATTGAGCAAAAATCATGTTGGATTGATTAATGTGATGGCGAAATTAGACTAGATGCAAACAAGGTCTATTAATACTTAATCTAGCATTAAAATGTTGAAAGTAAGGACTCACTTTAGTAAGCTATTTCTGCAAAAGTATCTAAGTTGATTCTTGCTAAAGCCTTGTCCTTAATTCCTATTTATTCAGCATATCCTTGAGAGTCTTTTCTTTAGTCGGGTAAGTTTTGCTGAGTAATTCCATACTCAGGGTTTTATTCCCTGTTGTTTTCAGGTTATAGTTTTGTGCTACTGATGATGGTGTTAAGTGCCTGTGGCCTTCTTATGAGTCTAAGTACTTCTATACTTCTTATTGAGGATGGTCACTTGAGCTAGCATATATTTCAAAACTACAAATAATTTATAACAGTTCAAATTTATTTCTTTGAATCACTTTTGTAATCACTCTGATCATGTACAAAGTAAAATTTTTGTAACTTGTAAAATTTGGTAATAAGATTTCCGCTGCAAACTGTTGGTGTGTGTGATTTGTGTTACTTAATCTTGCGATATTGATTCTAAGTGGTTTATCCGGGGTCCTTGGAACACTCGGACGGATCCTGTTAATTTATCTGGTGCACATGCATAGCCGTCTGAGGTCTTTGAGACAAGGGCAGGTGCATGTGGGCCCAATAACTTGGAAGGTTCTGCCATAGCTGGTATCAGAGCAAGATTAAGTATATACGGTCACATACGTATTTTCAAAACAAAAGTTTTGGTTTTAGAAAACCTATTTTCAACCAAACACATTGATTGGCTTTGAAAAACAGGTTTGAAAAACTATAATGCTAGCAACATCCTCTATTAAGCCCTAAATTAAGGACTATCAGGTGGCTTATTTAAAAACCACTAACCCACAAACGGGGGTATTGCATACATGTGTATTGTTATTTTTAAGGTCATTCAGTCTTGAATAGATCGACGCTCAAGGTAAGGTGAGATGTGAGAGCATGATCGAACAAACGTCGGTCTAGGGAAGAGCATAAAAAGCGCTTGATTATGTACATGTTCCACATATGTATATATGAAGGCTACGATGTGGAGTATTTACTTTTCCGGAAATTCATTACCCCATGGATGTGTATGGGTATACAGACATGGGACTACTGAGAAGTGTAATGTACTTGTAACGACGCACCTACGCTCAGGTAAGAAGGTGAGTTACCATAATGAGTTGCCCTATGGTTAAAGTGTGGCAACGGCACCTATGCGTGGCTCAGCGCTTAATGATGAGCTGACCTCCATATAGCAATATATGGAGTATAAACTATGATAAACTGTCATGTGTGAACTGCATCATGGGAAATTGGGCTATAATGGAATTTTCTGCAGGTACACTAATCTCGAAAACGTATGTGTAGCTGACGACTAGCAAAATATCGTGAGAGTCGTAAGAATGCCACCGAGATAGAACGTTATTGTCACATTATGTTGGCAAAATCAGTGAGGACAAATAAGACGAGCATGCATCCTGATTGTTGCATCATGTTTGTCACCTATACACTCAAAATGCTTCTCTCATCTTTATTCCAGTAAACAGTGATTGTGGATAATGTGGTGTAATGCTGTAGTATGGACTTTAGTGAAATAGTTGTCCTCCGTTCTTTAGGTAATCTATTTAGGTGTTATACGTGTTTGCTCTTGTATGGATGTGCCGATAGACTATTGGTGACTTGTTTGCCTAAACCCAAAACTAGGCCATGTTCTTATTTAGTGAACCATGACCCAAAGTTGATTTTTACGTTATCACTCCATGACCAAACACATACAAATAAATGCTTAGATAATTTCTTTATTGGACATAAAGTGTACCCGGACTTGAAACAAGAATCTCAAGTCATGTCTCCATCCTAAACCATGTCCTTATTCAGTTAGTGCAAGCTGATGTACCTTATCCAGTTTGCCTGTTCTTAAGGATCGCCTTGTTGCGTTATCAACCTAACCTAGGAAAGGCATGTCCGACCATTTTCTTGAATTTGATGCCTTTGGTTTCTCCATACCTATCGAAGGCATACCAACTTAATCCTTGACTTGTAATTGTTGCGATGAGCATAGAAATATGCTTGGGGCTGAAGTATCAGTCTCCCATCGTACTCCCTCACCAACCAATTTAGGTTATGGCCATGTCTTGTTCATTTCATCGGGCCATGATCTCTTTGGCTCTCTACTTGTAACCATTCTTACAGGTGGAGTCTCTTTTGTATATAGTCATCCTTGTTCAGTCTATCTGTGTCGCGTGAGATTTCTTATTGGTTACGTCTAGTAATGGTGTTATGACTAAAACCGATGGTGCTGCGACAAAACCGAGGGCCTCCTGTGAATGTACACACATGGTTGCGCTACTTGGCACGCGCTAGTATCACAGTTAGTAGTCATAATCCATTATGAGACTATATCAATGTGTTATCTTGGCATAATCTGTTTTTGCTACGTGAGATTCTTTATTAGTGCTAGTTCGGTAATGGTGTCATGATTAAGGACTTATGGTGCCGTAGCGAAATTGAGAGCCCCTTGTGAATGTACACGCAAGGTTATGCTGCTTGGCGCATGCGGGTATCGAGGTCTCTAGTCAGGATCCATTGCAGAACTACACTAATATATTATCTTCCGTAGATCTCTTCCTTGAAACGATTTCGGTGTTGTTTGTCGAAGTGACCAAGCAACATCTGTCATCTCCGTTGGATCAAAAGGGGCATACCACTTTCATGTGTGGTCTCTTTTCTTTTGATCTTGGTAGTGACTACTCATATAAGTTCTGTTTGCATCCTTTGTTGTGAAGGTGAAGCCTTGGATCTTTTTAGTGTTGGAAAACAACTGATTATCTCTCAAAATGGAGATTGGCTTTCCCTGCTGCT
Organism: Zea luxurians; assembly: GCA_029449295.1. NCBI lineage: Eukaryota > Viridiplantae > Streptophyta > Magnoliopsida > Poales > Poaceae > Zea > Zea luxurians. The sequence continues at coordinate 112,143,872 of JAOPSE010000006.1, forward strand.
GAGATGCAGGAGTTTGTTCATTCGCTCTCCTATTTAATCAATGTATTCCTGAACCAAGTAGATAATTTATGTTGCATGAAAAAACGAATGAAAATCTGACCGAATGGATTTCTACCCAAGTGCATGATCACCTGGTAACAAAAGTGAACTCTCAACCCTTGGCTTACCGATGGTACTGAGAGGACCTATTCAATGTCATAAGTAGTTCAACAAGTTGGTTTTACTAACTTGTAACTGCCCAATGAACAAAGATTGAGTTTAGAGATCGTTTTATCGATTTACCTGAACTCATTTTGGTTCAACCCACTTAAGGAAATACTTTCAAGAATTGAGATTAAGTCGGCCGGTAACCACCTAGTCATCGCTCTAGTCGTGTCTCGGTCGCCTCACGTGTGCTTTTCCAGCATGAGTGATTAGGTCGAGCCATGATTAGTGCTCGATAAAATGGATTGGTTACGAAGGCAGCATCTACAGATCCCTCTGATGGTGATTTTCTCGAATCTATATCACCTTTCAGGGACTTGGATTCTCTGGCTAACACGGGTCAACTGTGATGATTTTCGACCTTCACACCCGTCTCGTGTGCTATGAACTTACTGTGACCACTTGCTGGTAAACTCCTTTCTGTGTGTTTTACCCAAGAGGTTGCAACTGATTCTATTTGGGTAAAATCGCATATCTGTCGCTTGCTCAACAGACTCAGATAGTACAATGTCATCAGAAAAAGCAAACTGCACACATGAAACCTTATGTGTTCTTCTGGCAGACATTGTCTCTACTAATGGACATTTCTAAATTAGCCTAAGGTGATACATGTTATGTCCACTGGAGAAACGACATACGGAGACACTCGCCTTTGCTTAGAACTGCCTTTGTTATTGCTGATATGGACAAGGTTACATGCGTCTCTACTCTTAAAAGTCTTTTGCTCTGAATCTCGGGACGAGATTCTTTTAAGGGGGAGGGCTGTAACACCCCTGGTGTTCATATTCTGCTCGACAACGAGTATGGATTTAAGCATGTAATATCAGTAAATAAAATGGACACTAAATTTTAATCACCTTTGGTTATCACGATTTTGATATCGTATCTGTCCCTGTGAATCTATACTACCCAAAAATTTTTGTGGAATTCAGACTTTAGTTAATCTTCTGAATTATTGAGTCGTGTGCCTGATTAAAATTAATCGAATGAGCGAAGGCAGATTTAGAAGCCTAACTCGTCTTGTGGTTTTGTCCAAATAAATTTATTAGAATTCATCGGTTAAGCGAATACGAATTTGGAAATTTAGTTCAGCTCTCTGAGTTCGTCCCAAACAAATTAAATAGAACTCAACGACTAAAGTTTTCGGTGCAAAATAATTCAGTCTCCACTCGTCGACTGAGAAGTCATGTCTAAGGAATTATAATTGAGATTTGAATCTCCACGTAAATTATCTGTGGACGTGGAATCGGGTGTAGAGACTGCGGATGAAATTATTTGATTTCAAATCAAATCGAACGCAGTCTAAAAATATTTCACGAAGCTCGGACTTTAGTAACCTTCAAAAATGCCGAGTCCGGTGCTGTTTAGATTGGTCGAGTGTGTGAATGTGATTTAGGAAAGAAGCTGGTTTTATAAATTCAGACCACACTCGGAATCCAAGGAAAACAAGACGTAGGATTGTTAATTGAATTGCTCTCTAGTCGAATGTTCGGATAGCGGGCAAAATTCATCTAAATTTAACCGAAACAAATGCAAATTAAACTAATCGATTAAGGCGAATTAGAGACGTCACCTAATTATTTCGCTCTGGTTCGAGCGATCTCTACGAACTCTGTAGCGATGATATTAAGGGTGGACTTTTTAAAATAAATCAAACTGGAACTAAATAAAACCAGAACAACGGTTAGCCGATTCACTTTCCTATTTAAAACACCCAGAAAATAATTACTAAATTGATGATAGTGCTTTAAATTGGCTCGTTTACTCCTCGTTTTAAATCCAAATCCCAATATTCAGAACAGATGAGGTTTATCTGTTTAACCTAGATTTGACATAGTTTGAAATATCCAAGCTGATCTCGTTTGGTTTGGTCCATGTGTTCCTCGCCCATATTCAAATTTTCGAATATAGATAACGGGTAGTAGTTATCTAACGCTGAGAATATTCACCAGGTCGAACACTATCCAAATACTGTCATCGATCTTGTCTTGGTTTGAACAATTTTTACGTCTTTTAAACACTAAATTATGAAACTGTGTTTATCCGTGTGGATTTGTTTAGAAAATGAGAAGGAAATTTCACTTTTCCTTGCTCACGACGACCACCAGGTTTCTAGACTTTTCTTTCTCTTGCTGCGGTCCTATCTCCTTGTGGATATTTTTCCACCGTTCTTTATCTCCTCAGTGCCGAATGCTCACTTGCTTAGGTCCCGGCCGAGCTTGTCTCCAGCTCACGCCCACTCTCTGCCTAGCTGCCATATCCCAATGCCGCGTCTCTGGCCCTTCTGATCGTGGTGGCTGCGCGCCGGGCGCCGCCGACTCCAGTCCCCAGTTCAGCCTCCTGTCGTGTCGATCCTCAGCCTCACCTCCTCTGCTAGCCACGACACCGCTCCCAGTTCTCTGCTCGCCGGCGCCATGGACTGCTCGCGATCGCTGCGTTGTCTAGGTCGCAGTCACCATATCCAAGCCGTCCAGCTCCTGGCCTATGCACTGGTCGGCCTCACAAGTTCGGTATCTAGTTCTCCTGGGGCGAGTTACCTTCTCCATCATGCAGAGCTTCCATGAGCGCGTGTCCCTGCTTGGCCAGCACCGCTCTTTGTCTCTCCTCTTGCCAAGCTCCCTCATCTCGCCCCCAACTCTCGTCGTGGTGTCGTTCGTCGTGCCCCCTATGTCGGAGCTCGTCGGCCATGCTCCTCTGCCCAAGGCCGGCATCCTTCACAGCTCGGACTCCTCATCTCCATGCCATGGTGCCATTCCCCCGTGCCGTTTGGCCTCCCTGGTGCCTGTCCCAACAAGCAGCACCAGCGTCGATGCCAGTCTTCATCGGCCAGCGTCGTCGCTCAACGTTCGTGCTCTCCGTGTTCCGGTGCTCCATGCTCCTTCTCGGCGCACAACTCGGACACCGCCCTTGTTCGTGCGAGCTCGACTGGATTCCCACCTTCGCGACCTCGTCGTCGATTTAGCAGCAGCCCCTGTAGAACAATTGGGTGTCATGGGAGGGGATAGCTCCGTGGGTTGTCGGCAAGGTGCTCGATGTAATGGCGGAATTGGAAATCGTAGTTGTGCTCGTGGCCTTCGAGACGAATTAAATTATTGGTGAGCTGTCATCGCTCTCGCTCTTCGTTTTAATATTTCTCATCAGTTTGGTATACTTGCGCTATTAATGTGGGCCGGTGACGTGCGTATAGATCGCAATAGTGAATTAGTGCAAGAATAAAATTTGATCGTGTAGAATAGTGAAGTCTAGTACGTCGCTCGTCGCGTATTTGGTGTTATACGCGAACTGGGTAGCGTCGTCGATTTCGTGGGTTCAAGTAGGATTTTAGTAGCGAGCTGATTCGTTATTCCTGTTAGTCGAATTGTTAGATAGATTCAATAAATATGTGTGGTGCGAAATAAAATTAAATTAGTTCTTGGTAAGCAAAGTGGATAATTTATAAAGCGAGGGATAAGTTTAGCATTTAATTAATTAGCTGATGAGTTGTGTTTAGGCTAATTGTGTTTAATGTGTATAGTTTGTTGTTTGTGATGTTTGCGTCAGGTTCGTTTAATTTAGAGAAGCATAATTATTGCGCGTAGTCGTATATTGATAACTAGTATTTCCGTATAAACTTGTACAACGCCTCACAGCTAGGTGTTTAATTCGCGGACATGTAATAGTGTCGGCGTTCCGAGACCGGGGGGTCCCCGAGCCGACGAGTGAGAGTGCCGCGTGCCCCAACCCAGATGGGTCGAGCGCGTGGGCGAGCGCGAAGGGGGGAACGGAGAGAGAGAGATCGGTGGCCGGAGCCGGGTCGTGAGAGAGTCGGAGAATTCCCGCGGCCTTCGTGTTCGTCCCGCGCCCAAGTCGGGTGCGCTTGCAGTAGGGGGTTACAAGCGTCCGCGCGAGGTGAGGGGAGCGAGCGGCCCCGAGAGAGCACCTGCCCCTGCCCTTCGTCCCCGCGAGGCCAACCTTCTCTAAGAAGGCCCTGGTCCTTCCTTTTATAGTCGCAAGGAGAGGATCCAGGTGTACAAGATGGGGGTGTAGCAAGGTGCTACGTGTCTAGCGAGAGAGAGCTAGCGCCCTATGTACATGCCAAGGTGGCAGCCGGAGAGATCTTGGCACCCTGTTGGTGTGGCGTCGTGGCTGTTGGAGGAGTAACGGAGCCGGACGGGGGGATAGCTGTCGGAGTGGCTGGGCCCTTGCTGACGTCCTCCTGCTTTCGTAAGGGAGCTGGGAGTCGCCGTCGTCATGGTCTAGCGGGGCGCCATCATTGGCCTATCTGGCGTGGCTGGCCAGATGGGACGCCGGCCTTGTTCTCTGCGACCCAAGTCGGCTCAGGGCAGGGTGATGATGACGCTCCCTGTTGACGTGGCGGTCTCGTGTCCTAGGTCGGGCGTCGTGGAAGCTCCTCCGAAGCCGAGGTCGAGTCCGTCCTGCAAGACAGAGGCAGAGTCCGAGCCCCGGGTTCGGGCGAGGCGGAGATCGTTAGGCAGAGGCCGAGGCGGAGTCCGAGCCCTGGGTCGGGCGAGGCGGAGTTCGTCGTCTTCCGGGGCCTTAGCCCGAGTCCGAGCCCTTGGGCGGAGCGGAGTTCGCCGTCTTCCGGGGCCTTAGCCCGAGTCCGAGCCCTTGGGCGGAGCGGAGTTCGCCGTCTTCTGGGGCCTTAGCCCGAGTCCGAGCCCTGGGGTCGGGCGGAGCGGAGTTCGCCGTCTTCCGGGGCCTTAGCCCGAGTCCGAGCCCTTGGGCGGAGCCTCCTATGGCACCTCTGGCGAAGTCTGGTCGCCCGTCGGCCTTACCTTTTGCGTTAAACGCCCCGGTGACTCGGTTGGTTGGCGCGGTGATTTAGTCAGGGTTTCTTCTTATCGAAGGCGGGGCCTAGGGCGAGCCGGAGATGCGTCTGCCGTGAAAGAGGAGGCCTCAGGCGAGACGGAGTCATCTTAGGGTCGGCTGCCCTCGCCCGAGGCTAGGCTCGGGCGTGGCGTGGTCAAGTCACTCGTATGGACTGATCCCTGACTTAATCAAACCCATCAGGCCTCTGCAGCTTTATGCTGATGGGGGTTACCAGCTGAGAATTAGGCGTCTTGAGGGTACCCCTAATTATGGTCCCCGACAGTAGCCCCCGAGCCTCGAAGGGAGTGTTAACACTCGCTTGGAGGCTTGCGTCGCACTTTTTTGCAAGGGGACCAGCCTTTCTCGGTGGTACTTTGTTCCGGTGGGTGCGCGCGAGCACACCCGCCGGGTGTAGCCCCCGAGGCCTCGGAGGAGTGGTTTCACTCCTTCGAGGTCTTAATGCCTTGCGTAATGCTTCGGCTGGACTAGCGGTTCCCTCATGCGAGCAGGGCATAACCCAGGTGCACTGTCGGGGCCCAAGTTCTCGGGCTGGTATGTTGACGCTGTCAACGGTTTGGCCGGAGCCGGGTTTGCGAGAGCAGCCCCCGAGCCTTCGCACGGAGCGAGAGGACGATCAGGGACAGACTCGACTTTTTATATACGCCCCTACGTCGCCTTTCCGCAAGGAGGAGGGGGGGGGAGTGCGCCATGTTACCCTCGATGGGCACCGAACATGGTGTCTCCGGTGAGCTGCAATCGGGTAATCCGAGTGGACGTCCGTGCCCCGTTCGTTGGGGGTCGGCTAGGGGCCCGGAGGCACGCCCAAAAGTACCTGCGGGTGATCTGCCGGACCCGGTCCCCTAGCGACGGGGTCCGAGGGCTCGTTGCCTCCCTCCGATGGGATTCCGTTACAGAGTCGTTCCCGCTGGTCTCGGAAATGTCCTAGGGTACCTCGGGAGCGCAGCCCGAGCCTTGGTTATGTATCGAACGTACCCCTGGTCATCCCTCGCTCGGCGTCTGAGGCGGCTGTGAACCCTTCGACAGGCCAGCCTTCGAACCCCTGATCAGTAGGGGGCACGGAGCCCAAATAGCCTGAGGCGGTCGCGAGTCCTTTCGGGGGCCGACCTTCGAACCCCTGACCAGTAGTGGGTGTCGGGCCCACGCGATCTGAGGCGGCTGTTTGAACCCCTCGGGGGGCCAGCCTTCGAACCCCTGATCAGTAGGGAGGCTCGGAGCCTAGTTCCTTCACGGGGAAGGATCCCTTTGGGGTTATCCCCCTTCTCGGTCCCTGTTGCAAGAGATAGAGAAAGAAGGAAAAGGGAAAAAGGGATTCGAAATTGAACGTCGTGGCATACCTCTTTCGGCGTGGTTGTTTTGGCGAAGGCGAAACGTCACCAGCCGCTCCCGCCCGTAGCGCTGTCCGCCGAGCCGCGGAGTTAATGCGCCGGGGTGAGTAGTTGGCGAGGTTGCCGTTGCGCGTGCGCGAGCCGTTCGAGGTACGGGTCACGGGCGCGTCGTCTTCACGCTGTGAGAGGGGGCTCTATTGCTGCCTCCGGATGGGACATGAGCTTGGCAGATGGCGTGACCGCTGCCCTCGCGCGCCTGCCACCGTCATTACTGCCGGCCCATTTTTGACCGCTTTTGACCGCTGCGCCAGGCTGGCGCTGCTGGGTCGCGGGCTGGGTCGCCTCGAATCGCGGTATCGGTTCCGCAATCGAGGAGGCGCAGTGGTGGAGCGAGTGGCATAGCGGTTCGCATGCAGCGCCCGGCGCGCCAGTTGCACGACGCGTGGGCTTGAGCTGTCGCGCTGGCCTGTCAGGAGTCGGAGAGGCGCGTCCACTTGGCGCGGTTGCATGCCGCCTGCATGGCCGCCTGCCCCTTTCGCCCGCTGGTCCGGGCAAAAGTGGAGGGTCACATGTAACCGCTGGGTGGTTGCGTGCGTCGTGCGCGGCGGTTCGGCTTCTTCTGCTTAGAGCCGGTCTGCATGACAGGCGGGCCCCAGCCCCCGCGCCGCAGGGAAGGGCTTCGGAGGCGTGTTGGAGAAGACTCAGCCCGTGACGGTTGAAGGCGCAAGCAGGGGGAGTTGCCTTTAAAAGGAGGGCGACCCCCTGCGTGAGGTAACCATGTCTCCTTCCTCCCTAATGCATTGTGTCTCTCCATCTTCCGAGCCCCCGGATGGGGGGAAAACCGCCGTCTTTTCGCTCCTTCACCGGAGGAACGCAACTCCGTGGGAGTTGGTACCTTTCAGCCATCGCTCGGCTTCAAGGATTTTCATCATGCAGCCCGGTTGCCCCCCTCGGCTGGGGGTCACCCAAGAGGGCGACCTCCGGCTTGATGATGGGGAGGAGCAAACCGGACTGCGATCTGGGTCCCACCCTCAGCTTCAAGGATGTTCATCATCCTCGCTGGGGTGGGTGCCGGACTGAGCCGGCGCTCCGCCTCCCGCGCGGGTTCGTGGGTCATCCTTTCCCACGATATTCGAGGGAGAAGGCGCTCACTGGCCCTGCGGGCGGCGCGGACTTCGACAACGCGGGATGGATCGGCGGCGAACGCCGTCACCTCCAGCGTGTCGGGTCCGCTAGCTCGGCTCCGGCGGGCCCTTTCGTCGGGGGGCGGCTGCCGCGCCGTGTACACGGGAGGTCCACCCTAGATACCGCACGCCGCAAGGGCGGCGTTCGTGTTCTGGGGTGGCCCTGCTTTTGCACCAGGGCGGCGCCTTTGCGCGGGGGCCGGTGCCCCACTCATCGGGGAGGATTTGAGTGGGGATCTGGCGGTAGGCTGGTGGCCCCTGGCGTCAGTGCCGAGGTGGAGGCGGCTCGAGAAGTCCCCGTCAGCGACGGGATCACCGCCACCATCGGCGCTTCGGGCCTTCGGCTCTTTGTACTTGTCCTCGCCCCTCGGGTGGCGTCACGGGCGAGGGCAAGACAGCAGCTGTGCCTTCTCCTGAGGCCTGCGCCGCCGCAGAGGGAGGAACCGGAGTTCCGCTTGTAATGGCACTTCGAGTGCCGGGTTTTTTGTTCATTTCGGCTTTCGGGGCCTGAACATGTATGTAACTTACGGCACAGGGCCGTGTTTTTTCCTCATTTCCGAGCGCTAAGACTCGCCTGTTGTTTGCCTGAACCGCTTCACCAAGCATGAGTCGCCCCGTGTCAAGGTGACGAGTGAGGTATCCGTATCCCGGAGGCGTAGGAATCCCTCGGCTCGGTCGGACCTGTTGTCCGAGGCTCCTCTAGCTTAGTTAAAGAGACCCCTCGGCCGCTCTTCGACGAGCCGAGGCCAGGGGTAGCGATATCAGCATGAGCAGAGGCGTTGTCGGCTCGGAAATGAAACCTGGTTGGTCGGAGCCTAGCCGGGTTGTTTGTTGGCAGGATCGACGTCGGAGCTGTTCAGCCGAGGCTTCGAACCGAGCTGGCGCCCTCGGAAGGTGGTCGGCCGAGGCCCCGGAGGTGGCCGGCCGAGCCGTCCGCTCGGGCCGGGTTCTCGGAGAAGTCCCTGGCAGAGATTGCTCGAGCGTGGTGACGACGTCGCCCTTCGGAGCGGAGGCCCTCGGACCGCGTCGCCGCCCGAGGCTAGGTCGGGCCTTGCCGAAGGTGCTGTTGATGCCGAGGGTGTCGTCGCCCTCTTCCAGCGTCAAGATCCGAGCCTGCAGGGTCAAATCGTCTTGTAGCGTGGGCCTTGCGCGGCCGTTGAGGCCAGAACACATACCCTTGTTGCGTTGTAAAGCTGCGTCTCTTTTCCTCTCGTTTCGAGTATCTGGACTTTTTGTCGGTAGCAGGGATGTTAGTGCGAGCAAGAGTTGCTTCTCGCGGAAGGTGATGAGTGAGGTATCCGTATCCCGGAGGCGTGGGAGTCCCTCGGCTCGGTCGGCCTTGCCGCTTACGCGTACTTTTACCCGCCCATGAAGCCCTGTCACCGACTCGGTCGAGAAGGCTCGAAGAATCGCTTCGGCAGAAGAGCTCCCGTACGTAAAGACTCGTTCGATCCGCGGATTCGCCTTATCCGAGCGCGAGTTACTTATCGCAGAAGGTGATGAGTGAGGTATCCGTATCCCGGAGGCGTAGGAGTCCCTCGGCTCGGTCAGCCTTGACTGCTTACGTGTACCCCGTCGTTTCCAGGACCCGCTTTTCGAAGTAGTCAAAAAGCACGAAAGATGTTCTGGTAAAAGAGATTTTTTGTTCGAGGAAAATTTTGACGCAGAGGGGGTTTCCCCCCTTTTAGCCCCCGAGGGAGGGTCGGGCTCTGCCGAGGCGAGGCTGACCCTTCCTTGTTGACTAAACTTTGCGTGAGTGCGAGGTATATAAACAACTTGGAAACATCTTAAGGGTAGAAGCGACGTAGCTGTTGGATGTTCCAAGCGTTGCCGTAGACCTCGCCTTGACTGTTGGCCAGCTTGTACGTTCCGGGCTTCAGTACTTTGGCGATGATGAACGGCCCTTCCCAGGGGGGCGTGAGCTTGTGCCTCCCTCGGGCGTCTTGCCGCAGCCGAAGCACCAGATCGCCCACCTGGAGATCTCGGGGTCGGACCCCTCGGGCGTGGTAGCGTCGCAGGGACTGCTGATACCGCGCCGAGTGTAATAAGGCCCTGTCCCGAGCCTCGTCCAGCTGGTCCAGCGAGTCTTCTCGGCTAGCTTGGTTGCTTTCTTCGTTGTAGGCCCTCGTCCTCGGGGAGCCGTACTCCAAGTCCGTGGGCAGGATGGCCTCGGCCCCGTAGACCAGGAAGAACGGCGTGAAACCCGTGGCCCGGCTTGGTGTCGTCCTCAGGCTCCAGACCACCGAGGGGAGCTCCTTCATCCATCGCTTGCCGAACTTGTTGAGATCATTGTAAATTCGAGGCTTGAGCCCCTGTAGAATCATGCCGTTGGCACGTTCCACTTGCCCATTCGTCATGGGGTGAGCTACGGCGGCCCAGTCCACCCGGATGTTGTGATCCTCGCAAAAATCCAAGAATTTTTTGCCGGTGAACTGGGTGCCATTGTCGGTGATGATGGAGTTCGGGACCCCGAAGCGATGGATGATATTGGTGAAGAATGCCACCGCCTGCTCGGACCTGATGCTGTTCAGGGGTCGGACCTCGATCCACTTGGAGAATTTGTCGATGATGACCAGCAGGTGCGTGTAGCCCCCGGGCGCCTTCTGCAGAGGGCCAACGAGGTCCAGACCCCACACAGCGAAGGGCCAGGTGATGGGTATCGCCTGCAGAGCCTGAGCGGGCAGGTGGGTCTGCTTCGCATAGAATTGGCACCCTTCGCAGGCGCGGACAACTCTAGTGGCGTCAGCCACCGCCGTTGGCCAGTAGAAGCCTTGGCGGAAAGCATTCCCGACGAGGGTTCGGGGTGCTGCGTGATGACCGCAAGCCCCCGAGTGTATTTCTTGCAGGAGTTCCTGGCCCTCGGCGATGGAGATGCATCGCTGGAGGATGCCCGAGGGGCTTCGGTGATAGAGTTCCTTCTCATCGCCCAGCAAGACGAACGATTTGGCAAGTCGCGCTACCCGCCGAGCTTCGGCGCGGTCGAGGGGCAGTTCTCCTTGGCGGAGATATTGCAGGTACGGGGTTTGCCAATCTTGATCTAGCACGACCCCGTTCTGCTCCTCCTCGATGCGCAGTGCTTCGCCCTCGGGCTCCGAGGGTTCCCCGGGGCGAGCCGAGGATGGCTCGGGCTGGGCTGAGGGCACCTCGGACGAGGCCGAGGGTGCCTCGGGCTCGGGCGCGTCATCTATCTTGACGGAGGGTTGGCGCAGAACCTCCTCACAGTAGGCCTCCATCTTCGGGTCGCGGCAGAGGGAGTTCTTCATGACCTGGTCGATGACGAGCTGCGAGTCGCCGCGTGCATCGAGGCGTCGGACCCCTAGCTCGATGGCGATTCGCAATCCGTTGATCAGAGCCTCGTACTCAGCCACATTGTTGGACGCCGGGAAATGGAGGCGTAGCACGTAGCGCAGGTGTTTTCCGAGGGGCGAGACAAAAGGCAGGCCCGCGCCAGCTCCCGTCTTCATCAGCGGCCCGTCGAAAAACATGGTCCAGAGCTCTGGTTGGATCGGAGCCGTTGGCAACTGGGTATCGACCCATTCGGCTACGAAATCCGCCAGTACCTGGGACTTGATGGCCTTCCAAGGGGCAAACGAGATTGCCTCGCCCATGATTTCCACCGCCCACTTCGCGATCCGTCCGGAGGCTTCTCGGCACTGGATGATCTCCCCCAGGGGGAAGGATGACACCACAGTCACCGGATGGGACTCGAAGTAATGTCGCAGCTTTCGCCTCGTCAGGATCACTGCATATAGCAGCTTCTGGACTTGTGGGTAGCGGATCTTGGTTTCGGACAGCACTTCGCTGACGAAGTAGACTGGCCTCTGAATGGGCAAAGCATGTCCCTCTTCCTGCCTTTCGACTACGATCGCGGCGCTGACCACCTGAGTGGTTGCGGCGACGTAGACCAGGAGGGTTTCTCCATCAGCTGGGGGTACCAAGATGGGCGCCTGGGTGAGGAGCGCCTTCAGGTTCCCGAGGGCTTCCTCGGCCTCGGGAGTCCAAGTGAAGCACTCGGCCTTCCTTAAGAGGCGGTACAGGGGCAGGCCTCTTTCGCCGAGGCGCGAGATGAAGCGGCTCAAGGCCGCGAGGCATCCCATGACCCTCTGTACGCCTTTTAAGTCCTTGATAGGCCCCATGTTTGTGATCGCTGCGATCTTCTCCGGGTTGGCTTCGATGCCCCGCTCGGAGACGATGAACCCCAAGAGCATGCCTCGGGGCACCCCGAAGACGCACTTCTCGGGATTGAGCTTGACGCCCTTCGCCTTGAGACACCGGAATGTCAGTTCGAGGTCGGAGAGAAGGTCGGAGGCTTTCCTCGTCTTGACTACGATGTCATCGACGTAGGCCTCAACCGTGCGGACCGGGTGGTTCGGGCGAGGGACTCCGATCCTCCCCGCTGTCGTAGCGTCCCCCACGCCTGGGGTGGTAGCCTCGGCGCACCCTTTCGTCGAGGCGTGCCCGACGGTCGCGATGAGGGTGCTCGTCGCCGAGGTGGCCCGGGGCCGCAGGCGCGGTGTTGCGCGTGCGCCCGGTGAAGACCGAGGCTTCCCGCGTGAGTCGGGAAGTCGCGGCACGAGGTTCCGAGGGGTATCCCTGCCTTCGAGAGGCGGAGCTCTCGGCCCGCCGGGCCGCAGCGCCTTCCAGGAGATGCTTGAGTTCTCCCTGGATTCGCCGACCCTCGGTGGTTGATGACTCCGGCATCGCGCGGAGGAGCATCGCTGCAGCGGCCAGGTCCTGACCGGTTCCGCCGGATGCGGGAGGCGGTCTGTCCCTGGCATCGTTGGCGATGCGGTGCTGGAGACCTTGGGGCAGGTGACGTATTCCTCCGGTCGGGGGCTGGCTCGCCCATACCTGCCCGATGTTCTGGCGGATTGCCTCGAGCGCTCCCGCTCCCTCATCGAGCCCGGCCTGCGCCCCGCGGACTTGCTCGAGCTGTGGGTCGTGACCCCCCGCCGGAACGGGGACCACAGCTAGCTCCCGCGGGATGTCGGCGCGAGGCGCTGGCCTAGGGGGATCACCATCCTCCGGCATGCCGAGACAGCCGCCTCCGGAGGGATCCCCCAACTCGATGTGGAAACATTCGCGACTCGGGCCGCAGTCCTTGTCGCCAAGGCTGCGGCTGCCGTCGGAACAGTCGGAGAGGCAGTAGTCACATGCGGTCATGAAGTCCCGCATGGCACTGGGGTTGCCAGATCCGGAGAAATCCCAGCAGATGCTGGGGTCGTCATCTTCCTCGGACCCATAGGGTCCGTAGGTCGAGACACCCGTCAATCGGTCCCAAGGCGACCGCACACGAAACCCCAGAGAGGTTGCACTCGCCTCAATGTGAGCGCCCGCCAAAGCGAGATCGCCAGGCGGGCTGAGGCCGAGTCGAAATGACGAAAGATGGGTAGCAGTCGGTACCTTTTTGTTGACGAGGAGCGATGAAGTCACGTCGGGGGCAGATCGCGTCGTCGTCTTGGGTACGAGGGCGACGTCCTGCAGGCCCTCCGTGAGCGTGCTGGCGTCGTCCACTTGCTTGGAGTCGACGTGTTGCGGGGGGATGGCGCTCGCGTTTGCCTTGAACGCGAGGGCGACGCTTGGCGTGTCCTCCGTTGAGGCGCCGGGGATGTCGATTTGCTCGACAGCCGTCGGAGCGCGATCTCCCGCTCGGCTCCGGTTGCCCCGCCTCCTCCTCCTCCGATGGCGAGGGAGAGGATGGGGCGAGCTCGAAAGTTGTCCTTCCCCCACGCGGGAAAGACGTCGTTGATTCCGCCGCCGGCGGGCGGGCTGTCCGCCTCCATTGTCGCTGTCGCGCGGCGGTGGAAGGAGTATCATGTCGTAGTTGCCGTCGAGAGACATGAACTCGAGGTTCCCGAAACGGAGCACCGTCCCGGGTTGAAGAGGTCGTTGGAGATTGCCCATCTGGAGCTTGACGGGAAATCGAACGTCAACACGCAGCAGGCCCCTACCTGGCGCGCCAACTGTCGGCGTTCCGAGACCGGGGGGTCCCCGAGCCGACGAGTGAGAGTGCCGCGTGCCCCAGCCCAGATGGGTCGAGCGCGTGGGCGAGCGCGAAGGGGGGAACGGAGAGAGAGAGATCGGTGGCCGGAGCCGGGTCGTGAGAGAGTCGGAGAATTCCCGCGGCCTTCGTGTTCGTCCCGCGCCCAGGTCGGGTGCGCTTGCAGTAGGGGGTTACAAGCGTCCGCGCGAGGTGAGGGGAGCGAGCGGCCCCGAGAGAGCACCTGCCCCTGCCCTTCGTCCCCGCGAGGCCAACCTTCTCTAAGAAGGCCCTGGTCCTTCCTTTTATAGTCGCAAGGAGAGGATCCAGGTGTACAAGATGGGGGTGTAGCAAGGTGCTACGTGTCTAGCGAGAGAGAGCTAGCGCCCTATGTACATGCCAAGGTGGCAGCCGGAGAGATCTTGGCACCCTGTTGGTGTGGCGTCGTGGCTGTTGGAGGAGTAACGGAGCCGGACGGGGGGACAGCTGTCGGAGTGGCTGGGCCCTTGCTGACGTCCTCCTGCTTTCGTAAGGGAGCTGGGAGTCGCCGTCGTCATGGTCTAGCGGGGCGCCATCATTGGCCTATCTGGCGTGGCTGGCCAGATGGGACGCCGGTCTTGTTCTCTGCGACCCAAGTCGGCTCAGGGCAGGGTGATGATGACGCTCCCTGTTGACGTGGCGGTCTCGTGTCCTAGGTCGGGCGTCGTGGAAGCTCCTCCGAAGCCGAGGTCGAGTCCGTCCTGCAAGACAGAGGCAGAGTCCGAGCCCCGGGTTCGGGCGAGGCGGAGATCGTTAGGCAGAGGCCGAGGCGGAGTCCGAGCCCTGGGTCGGGCGAGGCGGAGTTCGTCGTCTTCCGGGGCCTTAGCCCGAGTCCGAGCCCTTGGGCGGAGCGGAGTTCGCCGTCTTCCGGGGCCTTAGCCCGAGTCCGAGCCCTTGGGCGGGGCGGAGTTCGCCGTCTTCCGGGGCCTTAGCCCGAGTCCGAGCCCTTGGGCGGAGCGGAGTTCGCCGTCTTCCGGGGCCTTAGCCCGAGTCCGAGCCCTGGGGTCGGGCGGAGCGGAGTTCGCCGTCTTCCGGGGCCTTAGCCCGAGTCCGAGCCCTTGGGCGGAGCCTCCTATGGCACCTCTGGCGAAGTCTGGTCGCCCGTCGGCCTTACCTTTTGCGTTAAACGCCCCGGTGACTCGGTTGGTTGGCGCGGTGATTTAGTCAGGGTTTCTTCTTATCGAAGGCGGGGCCTAGGGCGAGCCGGAGATGCGTCTGCCGTGAAAGAGGAGGCCTCAGGCGAGACGGAGTCATCTTAGGGTCGGCTGCCCTCGCCCGAGGCTAGGCTCGGGCGTGGCGTGGTCAAGTCACTCGTATGGACTGATCCCTGACTTAATCAAACCCATCAGGCCTCTGCAGCTTTATGCTGATGGGGGTTACCAGCTGAGAATTAGGCGTCTTGAGGGTACCCCTAATTATGGTCCCCGACAAATAGTGTTTAGTCTCGTACTATTCCTGTTTATATGCATTCATGTGCATCGTGCATTTCAATTAGGTACGATAATTGATCGCGCAATGCGGAAGACGAGCCAAGTCGATCCCAAGCGCGGGCTACTCCGTATGGTGATGCTGATGGACGAACCTGCCTGAACAAATGCTAAGACAAAAGGATGGTCGTCAAGTGGTTGCCACCTAACAAACACTAACATAGTGTTTATTACAGGCAAGCCCTGGTGCATGCAACCCATTCCTTGTGTTTTAAATAATTATTGCACACTTTAAGTCTAGTGAAATGTGCATTAGGTTTATAGGAGTTGCTTGGAAACCCTTTGATGCATTGCCTACCTTGATATCCATACCTTTATAGATACTTCTGATGAAGTATCAAAATATGATTTACAAAATTGCTTATCCTTGCTTAGAGGTAAATCTTGTGGATAGAGGTTGTCTTTTGCATTAAGGCCTAGCTCAGGGGTTATCCTGAGGAAGGATGACTTCTACCTGCAAGAATATTTTCATTGGGAGCGTGGTGGGATCTTACTGCAAAGTTCCCTATAATGCTCTTTTCATCCTAAGGAATACAAACAATCTTAAGGATGGAAGTACTTAAATCGGGACTTGGGCTAGGAACAGGTGATGTTCTACCCAGGTTGATTAAGGATTATACTGAATGTAGGCTTGATGACCGAGGACCATTTAATTGGTCAGATGCCTCATCATGGGTAAGCTTTGCCTCGGGCAGACTAATACCAGAATAAGATAACACGCAATGGGAGTGGAGAGATGGCGAGAGTAGTGTGTACCCTCCGTGGCAAGAGGCAGGACGGTAGTGTATCTGTGCTCTCGGTTGGCGTGAACCTGATCTGGTCTTAAGAACCCCGTTGGTGAGTTGACATATGCAAGGGTTAAGTGCTACATATGTCGTGTGATTGGAGATCCCGAGATGGGTATTAATCGATTCCGGATCGTTGTTACTTCTCGGATATGAAGACTTGGTCACTGCCCTGCAATCTAAGTCATGGATGAAATCTTAATGAGCAAAAAATCATGTTGGATTGATTAATGTGATGGCGAAATTAGACTAGATGCAAACAAGGTCTATTAATACTTAATCTAGCATTAAAATGTTGAAAGTAAGGACTCACTTTAGTAAGCTATTTCTGCAAAAGTATCTAAGTTGATTCTTGCTAAAGCCTTTTCCTTAATTCCTATTTATCCAGCATATCCTTGAGAGTCTTTTCTTTAGTCGGGTAAGTCTTGCTGAGTAATTCCATACTCAGGGTTTTATTCCCTATTGTTTTTCAGGTTATAGTTTTGTGCTGCTGATGATGGTGTTAAGTGCCGGTGGGCTCGGTCTTCTTATGAGTCTAAGTACTTC
Source organism: Zea luxurians (assembly GCA_029449295.1). NCBI lineage: Eukaryota > Viridiplantae > Streptophyta > Magnoliopsida > Poales > Poaceae > Zea > Zea luxurians. The sequence continues at coordinate 112,160,252 of JAOPSE010000006.1, forward strand.
TTCTATACTTCTTATTGAGGATGGTCACTTGAGCTAGCATATATTTCAAAACTATAAATAATTTATAATAGTTCAAAGTTATTTCTTTGAATCACTTTTGTAATCATTCTGATCATGTACAAAGTAAAATTTTTGTAACTTGTAAAATTTGGTAATAAGATTTCCGCTACAAAATGTTGGTGTGTGTGATTTGTGTTACTTAATCTTGCGATCTTGGTTCTAAGTGGTTTATCCGGGGTCCTTGGGACACTCGGACGGATCCTGTTAAGTTATCCAGTGCACATGCACAGCCGTCTGAGGTTTTTGAGACAAGGGCAGGTGCATGTGGGCCCAATAATTTGGGAGGTTCTGCCACATACGGTACCTCTACCACATGCTATAATGGTCTTTGCCTTTCTTAACCATGACATACCAAGGATCAGATCTATATTGCTTGCCTCTAATATTATAGCAGTAGCTCCAAATTCTCTTCCCATAATTGTTAATGTCAATCTACATGTCATTTGATTTGCCTCAATAGGCCCTTTAGGTGTAATTACTATCATTGGTTTTCTCATATTTAGTAGTGGTATTTCATTTGTGTTGGCATATCGAGCAGACATGAATGAATGTATAGCACCAGAATCAAATAATATAGTTGCAGGAATAGTATTAACATAAAACATACCAAGTACGATGTTAGCACCATTCGGAGTAGCATCAACGCTGACTTGATTAACCTTGGCAATAGAGTATCCCTTGCTAGATCCTAGAGTTTGCCGCCTATTCTGAACTGGGGTAGTAGCCATCCTCTGTGGGCAAACATTTGCATAATGACCAGTCTTCCCACACTTGAAACAAGTGGTGCCTGCACTCTGCCCTAAAAACTTCGTCGGGGTGCTAGTGGAGGTAGCCTGTCGAGGCTGTGGAGTCCTGTGAGGTGATTGCTGAACTGGGCGCTGGCCTCCGCCAGTGCGAACTGGTGTACCCTAGGGTGAACTGTAGCGAGGACGAACACTGTTGTTTCCTTGTCCTTGAGATATAGTTTTCCTCTTCAAATCTCCTAGCTGAACCCGCTTGTGTTCAATAGCTAGAGCCTTATCGAGCAACCTCTAAAATGATGGGAACGTATGTGCCACAAGAGCATACTGTAGAGGTCCATTAAGTCCTTCAATAAAATGTTCTTGCTTCCTCTCATCCTTAGAAACTTCATCTGGAGCATATCTAGACAGCTGGATAAACTTGTCGCGATACCCGCTGACTGACATGCTTCCTTGCTTCAGTGACAAAAATTCTTTCTTCTTAATCTTCATCAGTCCAACTGGTATATGATAATTCCTGAACTGCGTACTGAACTCTGACCAAGTAATAGTATCAGCAGCATCGTGGGCAGCAGTATATGAATCCCACCAATCAGCAGCAGGACCTGTCAGACGACTAGAAGCATATAAAACCTTCTCGCGATCAGTGCACTGAGCAATGTTCAACATTTTCTCAATAGCCTTCAGCCAATCATCCGCGTCCAGTGGATCAGGAGAGCTTGCAAACGTTGGTGGCTTATGACTCATGAATTCCCGGTGCTTATCTCGGGGTGGAACTGGTGGTGGAGGTGGAGGCAGTGGTAATTGTTGTTGTTGCTGTTGTTGCAGTTGTTGTTGCAGTTGTTGTTCCGCCCTCCTTTCCTGGCATATCTCTTCTCATTTCTGGCGCAACTCCTGGCGTATGTCTTCTCGTTCCTGGCGCATCTCCTGGCTTTCTTGCTGCATCTGAGCACGCATATCTGCCATAGTGTCCGCCATTTGTTGCATCATCCTCATCTGAGCTGCAACCAGTGGGTCAACTCCGCCTGGTGGAGGATTAGGAGGATTCATCTCTGCTGGCTGTGGCTGGGGTTGTCTAAATATCCTCCGAGTGTGTCGTCTAGGAGGTAGATCAATTCCACCACCCCTCCTGGTATTGACCATCTAAGTTAAATACATATGGTAAGAGAATAGTAGACAAGGCAGGTAGTTACGAATCATGTTACTTCAGAGATTTATTAGCTAAGGAGATTAATGTTTTACCTACTAAAGCTAACTCGATAACTTATGGTGGTACATGCTAAGATGTCCATCTATAATAATTCAATCAATCAAAGAAGCAAATCAGGCATTTATCATTAGAACAATCAACCAACATTTTTAAATAGAGAAAATAGTTTTAATTTTTTTTTGTCTTAGGTTCCCTATCTCTTAAAAGTTCATAAGTGTAGGATTCCAAGGTGTGAAATCCATCTTGTCTCATAGTAGAGAAGGTAAGAATGATCAGGGTAGAATAGTAGAAGGTGAGATAGGATCAAGATAAGTGTAGAAAGAATCGGAGTAAGGTAAGTAGGGAAGGGTTTGTCCATTTCTATCTAGGTTTCGTCTTACAGTCAACATTTCCTCTGATACCACTTCTGTCACACCCCGGCTTTAAGGAACAAAGCCAGGTGCATCTCATACATGCGCCAAGAAGACAACATATATAATAACAGAGTGTATAGAGATAAATGTCACAAAACATCAGAGTATTTATTACATAGCGAAAGTCTTATTACAAAATAAAAGATAAATATAAAACGAACTAAGGAACGTCCTTGGCGTAGAAGTCAACTGGGGAAACGCCACCTAGATCAGGTCGAACTCCTCGCTTTGTGGCTCCTCCTGAACCACATGTTCTTCTCCTGTGGGGGGTGTGAGACAGCAAGGGTGAGCTCACACATGATCATAGCTCAACAAGTTGTGGGGAACCAGTGGCATGAACTCACAAAGGTGGGAGTTCATGTGATGTGTAAGGCTAATCAATGACATGGGTTAAAGCTGAGCATTGCTTTTAAGTAGTTGGTCAAAATTTTATTAGCAGTTACTAAGTGTAAGTAAATATCAAACCTTAAATAAAGTAATAGAACAAAATTAATATTAAACCCATGCAATGCAAATGACAAAATTGAATTTAAGTTCCATAATTTAATCATCAGAGAGTCCTGAGCTGCTCATGACCGTGAGCTCGGCTAGTATACCAGTTTTACACTCTGCAGAGGTTGTACCCTTTACCCACAAATCATGTTACCCATTTGCCAAGGGATCGCGACTCCCATACACCTCTACCTAGGAAGCGAGGCAGGGCAACACTACGAGGCCTTTACAAAGTTCCACTAGCTTCTGAAAACCCGCTACAGTTTATGGGAAGAGCACTTGCAAGAATCCCCCGTCTGACCGCCATCGCAGTAAAATCAACCCGAGAACCTCCTTGCATGCAACTCCCCTACTGCCCTTGCCCCTTTCAGGTAAGGTAGTCTTCCACTAGCTTTCCTAATTAGTTAGCCAAGGGGTCCCATTCCTCCCTTGTGGTGGCACGTGTTTCTCAAGTTAAGCTCTATGTTCCAATTTACATTAATGATCTTGACATGAACATAAATAGAATAACAAAAGAATTGGAACATAGATATAATAAATGATTATCCCAAAACCATGTAAAGCAATAGCAAACTACCTAAGTGATTCAGGGGTAAACAAGGTAATGAGATAAACAATCTAGGGTGACCTATCGGGTCCCATCAAAATTAAACCTATACATGAATAAGTGACATAAAGAACATTATTGGGTAAAAAGTGGTCAAGGGCACAACTTGCCTTCAATGAGCTCCTGCTCAGCTACTTCTATCTGCTGCTCACTAGGATCCTCGGTCACAGGCTCTTCTACTCGCCACAATACAAACAAGCACAGTATATAGAGAAAATTAACATCACACCAAACATGTAAACAAAATACATAATAATAATCTACATATTAAAATAAAATCCTAGGAACAAGAATCATAATTTTTGGAGTTATAGATTTTAAATTATGAATTTTCAAAGGTTTTATGTGCTTAAAATAGGATTAAGTGAGAGATTATTTTTCTTACTGTTGTCATGACAAAACAGAGACTCTAAGTGCTAGAGAATAATATTACAAAATTTTAGAAACTGGAATGGGTTAATTTGGACTAGATATGAATTTTCTATGAATTTTATAAGTTCTAGCAATTCTTTTTATCATTAAAATCATTTTCAGAATTTATTTATCCATTTCTTATAAACTCTGGACTGGGCGCATTATTACAGAGGAAGGCAGGGGCCTCGGGGTAAATTGCCCAAGACACAGTGAACAGTGGAGGTGGATGGCGGGTTCATTTCCAAGGAAACCTAGGGTTTCATATACTAAAATGCTAGACCGAAGGGGTATGATCGCACCACCACCGCCCGATCAAACGCGAGCGATCCAGATTAAATCCCAAACCGGTATTCCACAGCAACCGCGCGATCTGAGATCTACGGTTGGCGATCGCCCATCACACCAACACTCTCTGGACCGTAGGATCGCGCATCGACGATTTGGATTTAACACGACGAAGGGGGGTATCCGTCGATATGATCGCCGCCGTTCGCTGGCCATCCAATGGCCGAGCGGCATTGTGCCCACCCCTCACTAGACACGGCGGCGGCGAACTTCCGTGGCGGCGCCATAGGTGACGCATGTCCATGGTCGAGCCGGTGACCTAAACCTAACGTCGATACGCGGTAAACGACACGGAAGTAAGTGCGAATTCATTGGGGAAGTACTCACCGAGAGTTCGCCCGCGGAGACACCCTGGCCACGGTGTGGTGCGGTTGACGGTGGTGCGCCCACACCGGCGAGAAATTGGCGCCGATGCAGCGAAGCTCTCCCCCATTTGAACACAGTACCACACTCCCCACCCTCTAGCGATGCTCCGGTACACACTCGAGGGACAAAACGCTGGCGGGGGAGCGAACCCGCGATGATCTCCGGTCCGCCCAGAACGTTGGCTCCCACACGCGGAATTGTGCACGATGGAGGTCGCAGCAAGGAGAAGGGGAAACGGGCAACTAGCGCAGGGGCTTATTATCTGGTCCAGGTGGTGGTTGAGGCTGGGCTAGGTCCGCGCGTGTGGCACCAGGATCTCCGGCATGCTCGTCGCCATGCGCGGACGTCGTTGCGAGGAGATGACTGGCAGGTTGGGCCACACGCCAGGGACAGCAGCTTGCGCACACGACCGGATCCGAGGTGTCAGCGAGAGCGGAGAAGTGGCTTGGTTGTAATACCCAAAAATGTGAAATGAAAACATAGTGGGATTACATACATTTTTTTTCTATTTTTATTTATTTAATATCACATGTGAACAAACACTCTAAAAGTCATTAACTAACTAAGGACCACCAAAAATAATACAAGCATCATGCTGGATTTTATGTGTGTGTGCATTTGTTGGTAATAAGATTTTTTTTTCTTAGAAAGACATTGATGTCCAAAATAAAATTTTAGACTTTAAATTTAAATTTTAGAATTGGAGAAAGAAATGAAAATATATACAAAATAAATATTCTAAATAAAGGTAATATTAGTATGTCCAAATTATACTCTTAATCTGAGGAAGAATTACCACAGGGTTGAATTTGAAAATTGAATTCAAATGAAAAGAAAAAAACAAATCAGGAAAAGAAAACAAAATAAAAGAAAGAAAAAGAAAATATGCAAGTGGGCCGTGAATAACCTGCGTGGCCCACTTTCTCTCTCTGTGTGCGGCCCACTCTAGCCCTGGCTGGTGCCCTCACCTGCGCGCTCATGCCACTGCGCTGTGGGCCCGTCTTGCCAGCCCCACCCCGCACGCTTGGACTCAGATATTTCTGGAGCGTGGGACCCACTGTCAGCCAGTCTTCTTCACGCGCGGCTTTGGATCGCTGGAATCAGGACCTGGCTCACTAATGTCATTGGCCCACCACCCAGTTTCTTCTTTCTCCACCTTGCCTCAACTGTGCAGACCGCTTCCTTCGCCGGCGAAGCCGGGCTCCCTTCCACGACCTCCGCGCCTTCCTGCGAAATGCCCGGGAGCCCCAGCTTTGTGGATAAAGCCAGAGCGCCACTCGTTGCCTTAAACCACCCAACAAACCCCCCTCATCCTCGCACCACATTCAGTTGTCGAACCTCATCGGGGAAGACTCGCTGCTACCTGAAAGCATCAATGTCGACTGCCACTCCGGCTGCGCTTACGGTCAGGTCGGGTCGCCGCGGCCCTCGACATGTGCTAGTGAGCGTTTGGTGCCTAGGAGGTTGGCGAATTGTGCCTCGGTGTTCACTTCTGGCCGCAGATCCGCAGAGCATCACGGAGTGGGTGCTGCGTCGGGTGGTAGCGGATGTGGGGTCTTCTGGGGGTCCGTTGGTGCATATGGATGAGGACCGCGCCCTCCTCGTGCGGGCTCGTAGTGGTGGCTGCGAGTAATTTCTCGCCGGAGCCATCCGCCGCTGCGGAACCTTGCTGCACCGTGGGCGGAGATCTCGACGCATCGACCACCGGTATGCTACCTTCGAGCAAGTTCGTACTGCCCTGCTATCTGTAAATCGCATGTTAGTTCGCGGAATCGGGTATCGGGGCGTCGATCTTGACCTCGCCGGCGTGCGCGCCGCCACAGTCTTCTCCGCCCCCGTCATAGTTCTGTGTTGGGGTGGAAGAGCGTTTGCGCGCCGTGGGATTGGGAGTGGATGGCTAGGATTGAATCTAGGGAGGAAGACGACCCCTGGACCGTTGATCTCGTGATTAAAGGCCGCGAATAGAAGGGAGAATTGGATGTTTGGTGTCGTCGATCTCTGGATTGGGGGTCCAGATTAGAAGCATTATACCCCCTTCAGTTTATAAAATCTGAGCCATCAACTTTTAATCCAACGGCCAAGATACAACCATACCCCTTCGGCCTGCCTAGTTTGCAAAAGAACACCTGGTGTTTACGAAATCAACCCGCCACCCAGAGTACTGTTGTATGAGTCTCGGGATTATTACGTAGTCGCCCCTGTACTTTCCAGAAATTAATGCGCCGTCCAGAAGTCAGTAAAAAGGGATAAATGATTAAGGAAAATGATTTTTAGTATGAAATTAATTGCAGAAACTTGTAAAATTCCTAGAAAATTCAGTTGAAGTCCAAATTGGTCCATTCCACTTTCTAAATTTTTGTAATATTATTCTCTATCACTTAGAGTCTCTGTTTTGACATGAAAATAGTAAGAAAAATAATTTCTCATTTAATTCTATTTTAAGCACATAAAACCTTCATAAATTCATAACATAAAATATATAACTCCAAATCGATTCATTCTAGTGGCATTTATTTTGTTTAAATATTGTTTATCACCTGGTATCTTTGTCTAACCATGAAACTTGGTTTAAAATTATCAACATGAATAACTCTATTCTAGGCATTAAATAACTTCAGAAAATCATAACTTAATAACCCTAACTCTGATTTTAGTGGTTTTTGAACCCGTGATCTCGTAGCAATGCGTAGATCATTATTATTCAGTTTGTACTTATGTTTGGTGTGATGTTAATTTTGTTTATACCATGTCTGCTTGTATTACTACGACTAGCAGTGCGGTTACGAGGATCTGAGGAATCACCCTGGTAATTGAAATCTCAAGTGCCAGGCAAGTTGTGCCCTTGACTCACTTTTGTTACCCAATAATGTTCTTTATAATCATTTACCATGCATAGGTTTAATTTTGATGGGACCCAATATGTCACCCTAGATTGTTTATCTCATTACCTTGTTTACCCCTGAATCACTTGGGTAGTTTTTTCTATTGCTCTATACAGTTTTGGTATTAATATTTCATTATATCCATGTTCCAGTTATTTTGTTATTCTATTTATGTTCATGTCAATATCATTATATTATTGTTAATTGGAACATTGAAGCGTCTCGATCCTTTGGGACTCAAATGTGATACAATTACTAGTCCCAGGAGGCTAGTAACCACATTCATTACTTCGAATGGTTATAGAGTCTGAATAATGTTATTACAATACCGGGGGATACAAGCTCGAAAGTGAGCCGAAAAACATAAAGCGTAGTGGAAGATAAAATAGCCCAAGCCACAGGCAGAACTGGGTGAAGACACAGCCCCCTCAATCAAGCATAGCAGAAAAGAAGTCTTCAGCTGCTGAAAAACATAAATAAATCTGGGTGAATACACTAGGTATTCCGCAAGCCCACCCGGCTCCCGTAAAGAGAAAGTGACCTATAAGGTACATGCTTTATATGGTGGAGTTGAGGTCACTCATGCTTTTTCAGAGGAAGGCAGTATTCGTTGATTATGGTTTTCCCAAGACAATAGAAGTAACACTTACTTGACCACCACTGAGCTTCCTGCTCCCGTGGTACCACTTTCCTTTCGGAACATACACACACATTTCCATGTTCCCGGTTGTAGTAGAAACACTAATTGTTATACCATACCAGACTCGTCCATACCAGTGGACACGGACTATTCGAATAGGTTTAGACTATGCGCAGAGGGGTACACTTTACCCACTAGTCCGGCTCTGCGATCTCATGGCCAATGGGATCCGAATCCGTAACTCTTTCCTTCCTTGTACGTCCGAACCTTAACGGTTATACCGGAAGGAGTTAGGCCACCACCATGTCCAAACCGGACAAAACATTCCCCCTCCTTATCCTCCCGGTGCTACCCCAGCCTTCATAACCTTAGGGTTGGACCGTACGAGTTTAGATTGAGTGGCTGCCCACACAGCCTCGAGTGGTTGTACTTTTTGAGAGTACAGGTAATGAAAGATGACAAACCGGTCCTTATATGAGAGGACGATCCTTCTGCTCACGCCTAAACCAGCTGAGCCAACACCTTAGGCCCTCCCCTAAACCAGGGAGTCCCTGATCATCCTACTCACCAGGTGACAAGGGTGAGTACCCTTCATCGCACACTTTTGGAAAACATGTCACTTATACCCTTTTACTTGCCCCATATCTTTTAGTCAAAGTAATAGTTAATGCGGGCTCTCTCATGCTCACCATGCAATTTGATTCCCATCCCATAATCCAGGCTTAGGCAGTGGTAGAGAGAAATAGGTAAATAATGCATCAAGGGAAAGATGGACTTGCCTTCGTCGAAGCTTTCCTGGCACAAGAGGTTAATCTCGGAGGGTTCGGGCTCTTGCCCCTCTTCCGGAGCTATAAGTTCCGGAGGATCCGATCCCTCTTCCGCTAATCAAACACAGATAATAACAGTACATCAAACATAGTGACCTTTGTGGGGTGTGCAAATTTTTATACTTTGTTATTTTTGTGCCCTAATAATTTATTTGAACAATTCTTGGTGCATAAAATATTAGCATCTAAATATATATGAGAAAATGGGAAAAAGAAAAGGGAAAAGAAAAGAATAAAGGATTTCCAGCCAGCTGGGCCGGGGGGGGGGGATTTTCGGCTCACCAGGCGCGAGCGCGCGCGCGGGGGCGCGCTTGCGGCCCAGTTGGCCCGGCCGCGAGGGAGCGACGGCGGGGAACGGCGCCGTGGCGCGGGCCCACACGCCAGGGAGGGGGGGTTAACGGCGTTGCGGCAACGGATGGAGGGGGGGGAGGTTCGAGCAGAGCCCGGTCGGCGGCGAACTCCCGCGGCGGTTCTCCACCGCTGGTCCGGTTCTACGGCGGGGAGGTGGTGGCGAGGCACGGGCGAGTGCGGGGGATCACGGGGGTGGGATCAATTTGGCCTGTGGGGGCCTATGGCGGCCGGTCCGCGGCACGGTGGCGGGTGTCCGCGGCGGTGAAGCCGCCGGTGCGGTTGCCGGCCATGATAGGAGGCGGGGAGGTGTGCCTCGTGACCGTGAGAGTGTGGCGGAGCTTCGAGCCTAGTTTGATTGGACAGAAGATCACCAAAGAGGGGGAGGGGAGCTCACCGGAGCAATGAAGAGAGCATGGCGGCGCTAGCTCGATTGGCGTGGGGAAAGGTGGAGGAGTTGGCCGGAGCCGGTGTGGTGAAGACGGGGTTTGGGCGGGTGCTTTTATAGGCGCTCGGGGGAGGGAGGGGGATGGAGGAGACGACGAGCACCGGCGGGCTCGCCGTGAGGGCGGGAATGGCGCTAACGCCGATGCGATGGCTCGGGCAGGCGGGGGGGTGAGGGGTCGGCTCAAGCACAGTGGCGGGGTTGTCGTGGAGGCTGGCGAGCATTAATGGCGAGGCGACGAGGCGAGGGGGCGCTCGGCAGCGATCGCGCCGGTGAGGGATGGGCGAGCGGGACGAAGCTGACGGGTGGGCCCTAGCTGCCAGCGAGAGGAGTCTGCGAGAGAGGGAGGGGGTGAGGTGCTGACGGGTGGGGCCCGGGTGTCAGCGGGAGGGAGCAGCGCGCGAATTGGGCCGCCTGGGCCAGGAAGAGAGGGGGGATGCGGGCGCACGCGAGCTGGGCTGGAAATTGGCCCAGCCGAGGGAGGGGAGAGAGTTTTTCTTTTTCTTTTCTTATTCTAATTCTTTTCTTTTCCTTTTCTACTTTTGTGTCTTTTTGTTTCTTTTTCCCTTGCAACAAAAATTCTCCAAATGAACTTGGGTGATAAATATGGTCTATGTGAGGTGCTCCAAATCATTTTAAGTGTATGCACATGAAGAGGGGTTCTAAGGGAGAAAGGTAAAATAAGGGGAGGGAAAGGAATTTAGGGGGTTAGGGTTTCAAATCTTGGGTGGGGTTTTGGGATGTTACAAACCTACCCCACTTAAAGGAATCTCGCCCTCGAGATTTAGACTGGATTTGAGAAAAGATAAGGGTATTCCCTCCTCAAGGAGTCCTCACTCTCCCAGGTAGCTTCCTCTTCTCCTTCTCTGCTCCACTGAACTTTACAGAGCTTCACCTCTGAGGTGCGGGTCTTTCTGACTACTGAATCAAGAATCTTCACTGGTTTTTCATGGTACTGAAGGTCTTTCTGAATCTGTACTGTCTCTTCTTCGATGTGATTTTCTGGTGCTTGCAGGCATTTGCGGAGCTGGGATACGTGAAACACATTGTGGATGTCGGACATGGATTCTGGTAATTCCAGACGGTATGCTGCGGGTCCTACCCTGCCAATGATGGGATAGGGACCTACGAAACGCGGGGCTAGCTTCCCTTTTACTTGGAACCTCCTGACACCACGCATTGGAGAAACCTTGAGGTAGACGAAGTCTCCTTTCTCAAATCGGAGTTCCCTCCGTCTGTTGTCTGCATAACTCTTCTGCCGACTCTGAGCTTCAAGTAACCTTCTGCGGATCAGTGCAACTTTCTCTTCTGCCTCTCTAACAAAGGCAGGTCCTTCTAGTGCTTTTTCCCCTACGTTGGACCACATGAGAGGGGTCTGGCATTTCCGTCCATACAGTGCCTCGAATGGCGACATCTTGATGCTGGCCTGATAGCTATTGTTGTATGAGAATTCTGCGTAGGGTAGACTGGATTCCCAACTTCTATCAAATGCTAACACACATGCTCTTAACAGATCTTCAAGGACTTTGTTGACTCTTTCTGTCTGCCCATCTGTCTGAGGGTGATAAGCGGTACTGAAATCTAGCTTGGTGCCCGTAGCTTTCTGAAGGCTTGTCCAGAACTTGGATGTGAACTGGGTTCCCCTGTCTGACACTATCTTCCTTGGGATTCCATGGAGTCTGACTATCTCCTTGAGATAAATCCGGGCAAGGGTGGCTCCTCCAAAGGTAGTTTTCACTGGGATGAAATGGGCTACCTTGGTGAGGCGATCTATTATTACCCAGATGGAATCATTCCCTTTTGCGTCCGGGGCAGTCCGGTTACGAAGTCCATGCCTATTTCTTCCCACTTCCATTCAGGTATCAGAAGGGGTTGTAATAGGCCTGCAGGCTTTTGGTGTTCGGCCTTCGTCCGTTGGCAGATGTCACATCGGGCCACATACTGAGCTATCTCTTTCTTCATCCCTTTCCACCAGTATCTGGTTTTGAGGTCCCTGGGTGGATGGAGTAGGCCGAGTCATGAGCTTCCTTGAGTAGGACCTCTCGAGCCTCCCCTTTTGGTACACACAGACGGTATTTGAACCAAAGGACTCCTTGGTCATCCGTCCTGAGGTCCGGGAGTTGTCCCTTGTGGGCTTTCTCCACAAGTCCTGCTGTCTCTGAGTCTAGACGTTGAGCTTTGCGTATGAGGTCTTCCAGCATTGGTTTGACTTCGAGACTGTCGTTGTTTCCCAGACATGCATTTAGTTGCGCTGATTCTTTCTTCCAATCCTCTAAAAGGTTGGTTCCTTTTAATTGGAATGGTTTTCGACTAAGGGCGTCGGCTACCACGTTGGCCTTCCCGGGGTGATAGTGAATTTCTAGGTCATAATCCTTGATCAGCTCCAACCATCTTCGCTGATGGAGGTTGAGATCTGGTTGAGTGAATATATACTTCAGACTCTTGTGATCGGTGAAAATGTGGCATTTGTTTCCGATTAGGTAATGCCTCCATATCTTCAAGGCATGCACTATGGCTGCCAATTCCAAATCATGGGTGGGGTAATTCTGTTCATGCGGTTTGAGTAGGCGTGATGCATAAGCAATGACTTTCTCGTTTTGCATTAGCACACACCCTAAGCCTTGCCTCGAGGCATCACAGAAGACGACAAAATCTTGATGAATATCTGGCAGTGATAGAACGGGTGCTGTTGTGAGTTTCTCCTTTATGACCTGGAAACTCCCTTCACATTTTGGGGTCCACACAAATTTATGGTCTTTCTTGAGAAGTTCTGTCATTGGTCTTGCTATGCTGGAGAATCCTTTGATGAAGCGGCGGTAGTACCCTGCCATTCCTAGGAAGCTTCGAACTTCACTGACGTTGGTTGGCTGCCTCCATTTTGATAATGCTTCCACCTTGGAAGGGTCCACTTCTATCCCTTCTGCGTTTAAGATATGCCCAAGGAAGGCTATCTTTTCCAACCAGAATTCACATTTACTGAGTTTAGCATAAAGTTGGTGTGTTCTGAGTTTTCCGAGGACGATCCGAAGGTGACGCTTATGGTCTTCGCGGTTCTTGGAGTAGATAAGGATGTCTACGACAAACTTATCTAGCTCTTCTGTAACACCCCAGGTGTTACCATGGCTAGAGCCCACCTTGTTTTCAAAGGATATGAGCCCCTGTGGAAGAACTTAATGAATAGAAGCATAAGGGCCTTGGAAAGCTAGAGGTTAACCAAGGATTGTGAGTAACCAAAAGCATTACTCTAATCCTTGCACACTCACTACTTTGGATGAGAAGGGAGAAGAAACCTAGACCTCTCTTAGACCCTATCTCCCAAAACCCTAGTTAAGGAGGGAAAAGAGAGTGAGCAAGTGTGCAAAACATGAGTAACTTTTACCCAAACCTTAAGTGACTTTGTAACCAGCAATTAGGGGAGGGAAATATTGCAAAAAGGCCCCTGGTAAAACCCCAAATCAAATCACTAAGTGGAGAGAGAGCTAGAGCTCTCTATGCCTCTCTAAGTCCATTTTTAACCCTAGTTTAAGGGTCAGCCGTGTTCACCTTGAAGATGGCATCAAATCCACTTGTGATCTATACCAAAAATGTGGCATACTACCCAGGGCACCCACTGGAAAAAGTTGAGCCCGAGACTTGGACGTTTGACATGCCATGGCATGGCTTTTGTCGCGAAGTGCCCAGTGTGACACACCTGTTTTGGCATTCAAAGATCTCCCTCCCTAGGCCGTATCTGCCCCGACTTCTCACAGTTGAGTGACAGCCCTAGGTGCCAGGAAGAGGTCTGCGCCGAACCTTTGCAAAGATTCGCACGTTTGCGACCTCTGTCGACGTTTGAACACTGGAAGAAACAAACCGCCACGTGTTCGACGCGTTCTGCCGCGCCAGAGCTCGCCCGCGCGCGCCCCCGCGAGCCCCGCGCCGCGCCCGAGCCAAGCCAGCGCCCTGGTCTGCGTCCGCGCCTATAAAACGCCCACGAGCCTTGGCCGTACCCCTCCGCACGCACCCAAGTCTCACCGGAGCTCAGTTCGCCGCCGTCTGCCCGTGCGCGACGTGCCCGCGGCCGCTCGAGCCACTGCCGCCGTAGACCGGCCAGCCCAGCCTTCCGCCGTCCCACCCAACCCTCGGACACGAGTGTACACCCGCCAGTGAAGCTCCCCGGGCCAGGAATCGGGCTCTGCTTCGCCGGAGGCGCCGGAACACGGTCACCGGACTTCGCCCGCCCGCCGGCAACCGTGGACCAAGGCACACAGTGAGTCTCTCTCCGATTCTTTGCACGATTAGACTCCTTAGACCTCCATGAATCTCCCCATGCCCTTGGATTGAACTATACCGCCGTGGATAGGCCGGAGCCCACGCCGCCGACGAGCTCGCTCGCCTGCGCTCGTGGTCCGGGCGATTCCGACCATCCCCGACGACGAGGCGTACATCGACGTGACCGTCGCGATCTCCCGAGCGTCACTGCCCACCTCGCCGGACCTCCCTCGCCGCCGGTAAGCCGCGCCATTCTTTCCTTCTCCGCGGTTACTATTCCAGTTGGGGGAGGGACCGCGGGTGTGAGGGAGAGAAACCCAGGGGGGTTAAGTGAAAAGCCAGTGACTCAAATGAATAGTGGCCCGAGGGTAGATCTGTGAAGTTTGATTCGGTTTAAACTCAGGGGCCTCGGCGCAAACTGTTTTTCCAGAAAAACTTAAGTAAAACCTGATTTAAATTCAAACAGAAACTTTAAAAACCCATAACTTCTGTTTGGTTTATCCAAATTTGGTCAAACTAATTTTGCCAGACTCTAAATAATATAACCTGTCTAAGAAAAATATAAAACCCCATAAGCACTAGAGAAAAATATAAGGTTCTGATTTATTTTCAGTTTTGGCCAAAAGCTTAATAATAGCAAGAAAAATGGTTGCACTATTTAACTAGAGTTGGAAAAATTTAGAGAAGTTATTGTCTATCTACTGACCTAGTTAAAAATGTTAAACTTCTCTGTCCATTACATTAAGTTAGTTTTAACCCCTTATTCTAGAATATGCTTAAGTTTAAGGAAAATAGAAAAAGTGATATAAATAATGAACCAAAGGGCACCCCTATTTTTGTTAGGATATTTAGTCACTGTAGTTCACTGGAAAAATGTATCATACCCTGTTGTAGTGTAAGATAAGAAAGATACCTTTTAAATGAAGAAAATGGGGATAACTTAGAAAAACCCTACAAAAATACCCCTAAGGTGAAACCTCCCCAAACCTTAGGATAACTAATGTGTTGATAATAAGAACTTAAGAAAAATCTGAAATCTGTTGTTTGATATTTTTCAAAGGACAAGTTAGTTCTAATCACTCTTTTTGCACCAAACTTTAAAAATCCATCATTAATTAACCATCATGTGGCTCTCTGTCATTTTTGGCACAAGAGCTTTTCATCACTGTTTGAGGCCAGCAAAAATAACCATTAGGTCAGAAACCACTTTAATAAAAGACTTGTAGTGTAAAGTGGCCCATTTTGCCTAACTATTGTTATTTTTGTTTAAAAGCTAACTTTTGTAATTTTTACAGAATTTTTGGAAATTTTTAAACTGCTGTCATAGTTCAAACCCCTACTAGAAACCCTAGATGGAAATAAAGGAAAGGAAAATGGATGATGGAATTTAATGTCCTCCTAAGACCTTTATTACTTGTCCACTAAAATCCATAAAGGCAATGCAAATCCAACACGTTATCCTAAAGGAAAAACCTAAACCAAAAAGGTAATAAGTCTCTATGTGCCACCAGAAGACCCCCGTAGCCAGAAACCCTAAGTTAATTCTTGACTTAATTTCTGTAGCTTAATGTTCTTAAATCTTGCATAATTGTAACATACATGTTTATTGCATTCGATAGACTGTAATCTTGCTGACGGAGAGTACATCCTCGTGCCGGAGCAAGGAGCTGCCCAGGAGGTTGCCCCAGACCCAGCACCAGAGCCTGCACCAGGGGACCTGCCTGCCACTGCTTTGGAAGGCAAGCCCCGGTTTATGCATAACCTGTTATTTATGCTATTTTACTTCACTTAATGATTGTAGGATTGATTGTGCACTTAGGTGTAGGAATTGTTTGAAACCCTAGTTGCATGATCTCAGGAATCCTTTTGAGATGGATACTAGTATGCTAGGTCGAGTAGCTGCTTTATTAATTAGGATCTCGGTAGAAGTCGAGTGATTTTTCTAGCACTCGCGCGAGGTCAGGAATTGGCTGTATCCACTTTCCTATCATATTGATGTTGGTTTGTGGGCAACAATCCATGGGGATTGGTTGTTCACGGGATAAAAAGTTGATTAAGGATTAAGGTGTGGTACCGTGAGTCAAGCGTTTGAACGTACTAAACATATGCCGAGAAATATGGTAAATCGGTAAGCCTAGTACCTGAGTGAACCTGCCCGCAGACATACCCCCTCACGCGACCTGAGACGTAGTCTCCCATTCCGGTTATGGTGGGTACAAGTGCGGTCACTGCACGACGGCCAGTCGGGGTCAGTGAGGCATTGTACGCCAAGGCGGTGAGCCCTGATCTGTTGCCAGGGAATCGATGGGGACGGTTGATGTGTGTGGGGACGGAGTGCCCCTACATGTCGTGTGTTTAGGTTTACCTTGCAAGGATAAAACTCGATTCGAATCGTCTGCTTCTCGCAGCTAATGAGACTGCTTGATCCATGCTGCTACATTGAGTAACAAGTGCAACTATGATGAGATGACACAAGGTGTTGATTGCTAAAAATGCTTGCTACTATGTATGAATAGATAGTACACTTTTAGCCTTAAGAGAGTCACACTTAATTTTGACAAAGTTAAAATCTTGATTCAGAAACTCAGCTAGTGCTTTTGGCAACCAAACCCCACAGCCAAACAGCTGCATGTCTAGAGGTAGAGGAGTATAGACTCCTCACACCGGGTAAGTCTGGCTGAGTATTAGTATACTCAGCTTTGCTTGTGGCATAATTTTACAGGTTCTCTGGAGGACATGGTTGCTGGAGTGACTTGGCCATCCACCCTGCCACCGGGTTGGACTGTCGAGTGGGACCCTGCCTCGGCTGAGGAGGAGCATGAGGAGTGATGGGACAGGCTTCCCCATCTCTCCATTTATGTATCGTTAGTTTATTTCCGCTGCACTTCAAAAACAATGATGGTTACTTTTGCGAAAACTCCGATGGTGACAATGGTGATGTAATAATTTAAATACTCTTCCATGCCTGGTTTTATGCTTTATTGTATTTGCTCTGTGACTCACCATCGCGTGAGACTGTGGTACTTGGTCCTGTCCGTGGCCGTGTCGGACTAGATCTGAGGGATTGACGAGTTATTCCCATTTAAGTGTGGTCCAGCCTCTAAGGTCGGACTTAGGCACTTAAGTTGGAATAATAGAGGCAGGTTGAGTTTTATTTTTCCTTGTTCCTTTTGTAATTCTTTTTCTTTACTTACGCTTAACCGTGCACAGATGACTTCCCATGGATCCTCCGAGGATGGAGATGCACTGACCCACACTGACGGACTTGCACGAGAGGGTTTTCCCCGCATCCTGTGGGAGGTACTTCAGGGGGCCGGATACTTGACACCCCCTCAGTACGCAGTGCAGCTGTTCGAGAAGCACCGGGTGCCTCGCTGTAGGGTGAGGATGACTTTGGAGCCTCATCCCCTGCAGCCAGGCTGGCGCTCCTTGGACTCCGAGTCTTTCGGGTACCGAGCGGAGGACACAATCGAGGCAATTGCCCTGCATGGGCTGACTACCTTCTGCGGATTCCATCCCTTGGAGCTGGCTACCCACCCCATTGGGTTGTTCCCCGCGGAAAAGGAGGACGACCCGATGTGGAAGGATCGGGTGGAGCATGCCAAGGACATCTGGGCTCTCTACCCAGGCCACACCGCTCACTTGTCGGTACGATGCATGAACGCTCTGTACCGTCTGCAAGTGATGCGTGGGGAGGCCATGTCTCAGTTGATGGCACTACTGGAGGCTACCAAGATCACCCTGGACAACAGGGAGGAGCTCGTGGTGGACTTATCCCAGGAGCTGGTGGAGAAAGATTTGCAAGTGGAGCAGCTGACTGATGAGATTCATGAGTTGGAGGAGCTAGTGGGCACCAGGGAGAATACCATTGAGGTTCTCGAGGATCAGCTCCTCAACACCCAGCAGCAGCTAGCGGAGGCTAATGCGCACCTGGACATGCATCACCAAGAGATCCATGATGAGGAGGCTGACGAGGACGTGGACATCGAGGGAGGAGATGAGCCTGCCTCCAGTGTAGACACCGCTGGCTCAGGGAGACCACCTTCCCCCGAGTCCAGCGTCGCCTCGTTCGCTCACTAGATGCCAGACTAATACTAGGAGTTGATGATAGTTGGACTCCTCGCCGCTAGCTTAGCTTTTGCACCTTAGGGTACTAGGCTAGGAAGAGTTGAGTCTTTTGGGTCATTAATGTAACCAGTATTAAAACTCTTTTGGAGGTTTAGGGATGATTAATGGCAGTTTAAATTTGGACGGAAGGTTTATGTTTCCGTTTTGTTTTTATTTGGAATCTATCAAATTGCTTTAACTCCCCTACCATATTTGAACCTTAAGCTTGGAGATGTGTTATTGAGCAACCATGTGATTTTTCAGATGGCTGGGAGAGCGCGCCGTGGTCAGAATGAGCACGTTCCCCCACCGCCACCGCCTCCCACTCTGCAGGAGCTCATGGCCCAGCAGAATGAGATCCTGCGACAGCTGGCACAGCGTCAGCCGCCACCACAACACTATGGTGGTGGAGACCATCAGCGTCACCCTGTCGCTGCTACCTACCAGGAGTTCCTTAGTACTCAGCCACCCCTGTTTACCAGGGCAGAGGACCCACTTGATGCAGATGTGTGGTTGAGGGTGGTGGAATCCAAATTCCCACTGCTCCATGGGGCTTGCTCAGAGGTTGCCAAAGTCAGGTTCGCCACCCAGCAGCTTCGCGGACCCGCAAGGACCTGGTGGGACCATTTTCTTGCCATGCAGCCAGAGGGCAGAGAAGTGGAATGGAGGGAGTTCAAGGCCGCTTTCAGAGGGCACCATATCCCCGCTGGCATCATGGACCGGAAACTCAATGAGTTTCTAGCACTCACTCAGGGCAGCAGGACAGTGTTGCAATATGCCCAGGCCTTCAATGATTTGTGTCAGTATGCTGGATATCATGCAGATACGGATGAGAAGAAGCGAGACAGGTTCAGGAGGGGGCTCAGCACTAAGCTCCGTGATCGACTCAACACCGTCAGGGCCAACAGTTACAATGAGTTGGTCAACATGGCTATCTCCCAGGAGGACTGCATCTTGGCTCGGCAGGCGGAGAAGAAGAGGAAGACCCCTGTGGCAGGACCCTCATCTCATCCACAGCGCTTCAGGATTGTGTCTGACTCGCAGAACAAGGGACCTCAGCAGCCACAACGAAGATGGGTGATTAGGCCACCACAGCAGCAGCAGCAGCAGGCACCCAACCGCGCCCAGTTTCCTGCTCAGAGGAACAATCAGCAGCAGCAGTACCGCCAGGCCAATGATAACAGGTGTTTCACTTGTGGCAGCACTGGACACTATGCCAAGAATTGCCCCAAGAATCAGCAGAGGCAGGGGCAGAATGTTAATCAGAACCAAGGGAAGAGGCAGAAAGTGCAAGTAAGGCAGGGCAAGCTGAACTTCACTACAATGGTTGACATCCCAGAGGGAGCACCCGTCATGACTGGTATTTTTACAGTTTTAAATTTTCCTGCTATTGTTCTTTTTGATTCCGGTGCTTCGCATAGTTTTGTCAGTGCCAAATTTAGTGTCAAGTGCCAGTTGCCTTTTTGCCACACCCACGGGGCTATTACCATTTCAACCCCAGGAGGCAGGATTGCCACTAATCAAATCAGCAAGAATGTGCCCATAAAGTTTGGTAGTCTAATAATTAAAACCACCCTCCTCATTTTGGGTTTGGACAGCGTGGATATTATCTTGGGAACTGATTGGTTGACCAAACATCAGGCAATATTGGACATTGCAGCCAGAGCCATTGAAATTCATTCCCCTGCTTATGGCGAGACTGTTTTGTATTTACCCAACCAGAGTGGTACCCGGTCTTGTGCCTTTGTTATGGCAGAATCCCCGGTAAGGAAGATCCCAGTGGTCTGTGAATACCCCGATGTTTTTCCAGATGAATTGCCAGGAATGCCACCTGACAGAGATGTTGAGTTTGCCATTGAATTGCAACCCGGGACTGCTCCTATCTCCAAGAGACCTTATAGGATGCCTCCCGCGGAATTGGCAGAATTGAAAAAGCAATTGCAAGAATTGTTGGACAAGGGGTTTATTCGTCCAAGTACTTCACCCTGGGGATGTCCAGCTTTATTTGTGAAGAAAAAGGACGAGAGTTTGAGGATGTGTGTGGATTACCGCCCTCTCAATGCGGTGACTATCAAGAACAAGTACCCGTTACCCCGCATTGATGTTCTGTTTGATCAGTTGATGGGAGCCAAGGTATTCTCCAAGATAGACCTTCGCTCAGGCTACCATCAGATCAAGATCCGTGCCAGTGATATTCCCAAGACGGCCTTCTCCACTAGATATGGGCTGTATGAGTTTTTGGTGATGTCTTTTGGGTTGACCAATGCCCCGGCTTATTTCATGTACTTGATGAACTCAGTGTTCATGCCAGAGTTGGATAAGTTTGTGGTCGTTTTCATTGATGACATTCTAGTTTATTCCAAGAATGAAGCTGAGCACACTAAACATCTGCATATTGTGCTCCAGAGACTTCGTGACCATCAGTTGTATGCTAAGCTGTCTAAGTGTGAATTCTGGCTAAAGGAAATAAAATTCTTGGGTCACACGATCTCTCAGGAGGGGATATCAGTCGACCCTGAGAAAGTGCAAGAGGTGATGGACTGGAAACCTCCGACCACGGTAAAGCAGATTAGGAGTTTTCTGGGATTGGCAGGATATTACCGACGATTCATTCCGGATTTCTCTAGAATTGCCAAGCCAATGACTGAACTGTTGAAGAAAGGGGTCAAATTTGAGTGGAGCCAAAAGTGTGAAGAAGCTTTTCATACCTTGAGGCAACAATTGACAACAGCCCCAGTACTAGCCCAACCTGACAATACCAAACCATTTGAGGTTTATTGTGATGCTTCTGGTACCGGATTGGGTTGTGTTTTGATGCAAGAGAACAGAGTGATTGCTTATGCTTCCCGAGCACTCAGACCCCATGAGCAAAACTACCCGACACATGATTTGGAGTTGGCAGCAGTAGTTCATGCCCTCAAGATATGGAGACACTACTTGATGGGAGCTCACTGTAACATTTACACTGACCACAAGAGCCTCAAGTACATTTTCACTCAGGCAGATCTGAACATGAGGCAGAGAAGATGGTTGGAATTAATCAAGGACTATGATTTGGAGGTGCATTACCATCCCGGTAAAGCAAATGTTGTGGCAGATGCCTTGAGCCGAAAAGCCCAATGTAATTGCGTGAACATGGATGCAAGAATCACCACCTTGTGTGATGAGTTGTGCAAGCTGAATCTGGAAGTTGTTCCTTCCGGTGAATTGAGATATATCGCAGTGGAGCCCACGTTGCAAGAACAAATAGCTCAGGCACAGTTTGGGGATAAGGGTGTTCAGGTCATCAAGGAAATGATCAAGCAGAAGGCAGAGAAATACAAGTGTTTCCGCCAGGACAGCAAGGGAATTTTATGGTTTGAAGATCGATTGGTGGTTCCCAAGAACCCAGAGCTCAGAAAGAAGATATTGGATGAAGCTCACCTTTCCAAGTTCTCCATGCACCCTGGTAGCAACAAGATGTACCATGATCTCAGGCCTTTGTATTGGTGGACCAGGATGAAGAGGGAAATTGCCAAGTACGTATCAGAGTGTGATACTTGCCAGAGGGTAAAAGCCAGTCATTTGAAAGCAGCAGGCCCTTTGCAACCTCTTCCCATACCATCTTGGAAATGGGAGGACGTTTGCATGGACTTCATAGTGGGATTACCCAATACCTCCAGGCACCATGATTCCATATGGGTTATTGTGGACAGATTGACCAAGACTGCTCATTTCTTGCCAGTGCACACCACCCACCGGACGGAGAAGTATGCGGAAATCTACATCGACCAGATAGTTCGTCTGCATGGGATACCAAGGACCATAGTCTCTGACCGAGGAGCACCTTTTGTGGCACGATTTTGGGAGCAATTACAGGAATCACTTGGGACCCATGTAATCCGAAGCTCGGCATATCACCCTCAAACAGATGGTCAGACAGAAAGGATAAATCAGATTTTGGAAGACATGTTGCGAGCATGTGCACTACACTATGGAAAGGACTGGGACAAGTGTCTCTCCTTGGCAGAATTTTCTTACAATGACAGCTATCAGTCCAGTCTGAAAATGGCACCTTTTGAGGCTTTGTATGGGAGAAGATGCAGAACCCCGCTAAATTGGTCTCAAGCAGGAGAGAGGGAGATATTTGGGCCAGATTTGGTAATTGAAGCAGAGGAAAAGGTCAGAGTCATCAGGAAGAACTTGGAAGCTGCTCAGGCCAGGCAAAAGAGTTATCATGACTAGAGACGGAAGCCACTACAGTTTGAGGTGGGAGATCATGTCTATCTCAAGATATCGCCAACCAAGGGTGTCCAGAGATTCGGGATCAAGGGCAAGTTGGCCCCTCGATACATTGGACCCTATAAGATCAAGGAAAGTTGTGGACCCGTAGCTTACCAATTGGAATTGCCACCCCATATGTCAGCAGTTCACGATGTGTTCCATGTATCTCAGCTGCGGAAATGTGTTCGTCTACCCACTGAAGTGCTACCGGAGCCGGACATTGAGATAGAACCAGACTTGTCCTACCAAGAGTACCCCGTCAAGGTATTGGATCAGAAGGAAAGGTCAACTCGGGCAAGATCAATCAGAATGTACAAGGTTCAGTGGAGTCACCATTCAGCAGAAGAAGCTACATGGGAGACGGAGGATTTTCTACGCTCTCGCTTCCCCGACTTTCTACCCAAAGGAATCGGTATGTAACCCAAAACCCCACCCCCACCTGCCCTTTGAAGTCAATTATAAGAAAAACTTAGATAACAAGGATAGTCTAAGTTATGGACTTAACTTAAGAAGGGCTTCCTTCTGAAGTTGCAAAGAGGATGACATTCGAAGAGCAGTTAGGAAAGTGGAACTTGAGTTCAAGGGGAAAGTAGCACCAACACACCTTCAAAGCATCCCTCCAAGGGACTCTACCTAAAATCTCGGGACGAGATTCCTTTAAGGGGGGAGGGCTGTAACACCCCAGGTGTTACCATGGCTAGAGCCCACCTTGTTTTCAAAGGATATGAGCCCCTGTGGAAGAACTTAATGAATAGAAGCATAAGGGCCTTGGAAAGCTAGAGGTTAACCAAGGATTGTGAGTAACCAAAAGCATTACTCTAATCCTTGCACACTCACTACTTTGGATGAGAAGGGAGAAGAAACCTAGACCTCTCTTAGACCCTATCTCCCAAAACCCTAGTTAAGGAGGGAAAAGAGAGTGAGCAAGTGTGCAAAACATGAGTAACTTTTACCCAAACCTTAAGTGACTTTGTAACCAGCAATTAGGGGAGGGAAATATTGCAAAAAGGCCCCTGGTAAAACCCCAAATCAAATCACTAAGTGGAGAGAGAGCTAGAGCTCTCTATGCCTCTCTAAGTCCATTTTTAACCCTAGTTTAAGGGTCAGCCGTGTTCACCTTGAAGATGGCATCAAATCCACTTGTGATCTATACCAAAAATGTGGCATACTACCCAGGGCACCCACTGGAAAAAGTTGAGCCCGAGACTTGGACGTTTGACATGCCATGGCATGGCTTTTGTCGCGAAGTGCCCAGTGTGACACACCTGTTTTGGCATTCGAAGATCTCCCTCCCTAGGCCGTATCTGCCCCGACTTCTCACAGTTGAGTGACAGCCCTAGGTGCCAGGAAGAGGTCTGCGCCGAACCTTTGCAAAGATTCGCACGTTTGCGACCTCTGTCGACGTTTGAACACTGGAAGAAGCAAACCGCCACGTGTTCGACGCGTTCTGCCGCGCCAGAGCTCGCCCGCGCGCGCCCCCGCGAGCCCCGCGCCGCGCCCGAGCCAAGCCAGCGCCCTGGTCCGCGTCCGCGCCTATAAAACGCCCACGAGCCTTGGCCGTACCCCTCCGCACGCACCCAAGTCTCACCGGAGCTCAGTTCGCCGCCGTCTGCCCGTGCGCGACGTGCCCGCGGCCGCTCGAGCCACTGCCGCCGTAGACCGGCCAGCCCAGCCTTCCGCCGTCCCACCCAACCCTCGGACACGAGTGTACACCCGCCAGTGAAGCTCCCCGGGCCAGGAATCGGGCTCTGCTTCGCCGGAGGCGCCGGAACACGGTCACCGGAC
This sequence comes from Zea luxurians, assembly GCA_029449295.1. Classification (NCBI taxonomy): domain Eukaryota; kingdom Viridiplantae; phylum Streptophyta; class Magnoliopsida; order Poales; family Poaceae; genus Zea; species Zea luxurians. Next base: position 112,184,447 of record JAOPSE010000006.1, read on the forward strand.
TTCGCCCGCCCGCCGGCAACCGTGGACCAAGGCACACAGTGAGTCTCTCTCCGATTCTTTGCACGATTAGACTCCTTAGACCTCCATGAATCTCCCCATGCCCTTGGATTGAACTATACCGCCGTGGATAGGCCGGAGCCCACGCCGCCGACGAGCTCGCCCGCCTGCGCTCGTGGTCCGGGCGATTCCGGCCATCCCCGACGACGAGGCGTACATCGACGTGACCGTCGCGACCTCCCGAGCGTCACTGCCCACCTCGCCGGACCTCCCTCGCCGCCGGTAAGCCGCGCCATTCTTTCCTTCTCCGCGGTTACTGTTCCAGTTGGGGGAGGGACCGCGGGTGTGAGGGAGAGAAACCCAGGGGGGTTAAGTGAAAAGCCAGTGACTCAAATGAATAGTGGCCCGAGGGTAGATCTGTGAAGTTTGATTCGGTTTAAACTCAGGGGCCTCGGCGCAAACTGTTTTTCCAGAAAAACTTAAGTAAAACCTGATTTAAATTCAAACAGAAACTTTAAAAACCCATAACTTCTGTTTGGTTTATCCAAATTTGGTCAAACTAATTTTGCCAGACTCTAAATAATATAACCTGTCTAAGAAAAATATAAAACCCCATAAGCACTAGAGAAAAATATAAGGTTCTGATTTATTTTCAGTTTTGGCCAAAAGCTTAATAATAGCAAGAAAAATGGTTGCACTATTTAACTAGAGTTGGAAAAATTTAGAGAAGTTATTGTCTATCTACTGACCTAGTTAAAAATGTTAAACTTCTCTGTCCATTACATTAAGTTAGTTTTAACCCCTTATTCTAGAATATGCTTAAGTTTAAGGAAAATAGAAAAAGTGATATAAATAATGAACCAAAGGGCACCCCTATTTTTGTTAGGATATTTAGTCACTGTAGTTCACTGGAAAAATGTATCATACCCTGTTGTAGTGTAAGATAAGAAAGATACCTTTTAAATGAAGAAAATGGGGATAACTTAGAAAAACCCTACAAAAATACCCCTAAGGTGAAACCTCCCCAAACCTTAGGATAACTAATGTGTTGATAATAAGAACTTAAGAAAAATCTGAAATCTGTTGTTTGATATTTTTCAAAGGACAAGTTAGTTCTAATCACTCTTTTTGCACCAAACTTTAAAAATCCATCATTAATTAACCATCATGTGGCTCTCTGTCATTTTTGGCACAAGAGCTTTTCATCACTGTTTGAGGCCAGCAAAAATAACCATTAGGTCAGAAACCACTTTAATAAAAGACTTGTAGTGTAAAGTGGCCCATTTTGCCTAACTATTGTTATTTTTGTTTAAAAGCTAACTTTTGTACTTTAAGCCTCAAATTCTTAAAACAAGCTAGAATAGCCAGTGACAACCCACTGTAATGTTTACAGAATTTTTGGAAATTTTTAAACTGCTGTCATAGTTCAAACCCCTACTAGAAACCCTAGATGGAAATAAAGGAAAGGAAAATGGATGATGGAATTTAATGTCCTCCTAAGACCTTTATTACTTGTCCACTAAAATCCATAAAGGCAATGCAAATCCAACACGTTATCCTAAAGGAAAAACCTAAACCAAAAAGGTAATAAGTCTCTATGTGCCACCAGAAGACCCCCGTAGCCAGAAACCCTAAGTTAATTCTTGACTTAATTTCTGTAGCTTAATGTTCTTAAATCTTGCATAATTGTAACATACATGTTTAATGCATTCGATAGACTATAATCTTGCTGACGGAGAGTACATCCTCATGCCGGAGCAAGGAGCTGCCCAGGAGGTTGCCCCAGACCCAGCACCAGAGCCTGCACCAGGGGACCTGCCTGCCACTGCTTTGGAAGGCAAGCCCCGGTTTATGCATAACCTGTTATTTATGCTATTTTACTTCACTTAATGATTGTAGGATTGATTGTGCACTTAGGTGTAGGAATTGTTTGAAACCCTAGTTGCATGATCTCAGGAATCCTTTTGAGATGGATACTAGTATGCTAGGTCGAGTAGCTGCTTTATTAATTAGGATCTCGGTAGAAGTCGAGTGATTTTTCTAGCACTCGCGCGAGGTCAGGAATTGGCTGTATCCACTTTCCTATCATATTGATGTTGGTTTGTGGGCAACAATCCATGGGGATTGGTTGTTCACGGGATAAAAAGTTGATTAAGGATTAAGGTGTGGTACCGTGAGTCAAGCGTTTGAACGTACTAAACATATGCCGAGAAATATGGTAAATCGGTAAGCCTAGTACCTGAGTGAACCTGCCCGCAGACATACCCCCTCACGCGACCTGAGACATAGTCTCCCATTCCGGTTATGGTGGGCACAAGTGCGGTCACTGCACGACGGCCAGTCGGGGTCAGTGAGGCATTGTACGCCAAGGCGGTGAGCCCTGATCTGTTGCCAGGGAATCGATGGGGACGGTTGATGTGTGTGGGGACGGAGTGCCCCTACATGTCGTGTGTTTAGGTTTACCTTGCAAGGATAAAACTCGATTCGAATCGTCTGCTTCTCGCAGCTAATGAGACTGCTTGATCCATGCTGCTACATTGAGTAACAAGTGCAACTATGATGAGATGACACAAGGTGTTGATTGCTAAAAATGCTTGCTACTATGTATGAATAGATAGTACACTTTTAGCCTTAAGAGAGTCACACTTAATTTTGACAAAGTTAAAATCTTGATTCAGAAACTCAGCTAGTGCTTTTGGCAACCAAACCCCACAGCCAAACAGCTGCATGTCTAGAGGTAGAGGAGTATAGACTCCTCACACCGGGTAAGTCTGGCTGAGTATTAGTATACTCAGCTTTGCTTGTGGCATAATTTTACAGGTTCTCTGGAGGACATGGTTGCTGGAGTGACTTGGCCATCCACCCTGCCACCGGGTTGGACTGTCGAGTGGGACCCTGCCTCGGCTGAGGAGGAGCATGAGGAGTGATGGGACAGGCTTCCCCATCTCTCCATTTATGTATCGTTAGTTTATTTCCGCTGCACTTCAAAAACAATGATGGTTACTTTTGCGAAAACTCCGATGGTGACAATGGTGATGTAATAATTTAAATACTCTTCCATGCCTGGTTTTATGCTTTATTGTATTTGCTCTGTGACTCACCATCGCGTGAGACTGTGGTACTTGGTCCTGTCCGTGGCCGTGTCGGACTAGATCCGAGGGATTGACGAGTTATTCCCATTTAAGTGTGGTCCAGCCTCTAAGGTCGGACTTAGGCACTTAAGTTGGAATAATTCGGGCAGTTCCGCCACATCTTCCATAAACACTTTATTCATGAGATTCATGAAAAAGGCTGGTGCGTTTGTCAGTCCGAACGGCATCACTGTGAATTCATATTGCCCGTACCGGGTGACAAATGCAGTCTTTTGGATGTCTACTTCCTTGATCCTTAATTGGTGGTAACCAGACCTTAGGTCTATCTTGGAGAAGTACTTGGCTCCTTGAAGCTGATCGAAGAGGTCGTCAATCCGAGGAAGCAGATACTTGTTCTTGATGGTAACTTCATTTAACGATCGGTAATCAATACATATTCTCATGCTTCCATCTTTCTTGGAGACGAACAGGACTGGTGCTCCCCAAGGTGATGAGCTGGGACGAATGTATCCCTTTTGCTGAAGATCTGCGATTTGAAGCTTCAGTTCTGCCAACTCGGTCGGAGCCATGCGGTATGGTCTCTTCGCGATGGGCGCCGTTCCAGGGATCAGATCTATGTAGAACTCCACTTCTCTTCCTGGTGGCATTCCTGGTAACTCTTCTGGAAACACATCCATGAATTCTTCTACCACTGATATACTTTCTATTGCTAGATTGAACATCATTGGGTCACTGGCGGGTGGCTGTGCCTGACAAGAGACTGACTTTCCCTGCTGGTCGGTGAGGAGGACTGTCTTGTCTGCGCAACTGATGATGCCTTTGTGTTTAGTTAGCCAATCCATTCCTAGGATCACATCAATTCCTTTGGATGGCAAGACGGTTAAGTCTGCCAGGAATACTACCCCACTTAAAAGGATTCTGACTTGGGAGCATTTTAGCTGGCATAGAAGGTCGGACCCTGGGGTTCGGGTGACTAAGGAAATCTCCAGAGGAGTAGATGGAATGCCATGCTTTTCCACAGAACTAGTGGCTATGAAGGAGTGGGATGCTCCAGAATCGAAAAGTACGGTAGCGGGAGTGAATTCAACAAGGAACTCACCGAGCACTACTCCTGGAGCCTGTTGAGCTTCCTGGGCATCGACGTGATTTACTCGTGCCCTTCCTTGGTACGGAGCCTTGATCTGCTGGCTAACGGCGGAGGGCGCCTTGGGGGCGGATGCTGAGGTATTCTTGGGGCCATTCACCAAGTTGGAGTAGGCGGGTCCTGGTGGCTTCAGCTGCGGACAATTGTTCTTGAAGTGACTGGGATCACCACAGTGCCAACACGCATTTGCTGGGGGTTGGTTGCTTGCCACTGAGGGGGAATGGAAAGAGCTCTGACTTTGCTGGCTGAATCGCGACGGAGTGGGTCTAGCTGGTCTACTGAAGTTTGGCCCCTTGGGTGGAAACCCAAATGATCGAGTCTTCTGGTGCCGGTCTTGCTGCTGAGCCCGGAGGACTTGGAACTTTCTTTTGAGATGCCCTTTTTCCTCCTCCTTAGCCCTTTCAACTTGCATGGCCTTGTTGGACAGGTGAGAGAAACTGAGGAAGTCTTGGCTAGCCAGAATTGTCTTGAGTTCTGGCCTGAGCCCCTTCAGGAAACGGGCCATCTTCTTGCCCTCGGTATTGACGTCATCTGGCGCGTAGCGGGCTAATTCCGTGAACTTGTGCACATATTCGCTGACAGATCTTCCGTCTTGAGTCAATTCTCGGAACTCGTCCTCCTTAAGCTGTACAAGTCCTTGGGGCACATGGTGCTCCCAGAAATCTGCTTCAAATTCCGCCCAGGTAGCATCTTTGATGGTGACGTTGAAGGTGTCCCACCAGGCTAAGGCCATCCCGGAAAGTTGATGGGCAGCCAGTTGAACACGCTGATTTTCTGGGCAACCGATGGCTTCCAACTTTCTTTTGATCATGCGCATCCAATCGTCGGCATCGAGGGGATTGCTCGATCCGGCGAACGTGGGAGGCTTGAGTCTCAGGAAATCCCCCATTCTGTCTTGCGGTCTTCCACCATTTGGCCGTTGATTTTCTAGATTTCGAGTGAGGACCTCGATGAGTCGGGTTTGATTGGCTAGAACTTGGGCTAGGTCTAAGGGTAGCGGTGGGGGTGTGGGGAGGTGGGTTTCACTTTCCTCTCTAACGGCTTCCCCTTCAGCTCTCAGGGGAAACCCTGCTCCAATCCCGGAGGCGGTAGGCGTGGTTTTATCTGAAGCCATCTGCCAGGGAAGAGAGTCACTAACATGCACATGCAAATTGTTTTCAACCAAGTTATTTTATTCATTACACCAGCACAATACAAGCATAAGACTACTACAGGTGGAGCTACACGAGAGCGTTCCCCGAGGTACTACCGAACTCCTTCTCTAAGGTGTCCCCAAACTCCTTGAGAAGATCATCAAGGCTTGCTAGGGATAGATCCTCGGCGTCGGACCAATCATCTACCCTGGGGGGAGGTGGGGCTGGAGGGGTCTTCTTCTTCTTCTCCGTTTGGCATCCTCGGTTTGTGGTCTTCTTCTGGATTTTCTTTTTGGGGGCGAGCTTCTTTAGCTTCTTGTCATAGTCCATCTTTAAGGTTCGATAAGCCTCACGGGTGTTGGCCTCCTCGCCTTCTGCTACGTCGAGACACTCTTGGAGGGATGCCTTCTCTTGCTTAAGTTCTCTGACTTGCCGCTCTAGACTTTCCACCCGGGAGTTTAGGTGGGTGCAGTGGGAGGAGAGGTCATCGTAGTGGTTGTCGAGGGTGTGGAGGTATCCGGCCATGTAGACAATGGTGGGGTCATCCTCAGTTGGATCTCTCCCTGACAGAGCCTGAAGTCTTTTCCTCCAGGTGGGGGTATTTTTGTTGCTGGGTGGGAAATAACGAAGGGGGGTTTCAGAGATCTCTTGGATGTAGTTTTAGCATAGCTGTTTAAGGGCTTTTCGGGCTACACTTTGGCAAGTGTCTGGGAAGCGGTGTCCGGTGAAGTTGACTTGGAAGGGAGGGTGGTTTGGGTAGTTTCGGCTTTCTCCCAGGTAGACTGCCATAGAGCACTTATCTATACCATTTTCGTGGTATTCCTTCCAGACATATTCGGGCTTCTTACGGATCCCCATGCGTAGCGCGCAACTCCATAAGAGGTGAGGGAATCCTTCTTCCCCTGAGCAATAGGATGTCCTAATAACCCAGGAGTCTTCCATCTGGTAGAAGAAAAGAAGGGTCTGTTAATATCGGGGAAAGGGGAGAGTGTTTCTGGGGGGGTAAGAGGTGTTTTCTTGTTAAGGCAACTTTTTAAGGTCAGGGCTGCGGTCTACGGCCAGTCCTACAGGCTCTGATACCACCTGAAGTGTCCCGATCCTTTGGGACTCAAATGTGATACAATTACTAGTCCCAGGAGGCTAGTAACCACATTCATTACTTCGAATGGTTACAGAGTCTGAATAATGTTATTACAATACCGGGGGATACAAGCTCGAAAGTGAGCCAAAAAAACATAAAGCGCAGTGGAAGATAAAATAGCCCAAGCCACAGGCAGAACTGGGTGAAGACACAGCCCCCTCAATCAAGCATAGCAGAAAAGAAGTTTTCAACTGCTGAAAAACATAAATAAATCTGGGTGAATACACTAGGTATTCCGCAAGCCCACCCGGCTCCCGTAAAGAGAAAGTGACCTATAAGGTACATGCTTTATATGGTGGAGTTGAGGTCACTCATGCTTTTTCAGAGGAAGGCAGTATTCGTTGATTATGGTTTTCCCAAGACAATAGAAGTAACACTTACTTGACCACCACTGAGCTTCCTGCTCCCGTGGTACCACTTTCCTTTCGGAACATACACACACATTTCCCTGTTCCCGGTTGTAGTAGAAACACTAATTGTCATACCATACCAGACTCGTCCATACCAGTGGACACGGACTATTCGAATAGGTTTAGACTCTGCGCAGAGGGGTACACTTTACCCACTAGTCCGGCTCTGCGATCTCATGGCCAATGGGATCCGAATCTGGAACTCTTTCCTTCCTTGTACATCCGAACCTTAACGGTTATACCGGAAGGAGTCAGGCCACCGCCATGTCCAAACCGGACAAAACATTCCCCCTCCTTATCCTCCCGGTGCTACCCCAGCCTTCATAACCCTGGGGTTGGACCGTACAAGTTTAGATTGAGTGGCTGCCCACACAGCCTCGAGTGGTTGTACTTTTTGAGAGTACAGGTAATGAAAGATGACAAACCGGTCCTTATATGAGAGGACGATCCTTCTGCTCACGCCTAAACCAGCTGAGCCAACACCTTAGGCCCTCCCCTAAACCAGGGAGTCCCTGATCATCCTACTCACCAGGTGACAAGGGTGAGTACCCTTCATCGCACACTTTTGGAAAACATGTCACTTATACCCTTTTACTTGCCCCATATGTTTTAGTCAAAGTAATAGTTAATGTGGGCTCTCTCATGCTCACCATGCAATTTGATTCCCATCCCATAATCCAGGCTTAGGCAGTGGTAGAGAGAAATAGGTAAATAATGCATCAAGGGAAAGATGGACTTGCCTTCGTCGAAGCTTTCCTGGCACAAGAGGTTAATCTCGGAGGGGTCGGGCTCTTGCCCCTCTTCCGGAGCTATAAGTTCCGGAGGATCCGATCCCTCTTCCGCTAATCAAACACAGATAATAACAATACTGAAAGCATCTAGGCCCCTGGTTGGTTTTAGTGATTAATGACAACGTAATATTATATGTGACTAACGTGTGTTTTGCAGAGACAAATGGTAAGTTAGGTCGCATGACAGGTGGAAGTACTACAACGGTGAAAACAATCCCGGAGATAAGAACTCGAAGCGACGGCTAAAACGACGAAACAAAAGGTGAAGGTCTACGGAGTCCGAGTGTCAAGGAGATGTGGACACTCGCGATTTAGTTAGGTCTTTTATTCTCTTTTAGCCATACTATAAAGAGGGGTTGTCGATGAGTAGTTTGACCAAGAGAGTTCTAGTGTAGTGTTGGTGCACAATCACACTCATATACAGTGCTAGGTGTCACTCTAGAACTCACTCACAAGTTAGAACGAAAACCGATTTAAAAATCAGCTCAAAAACAAGAAGTAGGGTTTCTGTCCCTGGGGGCACCGGACTGTCCGGTGTGCACCGGACTGTCCGGTGCACCCTCTGCCAGGTGGGACCAGGCTGGTCCGAGGAAGGAGCTTCCTCCACAGAAAACCCGAGAGCGCCTGTTTCAGAGTTGAATTTTAGTGGCGCACCGGACATAGCACCGGACTGTCCGGTGTGCACCGGACAGTGACTGTTCACTGTCCGGTGTGCCATGAGTTCAATGGCTAGCTGTCAGAACTAGCCGTTGGAAACGACCGTTGGCGCACCGGTGGCGCACCGGTGGCGCACCGGACTGTCCGGTGCGCCAGCGCGCAGAAAGTTGCCTGTAACGGCTAGTTGGTGGGTGATGGCTATTTATACCCCTTCCACCCACCATATTCAATGTCTTGCACTCCACATTTATTCCAGCACATTGCTAGAGCATTGCAAGCACCAAAAGCCTAGTGAGGAGATTAGAGAATCTTAATCCGCGTTTGTTCCTCATTAGCGCTAGCGAGAGCCACCTAGAGCACACACCACTTGCATTAGGCTTCTCTTGGTCAACCGAAAGTCTACGGCTTGTTACTCTTGGTGATCGGCATCACCTAGACGGCTTGGTGGCGTTGGGAGCTCGGTGATCACCGTGAAGATCTTGTTGGTGACCCGACTCAAGTTTGTAAGCGGTCTCGAGGGATCCACCGCGCCGGAGTGGCAAAGGATCATCTCGTAGTGAGCACTTGATTCTTGCGAGGACCAAGGGGGAGCGATACCCTTGCGCGGGTGCTCCAACGAGGACTAGTGGAGAGTGCCGACTCTTCGATACCTCGGGAAAAATTGGAGGAGTCTTCTAAACCTTGCTTTACATTCCGCACTTAATTCAAGCACTTTACATTGTGTATTTGTTTAGCAAGTATTTGAAGTATTGTCTTAGCATTGTTGCATTTCTAGTATTATATTCTTAGTGCTAGGTGTTGGGGTGAAGTTGGGCTCTTGCTTAGCTCTTGCTTAGGTTTTAATTAGTGTTGATTTTTAGAAAAGCCCAATTCACCCCCCCCCCCTCTTGGGCACCGTGATCCTTTCAATTGGTATCAAAGCCTTGTTGCTCATAGATTAGCTTAACCGCTAGAGTTACGATGTCCGGTGGGGATGGACCTCCTCCCATTTTTGATGGTGACGATTTTCCTTATTGGAAAATTCGTATGGAAGCATACTTAGAGGCTATAGACATTGGTGTCTATAAAGCCGCCACACAAGGATTCCCCGAACCTAGAGATCACACAAATCTTGTAGGTGATGAGTTCAATTATGAGAAATGGAATGCTAAGGCCAAAAACACCCTTTTTAGAGGCCTTTGCAAAGATGTGTTCAATAGAGTAAGAAATCATAAAAATGCTCATGATTTGTGGATGGACATTTGTGCTCTACACGAAGGAACTAGAAGTGAGCGTGAGGAGAGATATCACATAGCCATGCGAAAGTTAAATTCTTTTGAAATGCTTGCTAATGAAAATGCAAATGCTATGTACTCACGTCTCAATATTCTTGTAGAGGAAGTTAATGGATTGGGGCTTACTCAAATCTCACAACCGGATGTTGTGAGGAAGATTCTTAGTGTCCTCCCAATAGACAAATATGGACACATTGTCACTGTGCTACATCAAATGGATCTTTCAGTTACCACACCTACACAGATTTTGGGAAAGATCAATGCCCATGAGATGTACATGCACATCAACAACAAAGAAGAATCATCTTCCAAAAGAAAGGATTTGGCTCTCAAAGCAAATCATGAAAGAAAAGGAAACTCCAAAGTACAAATTGAGAAAAAATCCTCAAGTGATGATGACCTTGATGCTAACATTGCCTTGATGGTGAGGAAGACCACCAAGATGTTAAAGAAGCTCAACAGGGAAGGCATCAAATTTGATTCAAGAAAGAAGAAATTCTTTTCCAGCAAAAGAAAGCCCATCTCTGAGATGGATTGCTATAACTGTGGAGAGCTTGGTCATCTTGCTCATCAATGTACCAAGCCCAAGAAGAACAAGTTCAAGGGCAAGAAATAAGATGACAGCGACGATGAAAAGAAGGAAAAGAAACTTTTCAAGAGGAAAGATGGGAAGCAAAAGAGGTTCCACAAGAAGAAGAATGGAAAGACATACATTGTTGGTGACTGGCTCACTGACATTGAGTCATCAAGTGGATCTTCTTCAAGTGAAGAAGAGAATGATGAAAAAGTTGCCGCCATCGCCGGGGACTTCTCTTCACCACCACCATCGCCATCATCGACTTCTCACCTATTCCTTATGGCTAGGGGTGAACGGAAGGTACAAAATGATATTAATATTACTGATGATAGTGATAGTGATAGTGATGAGGAATTTGCTTCACCTTCATATGATGAGCTAGCTGACTTGCTTAAAGAATATACTCAAATCATTAGAAAGTCAAAGGCTAAATGTGATAGGTTGAAAAATGAAAATGAATCTTTAAATGCAAAATATGACATAGTTATAAAGGCTAGTGATGAAATAAAAGAAGAAAATGAAACTATGTCATCAACTGTAAATGAGCTCACAAACTCCCTAAAAGATGCTAAGGAAAAATATGACAAATTAAATGAAGCTAATAGGGAGTTGCAAAATAGACTAGTAAAGATCAAGGAAGACTATACTCAAATTAAATTTGATCATGACAATCTTCTTGTTGAAAATGAACTTTTATCTTGCAAAACACATGAGGCTATTAACCCTGTTGTTAAGATTGATGTAGCAACCTCATGTGATGATTTGAGTCAAGAAGAGCAAACTAGTCTACATGCTAAATTGACTGAAAAAGTTGAAGTCCTGACGTTAGACAACCAAAAATTGAAGAATTACTTGACTGATGCAACTACTAGAGGAAAGGTTGCTATTGAGAACAATGATTTCAACAATGAGTTGGCAGTGGATAATCAAAGGCTTAAAAATGAGGTCAAGAAACTAAAAAGTGAAAATGAACATCTTGCAACAAGTGTGCAAAAGTTCAACAAGGGTCAATACTTCCAAAATGAGCTGCTTATGAACACTGTCATGAAAAACAACAAGAGTGGTATTGGATACAATGCTTTTGTGCAAAAGAAAGCTACCACTCAATACAAGCCAAAGCAGACTCACAGGCCTATCAAATGCTTTGAGTGTGGAAATGAAGGTCATTTTGCCCACAACTGCAAAGCCAAACCACCAACTCCCTTGCCCAAGCACTCAAGACCATTTGCTTTCAATGCTCATTATGTTCTAAGAAAGGTTGCAAATGGAAAGGTCAAAGTTACATTCCTAGGTCCACCAAATAAGAGTAGACCTAGACAAATCTGGGTTGCAAAGTCCTTGATTGAGAGAGTTACTGGTCCTATGCAATATAGGGCCCTCAAAACTCAAGCTTGAATTGTCTGTGGATGTAGGTGAACTACAAGACCGGTGGGAGCCATTGGGTTATTGACAGTGGATGCACACAACATATGACAGGCAACCCACGGATGTTCACCTCACTTGATGAGAATGTTGATGGACAAGATAAAATCACTTTTGGAGACAATTCAAAAGGAAAAGTGCAAGGACTTGGCAAGGTGGCAATCTCAAATGATTTATCAATATCAAATGTTCTCTTAATTGCACCTTTGAGCTTCAATTTATTATCAGTGGGTCAACTTTGTGATCTTGGACTTCAATGCTTATTCACTCCAACAGAGGTTATTGTAACAAAGATGGATGATGAATCAATGGTATTCAAGGGATTTAGATACAACAACCTCTACTTAGTGGATTTCACTTCAGAAGATGCAGACTTAAGAACTTGCCTCTTCACCAAAGCTTCACTTGGATGGCTCTGGCATAGGAGGCTTGCACATGTTGGGATGAGCACACTCAAGAAGGTATTAAAGAAAGATATGGTTAGAGGATTAAAGGATGTGGTGTTTGAAAGACAAGCCATGCAGTGCATGTCAAGCTGGAAAGCAAGTTGCTAATACACATCCTACTAAAGCTTTCATGTCAACATCAAGGCCACTGGAACTACTTCATATGGATTTATTTGGACCTACAAATTATGTAAGTGCCGGTGGCAACCTCTACTGTCTAGTGATTGTTGATGACTTCTCAAGATACACTTGGGTGTTCTTTCTCCATGACAAATCTGAAGTTGCATCTATTTTCAAGAAGTTTGCCAAGAAAGCACAAAATGAATTTGATTGCAAGGTCAAAAAGATTAGAAGTGATAATGGCAAAGAATTTGACAACACCAACATTCATGAGTACTGTGATGAAATTGGGATCAAGCATGAAGTGTCTGCAACATATACACCTCAACAAAATGGAGTTGTTGAAAGGAAAAACAGGACCTTGATCACTCTTGCAAGAACAATGATTGATGAGTATAACACACCGGAGAGGTTTTGGGCCGAAGCTGTCAACACTGCATGTTATGCATCAAACAGGCTATTTCCTCACCGGCTGCTTGCGAAGACTCCCTATGAACTGCTAAATGGGAAAAAGCCAGACGTCTCCTTCTTTCGGGTGTTTGGATGCAAATGCTATATCTTCAAGAAACGCCATCACCTAGGGAAGTTTCAAAGACGTTGTGATATTGGTTTTCTTTTGGGTTATTCATTAAAGTCCAAAGCATATCGAGTATTCAATCATGCCACTGGCGTGGTAGAAGAAACATATGATGTGGAATTTGATGAGACTAATGGCTCCCAAGGAGCACTTGAGAATTTTGATGATATAGGTGATGAGCCACTTAGGGAAGCAATGAAGAGCATGCCAATTGGAGCTATTAAACCAAAAGAAGATGAAGAAGAGGTGCAAAACATTGACAGGCCTTCTTCATCAAATGTACCACAAGATGATGATAAAGATGAGAGGCATGCAAATGAAGATACATTTGTCTCTCATGAACAAGCAAGGGTACAAGCCGAAGATGTTGATGCTCCAAGATCTTCTTCCCAAGTGGTCAACAGGAGAAATTCATCACTACTTCAAGCTCATCCTCAAAACCAGATCATCGGGAGTCCTTCACAAGGGGTTATTACTCGATCCCATAGACATGCTTCTTTTATTGAACATCACTCCTTTGTTTCTTGTGTTGAGCCTACTTGTATAGATGAGGCACTACAGGATCCGGACTGGGTGAATGCCATGCATGAAGAACTTAACAACTTCACCCGTAACGAAGTTTGGACCCTGGAGAAGCCCTCACAAGATGCAAGAATCATTGGAACAAAGTGGGTGTTCAGAAACAAACAAGATGATCAAGGTGTGATTGTAAAGAACAAGGCAAGCTTGTTGCAAAAGGATTCTCTCAAGTTGAAGGCTTAGATTTTGGAGAGACCTTTGCACCGGTTGCTCGACTGGAAGCCATCCGTATCCTACTTGCATATGCCTCATGCTATGATATAAAACTTTATCAAATGGATGTAAAAAGTGCATTTTTAAATGGCTTCATAAATGAACTTGTATATGTTGAGCAACCACCTGGATTTGAAGACCCTAGATATCCTAACCATGCTTACAGGTTGTCCAAGGCACTATATGGGCTAAAGCAAGCTCCAAGGGCTTGGTATGAGCGCCTTCGTGACTTCCTCATCGAAAAGGGCTTCAAGATCGGGACCGTCGACACAACTCTCTTCACAAAGAAACATAACGGTGATATTTTCATTTGTCAAGTATATGTTGATGATATAATCTTTGGCTCGACAAATGACTATCATTGCAAGGAATTTGGTGAGTTGATGTCGAAGGAGTTCGAGATGTCAATGATTGGTGAGCTAACGTACTTCCTCGGCTTTCAAGTTAAGCAAATGAAAGATGGTAACTTTCTCTCACAAGAGAAGTATACCAAAGACTTGTTGAAAAGGTTCAACATGGAGAAGTGCAAACCAATCAAGACCCCCATGCCTACAAATGGACATCTCGACTTAGATGAGGGAGGTAACCCGGTTAACCAAACTCTCTACCGTTCTATGATTGATAGTTTATTGTACCTTACCGCATCTAGGCCCGATATTATGTTTAGTGTCTGCATGTGTGCTAGATTTCAATCTAATCCTAAGAAAGCTCACCTTCGCGCTGTTAAGAGAATTCTTAGGTATCTCAGACACACCACAAGCGTTGGTCTATGGTATCCCAAAGGAGCTACTTTTGATTTAATTGGCTATTCCGATTCGGATTATGCCGGTTGCAAAATTGATAGGAAAAGTACTTCTGGGGGATGCCATCTGCTTGGTAGATCACTAGTTTCATGGACATCTAAAAAGCAAAATAGTGTTGCCTTGTCAACTGCCGAAGCGGAATACATTGCCGCGGGTGCTTGTTGCACACAGATTTTATATATGAAACAAACTCTTCTAGACTATGGCGTAGTTCTAGAAAAGGTACCTTTGTTGTGTGACAATGAGAGTGCTGTTAAAATTGCTAATAATCCTGTACAACACTCTCGCACCAAGCACATTGATATCCGTCATCACTTCCTTAGAGATCATGTTGCTAAAGGAGATATCATTTTAGAAGGAGTGAGGTCGGAAGATCAATTAGCGGATATTTTCACTAAGCCACTTGATAAGACCCGCTTTTGCATGTTGAGGAATGAACTAAATATTCTTGATCTCAGAAATTTTAAGTAAAATGCCAAATGGTGTTGTCAAGCTTGCATTGCATGTTTAAATTTCTTGTATTGCATCTAGGGCTTGTCTAACCTAGTTGAGATAACCGCCAACAAAGCGAGTGAAAAAGCTTAACTCGGATCAAACTTGACAAGTCTTAGTTTTAAGCTTTTAGCACTTAAATTCTTACTTTTTATGCAATTGTTGGTTCTTGAAATATGCATGAGGTACAGCGCTTAGGGGGAGTATTCAAAACTCAAATCACTCATGAAAACCCCTAGTGCAAGCCAAAATGTAAATTTCACCATTTGCCTATTTTCTCTAAAAATTATCTAGCCTATGGCAAAATATTTTGAAAAGTATATGAGGGTGCCAATACCTGTCCCAACAGGTGTTATTTTGTGTGATTATAAGTTGGGATTTGGTTTGGTTGGGAACTAGATAGAAAAATTCAAAAATCCAAATTTTCCCTCTGTCTAGGCTCACCGGACAGTCCGGTGCGCACCGGACACTGCACTGTGCAATGTCCAGTGCACCGGCAGCCGCGCGCTAAAAATCTTTTCTCCTGTGCGCTGTCCGGTGGTTCACCGGACAGCTACTGTGCGCTGTCCGGTGTGCACCGGACAGGCACTGTAGACTGTCCGGTGCGCCCATATCGCGTTTTAAAAAAAAAGGGCCTCCAGCCCGAGACCGAGCCAGAGGCTCACTTATTTCTCCCTGCCAGTGCTCCCTCTCTGTGCCTGGCGGTTTCCTCCTCTCACCGGCGATCTCCCTCCACCGGCGGCCACCGTCTCCGACTGTGCTCCGGCGACCTCGTGCCCCTCTCCTTCCCTCCTCGGTGAGCAGCCCTCTCCCACAGTTCTCCCTCCACCGGCGGCCACCGTCTCCGACTGTGCTCCGGCGACCTCGTGCCCCTCTCCTTCCCTCCTCGGTGAGCAGCCCTCTCCCTCAGTTCTCCCTCCTCTCTATTTCTTTTGAGCAGAGCACTCCATTCCACCCCTTTTGCCCCAATTCCAATTCCTGTGAAATCCAGTGCAACCATGTTGTGAAATGTGTTCCCCTGTATTCCTTGAGTACTTCTGCAGTCTCTCAGCTCCTTCGGGAGGGTTTTCACACCTTAAATGGCCATTTCTCCGAAACCCTAATTCCTCGCCCTCCAAGTGTTCGGTGAAATGCCCAAACCAGCCAAAAATGCTCCAATTGAACCCAAACTGTTCAGGCACCTTCATAACACTTCCAGTAACATACTTACCAAATTTCATGCCAATCCGAGTTTCCAGGCTTCAATTTCACTCAATTCCCCGTTTCGAGCGATCGTTTCCGAGCCGAGTGCCCAAATCTCTTTTTCTTCGCCTAAATTCAAACCAAGCACATACTTCACTCATATTCACCTATATAAACCTATTCGTGAAGTATCGGCTCAATTCCATGTCGTTTCGTGCCTCAATTCAAATTCCAAACCTCCTATGACAATATTTATCGTTCAAACGTCGTTTTCACGCCGTTTGACCTATCGATCGTCTCGTCTCGTGTTTTCTGTGCCATATTTCTCTGTGTATGTATTTATTCACATTTCATATACTTATGACTATGTGATTAATACGTGCTCACCTCTTCTGTCATTTCAGTGACCTTGATTGCTCGTGTGTCGTCTCCTGTTCTGCCTGGATCGTCACCTCTCGTGTGAGCTTTCCAGGTAGTCATCACATCTTTTGCTAATCTATCGGACATTTTCGCTCTGTGCTTAGTCACTCTCTCTCATATGCAGACATCAGTTCAGGATGCCGCGCACGAAGAATGTGTCGGCGCCAGGGGGAGGCGATGATGAGGATCCTCGTCGCCCCTTCAGGCAGGTCAAGGGCAAGACCGTTTACTTGGAGCAGCACGAAGGCCGCAAGAAGCGGCGTACGGACAGAGCAGCCCGTGCAGCGGCAGCCGCAGCAGCAGCCGCTGCGCAGGCCGAGCTTGGAGATCAGCCGCAGACTCCGTCAGACCAGATCGCATACCGTGTTCGTCGTCTCGCCTCTCGGCGCGCCTCCACTCACACCTCTGCTTCCACTCCGCCACCCACTCTGCCTGCTCCTGTCACTCCTATTGCTCCATCCACCTCCACAGCCATACCCGCTACCTCCACTACGCCAGCTTCCTATGCTCCTCCTCCTCCCGCTCCCGCTTCAGCTCCTCCTATCCCTCCACCTCGATTCCGGGAGCGCGATGAGACTGAGGTACAACCACTTGCTGCGGATCCTAGACTGTTTGACCTTCAGCGTGCTACAGCGGCACGGGTACGTAGGTTCAGATACGTACCCGTGGAGTCTTGGTTACCAGCTCAGAGGGACCCTGCAGCAGTTGACCTATTCAGCACACGTATTCAGGAGTCGTTTTTCAGAGCCCAGATGTCTGCTTAGATAGCTCTGCGAGTGCACCGGCTTTTGGATCTTCCAGCCTTTCTGCTTGCAGCCGGTGCTGACTCTGAGGCGCACCTCACATATCTGCCTGGCCTTCAGACCCTTTTGACTACCAGCGGCAGGTATATTGAGGAGTGGGTACGAGTCTTCTATGCCTCTGTATGGATTGACCCGGATCATCACTGAATGAGGTTTCGTTTTGAGCGCGAGGATGTCACCATTACTGCCAGTCAGATTCGCCAGCTTTTTGGATTTCCCAAGTCGACGACTCGTCTTCACAGCCTCTGCTACGACACTTCTGACCCTCCTCGTCGCCCTCACGGCGGTGTGGCTCCGGGTACAGCTCACGTCGCGGCTCTGTTTCGTCCGCCCTTCACAGATGGGTCGCGACGTTCACCGGCAGATTTTACTACAGCAGCCAAGTATTTATATGAGCTTATCAGACGGACTCTTCTGCCGAGGATGGGATACAGGGAGGCTACCACACATATTCAGCTTTGGCTCCTTGGTGCCCTGGTCTCTCACTCTGAGTTCGACGTCGTGGACTTCCTTATTTGTGAGATCGAGGACACCGTTTTGGATGGGATTTGTGCTCGTCGGCAGTTGCCCTATGCTCACTACTTGTGCCACATCTTTGCGCAGCTGATTCAGCCTCCTCAGTTTCAGGGCACACTTGAGGCCTCACGCCTCGTTTTTGGATCCTACCATCCTGCGCCTGAGACTCCTGTGCCGGCTTCTGCTCCTGTTTTTGACTCTCAGGCCGAGGACGCTGCTCTTCGTCAGTTCGACACTCAGGCTACAGCAGTTGATGATGTTGATGATGATGATGATGATGATTTTGGGGTTCCTCCTCCGCCTCCTATGCCTCCACGCTCACATGATCATGAGGCTGGGAGTTCTAGTGCTGCTCCTGCTGCCCCTCCGGCTATGGACCCTGCTCTTGCTTCGATTCTGGCTCACCTAGCAGCCGAGCAGGCCCGGTTATCCGAGAGGATGCTCTCGATGTTTCAGAACATACAGGACAGGCAGGATGCGCTTCAGCAGCAGCTACTTCAGGATCGGGCTGAGAGCGTGGCATTCATGGCTCTTATGCTCCAGCAGTCTGGTGTCTCAGTTCCTCCAGTTCAGTCTGCTCCACCTCCTCCGCTTCACGCTCCTGTTGTGCCAGCGATTTTGTCAGGACCCCCTGTTGGTACTTCTCCGCTCCGGCCGGTCACTTTGGCTTTCACCTCTCCGGCTCTCAGCTCTGTCTGCCCGCAGCCGCCAGTGCCACCAGCGTCTGCTGTTCCCACTACTGCTGTGGCAGTATCTGTGACCACTTCTGTTCCGGCAGCTCCTGCAGCGCGGCCTCAGTCCAAGTCAGTACCAGCTCCAGCTTCTACCGCAGATCCTGGATCCGAGACTGACTCTGACCCTCCGCCAGCGTTCGCTCTGCTGCCTCGACCGCGACCGGGCGCGCCCCCGCCGCCTCCTCCCGCTTCAGATATTTAGGCTCGGGTTCCCTTTTGGTGTTTGACGCCAAAGGGGGAGAGATATGAGTTGTGAGAGCTAGGGGGAGTTAGAGAGTTAGTAGAGAGTCATTTTGGTGTAATATATGTGCTTGCTACTCTCTGTACTAGCTTGATGTTTTTGGCTCACAAACTCGATATTTACTCTCGTTGCTTATGATTGACTGTGTGTATTATGTTTTCACCTTATATTTTATCACCAGTCGTCTTGTTCTTGTTTCATTGATTTAACTTCACTTTTATATGAACAAGAATCTTATGATGTGTATGCGCTCACTCTTATTATTATGGTACACGTTCTTTCTGTCAAATATTACTGAGTATAACTAACCACCCTTTCTATTGACAGAAACTTCAAAACAAACTACTCTCACAAAACTTGTAAGGTTGTCATCAATCACCAAAAAGGGGGAGATTGAAAGCATCTAGGCCCCTGGTTGGTTTTAGTGATTAATGACAACGTAATATTATATGTGACTAACGTGTGTTTTGCAGAGACAAATGGTAAGTTAGGTCGCATGACAGGTAGAAGTACTACAACGGTGAAAACAATCCCGGAGATAAGAACTCGAAGCGACGGCTAAAACGACGAAACAAAAGGTGAAGGTCTACGGAGTCCGAGTGTTAAGGAGATGTGGACACTCGCGATTTAGTTAGGTCTTTTATTCTCTTTTAGCCGTACTATAAAGAGGGGTTGTCGATGAGTAGTTTGACCAAGAGAGTTCTAGTGTAGTGTTGGTGCACAATCACACTCATATACAGTGCTAGGTGTCACTCTAGAACTCACTCACAAGTTAGAACGAAAACCGATTTAAAAATCAGCTCAAAAACAAGAAGTAGGGTTTCTGTCCCTGGGGGCACCGGGCTGTCCGGTGTGCACCGGACTGTCCGGTGCACCCTCTACCAGGTGGACCAGGCTGGTCCGAGGAAGGAGCTTCCTCCACAGAAAACCCGAGAGCGCCTGTTTCAGAGTTGAATTTTAGTGGCACACCGGACATAGCACTGGACTGTCCGGTGTGCACCGGACAGTAACTGTTCACTATCCGGTGTGCCATGAGTTCAACGGCTAGCTGTCAGAACTAGCCGTTGGAAACGACCGTTGGCGCACCGGTGGCGCACCGGACTGTCCGGTGCGCCAGCGCGCAGAAAGTTGCCTGTAACGGCTAGTTGGTGGGTGAGGGCTATTTACACCCCTTCCACCCACCATATTCAATGTCTTGCACTCCACATTTATTCCAGCACATTGCTAGAGCATTGCAAGCACCAAAAGCCTAGTGAGGAGATTAGAGAATCTTAATCCGCGTTTGTTCCTCATTAGCGCTAGCGAGAGCCACCGAAAGCACACACCACTTGCATTAGGCTTCTCTTGGTCAACCGAAAGTCTACGGCTTGTTACTCTTGGTGATCGGCATCACCTAGACGGCTTGGTGGTGTTGGGAGCTCGGTGATCACCGTGAAGATCTTGTTGGTGACCCGACTCAAGTTTGTAAGCAGTCTCGAGGGATCCACCGCGCTGGAGTGGCAAAGGATCATCTCGTAGTGAGCACTTGGTTCTTGCGAGGACCAAGGGGGAGCGATACCCTTGCGCGGGTGCTCCAACGAGGACTAGTGGAGAGTGCCGACTCTTCGATACCTCGGGAAAAATTGGAGGAGTCTTCTAAACCTTGCTTTACATTCTGCACTTAATTCAAGCACTTTACATTGTGTATTTGTTTAGCAAGTATTTGAAGTATTGTCTTAGCATTGTTGCATTTCTAGTATTATATTCTTAGTGCTAGGTGTTGGGGTGAAGTTGGGCTCTTGCTTAGCTCTTGCTTAGGTTTTAATTAGTGTTGATTTTTAGAAAATCCCAATTCACCCCCCCTCTTGGGCATCGTGATCCTTTCAAGTACATCAAACATAGTGACCTTTGTGGGGTGTGCAAATTTTTATACTTTATTATTTTTGTGCCCTAATAATTTATTTGAACAATTCTTGGTGCATAAAATATTAGCATCTAAATACATATGAGAAAATGGGAAAAAGAAAAGGGAAAAGAAAAGAATAAAGGATTTCCAGCCAGCTAGGTCGGGGGGGATTTTCGGCCCACTAGGCGCGAGCGCGCGCGCGGGGGCGCGCTTGCGGTCCAGTTGGCCCGGCCGCGAGGGAGCGACAGCGGGGAACGGCGCCGTGGCGCGGGCCCACACGCCAGGGAGGGGGGGTTAACGGCGTTGCGGCAACGGACCGAGGGGGGGAGGTTCGAGCAGAGCCCGGTCGGCGGCGAACTCCCGCGGCGGTTCTCCGCCGCTGGTCCGGTTCTACAGCGGGGAGGTGGTGGCGAGGCACGGGCGAGTGCGGGGGATCACGGGGGTGGGATCAATTTGGCCTGCGGGGGCCTATGGCGGCCGGTCCGCGGCACGGTGGCGGGTGTCCACGGCGGTGAAGCCGCCGGTGCGGTTGCCGGCCACGATAGGAGGCGGGGAGGTGTGCCTCGTGACCGTGAGAGTGTGGCAGAGCTTCAAGCCTAGTTTGATTGGACAGAGGATCACCAGAGAGGGGGAGGGGAGCTCACCGGAGCAATGAAGAGAGCACGGCGGCGCTAGCTCGAATGGCGTGGGGAAAGGTGGAGGAGTTGGCCGGAGCCGGTGTGGTGAAGACGGGGCTCGGGCGGGTGCTTTTATAGGCGCTCGGGGGAGGGAGGGGGATGGAGGAGACGACGAGCACCGACGGGCTTGCCGTGAGGGCGGGAATGGCGCTAACGCCGATGCGATGGCTCGGGCAGGCGGGGGGTGAGGGGTCGGCTCAAGCACAGTGGCGGGGTTGTCGTGGAGGCTGGCGAGCATTAATGGCGAGGCGACGAGGCGAGGGGGCGCTCGGCGGCGATCGCGCCGGTGAGGGATGGGCGAGCGGGACGAAGCTGACGAGTGGGCCCTGGCTACCAGCGAGAGGAGTCTGCGAGAGAGGGAGGGGGTGAGGCACTGACGGGCGGGGCCCGGGTGTCAGCGGGAGGGAGCGGCACGCGGATTGGGCCGCCTAGGCTGGGAAGAGAGGGGGGATGCGGGCGCGCGCGAGCTGGGCTAGAAATCGGCCCAGCCGAGGGAGGGGAGAGAGTTTTTCTTTTTTTTCTTATTCTAATTCTTTTCTTTTCCTTTTCTACTTTTGTGTCTTTTTGTTTCTTTTTCCCTTGCAACAAAAATTCTCCAAATGAACTTGGGTGATAAAATATGGTCTATGTGAGGTGCTCCAAATCATTTTAAGTGTATGCACATGAAGAGGGGTTCTAAGGGAGAAAGGTAAAATAAGGGAGGGGAAAGGAATTTAGGGGGGTTAGGGTTTCAAATCTTGAGTGGGGTTTTGGGATGTTACAAACATGGAGCTTAACTTGAGAGTTGAGAAACACGTGCCACCACAAGGGAGGAATGGGACCCCTTGGCTAACTAATTAGGAAAGCTAGTGGAAGACTACCTTACCCGAAAGGGGCAAGGGCAGTAGGGGAGTTGCATGCAAGGAGGTTCTTGGGTTGACTTTGCTGCGATGGCGGTCAGACGGGGGATTCTTGCAAGTGCTCTTCCCATAAACTGTAGCGGGTTTTCGGAAGCTAGTGGAACTTTGTAAAGGCCTCGTAGTGGATCCCTAGCTATTCATCTTGGTAGTGTCTAAGGGTCTAGCTAGCCCTGGCGACATGGGAAACATGACTTGTGGGTAAAGGGTACAACCTCTGCAGAGTGTAAAACTGGTATACTAGCCGAGCTCACGGTCATGAGCAGCTCAGGACTCTCTGATGATTAAATTATGAAACCTAAACTCAATTTGTCATTTGCATGGGTTTATTATTAATTTTGTTCTATCATTATTATTAAGGTTTGGTATTCACTTACACTCAGTAACTGCTAATAAAATTTTGACCAACTTATAAAAGCAATGCTCAGCTTTAACCTCTATTGTTGATCAGCCTTACACTTCATGAACTCCCACCTTTGGTGAGTTCATGTCACATTATTCCCCACAACTTGTTGAGCGATGATCATGTGTGAGCTCACCCTTGCTGTCTCACACCCCCCACAGGTCAAGAACAGGTACCACTGGATGAGGCGCATGGTGGATGTTGCACTGTGTTCGTGAGAGGTCTAGGTCGTCGTCTCCTAGTTGACTTTCTGGCGCCAAGGATGGATTTTAGATCCTGTTATATTTATCTTTTATTTTGTAAGTCTTCCGCTATGTAATAAGTAATCTGATTATTGTGACATTTATCTCTATACACTCTGTTATTATATATGTTGTCTTCTTGGCGCATGTATGAGATGCACCTGGCTTTGTCCCTTAAAGCCGGGTGTGACAGAAGTGGTATCAGAGGAAATGTTGACTGTAGGACGAAACCTAGATAGAAATGGACAAAACACGTACCTACTTATCTTACTCTGATTCTTTCTATACTCATCATGTCTTGATCCTGTCTCACCTTTTGCTATCATACTCTGATTACTCTTATCTTTTCTGCTCTAAGATAAGATGAATTTCACACCTTGGAATCCTACATTTATGAACTTTTTTAGAGATAGGAAACCCAAGACAAAAATTAAAACTATTTTTAAAAAAATGTTGGTTGATTGTTCTGATGATAAATGCTTGATTTGCTTCTTTGATTGATTGAAACATTATAATTGGCCATCTTAGCATGTACCACTATAAGGTAATGTATTAGCTTTAGTGGGTGACACACTAATCTACTCAACAAATAAATCCCCCGTAGTAACCTTCCTCATAATTACTCGCCTTGTCTACAATTCTTCCTTTCTTACCCTGTATTTCTAACCCAGATGGACTATCCCTATAGTGTTAGAAGAGAGCACTATAGATGTGATCCTTGGTATGTCATGGTTAAGAAAGGCAAAGACAGTATATACATTGTGCTAAGGGAACCGTAGAACTCACCAGTTCCAAAGAAGAAAGATTTGAAGTTGAAATTGCAGTAACTACCACCAGATTAGCAACATTCTTAGTAGATGAGAAGTTTGTGGGTAGCAACATCCGTGCAGTTAGGGATTTTCTGGATGTCTTTACAGAGGAGTTACAAGGAATGCCACCAGATAGGGAAGTTAAGTTTGTAATTGATCTTCTACCTGGAACTGCCCCTATTTCCAAACGGCCATACGAGATGTCTGTAGAAGAGGTAAAAGAACTTAAGAAGTAGTTGACAGAGTGGCAAGAGGCTGGGTACATTTGATCGAGTTCCTCACCTTGGGGAGCGCCAGTTCTATTTATACAGAAGAAAGAAGGATCGCAAGGGATGTGTGTGGATTATAGGTCCCTTAACGATGTGACTGTGAAGAACAAGTGTCCATTACCCCGCATTGAGGATTTATTTAATCAGATGAGAGGTGCAAGGTATTCTCGAAGATTGATCTCCGATCGGGTTACCATCAAATGAAGATTAGACCATCGGATATGCCCAAGACGGATTTCTTGACCCGATATGGTTTATATGAGTTCACTGTTATGTTATTTGGACTAACTAATGCACCAGCCTATTTTATGGATCTGAAGAATAAGGTGTTCATGATCTGGATAGATTCGTCGTGGTTTTCATCGATGATACTTTTTATTCCAAGAGTGATAGTGATTATGAGAAATATCTGAGATTGGTGCTACAGGAGCGACGAGATAATCAACTCTACGCCAAGTACAACAAATGCGAGTTTTGGATTGGCGAGGTGCCATTTCTTGGACATATCATTTCTAATGGAGGGATTTCAATGGATCCTGCTAAAGTCAAGGAGATAGTGGTGTGGAACATACCCACTACAGTTACGGAGATTAGGAGTTTCTTGGGACTTGCAGGATATTATTGGAGATTTATTGAAGGATTTTCCAACATTGCTAAGCCTATGACCTCACTTCTGGAGAAGGGAAGAGAGTTCAAGTGGGATGAGAAATGCCAAGACAGCTTTGATCAATTGAAGAAGAGATTGATGTCACCACCAGTATTGGTTATGTCAGATCTACAGAAGGGAATTGACATTTATTGTGATGCATGTGGCCAAGTCTTGGGATGTGTGCTCATGCAAGAAGGACATGTGATTGCCTACGTGTCTCGACAGTTGTGGAAACATGAGTTGAACTACCCCACTTATGACTTAGAACTGGCAGCTGTAGTGCATGCGCTTAAGATATGGAGGCATTATATCATGGGAATCAAGAGCCAAGTGTACACGGATCATAAGAGTATGAAGTATATGTTCACTCAGAAGCATCTCAACCTTAGGCAACACCGTTGGTTGGAGCTTATTAAGGATTAAGATTTGGAAATTCACTATCACCCAGGCAAGGCAAATTTGGTTGCAGATGCCTTGAGTCAAAAGGAGCATGTTCATTCAGCTGTTGTTGCCCAGCTACCCGATAAGATTGTTGAGGATTTCAGGAGACTTAACCTGGGGATAGTTGCTCACACTGAAGGAGTTATTATTGATGTGGAACCTACCTTGGAGCAAGAAATCTGCAATGGATAAATTGGTGATGCTAAAATACAAGAGATTAAGGATCGGATTACTGAAGGACGAGGTCTGGAATTCATGGAGAGTGAGCAAGGCATCGTATAGTTTAAGGACAAGATATGTGTCTCTGAGATTGAAAGCCTTCGTGAGACTATTTTAAAAGAAGCCCGTGACTTAGATTATTCTATTCATCTTGGTAGTACCAAGATGTATTAAGATTTGAAGTAAAAATATTGGCGGTATGGATTGAAGAGAGATGTGGCTGCACATGTGGTTATGTGCGATGTGTGTCAAAGAGTAAAGGCTGAACACCAGAGGCCAGCTGGACTATTGCATCCACTAAAGATACCTGAGTGGAAGTGGAAAGATATTGGTATGGACTTCATTACTGGATTACCTCACACCTCGAAAGGATATGATTCTATATGGGTTATTATGGATAGACTGGCCAAAGTGGCTCATTCATTCCGGTCAAGACTACTTATAAGTGATCTCAATTGGTAGAGTGATATATGGCTCGGATTGTGTCTCTACATAGTGTACCAAAGAAGATCATTTCGGATAGAGGATCACATTTTACCTCTAGATTTTGGAAAAGTTTTCATGAGAATGTGGATACGAAGTTGAATTCTAGTTCGGCTTACCATCCTCAGACTGATGGATAGACTAAAAGGACTAATCAAGTATTGGAGGACATGTTGAGAGCTTGTGCCCTTCAGCATGGTAGTAGTTGGGACAAGAGTCTACCTTATGCTGAGTTCTCATATAATAATAGTTACCAGGCCAGTCTAAAAGATGTCACCATTCGAGGCTCTATATGGCAGGAAGTGCAGGACTCCTCTATATTGGGATAAGACTAGAGGAAGACAATTCTTTGGACCTGAACTTATTGAAGAGGCGGAAGAACAAGTCCATATAATTCAGGAGAATTTGAGGGTAGCCCAAACCAGGTAAAAAGAGCTACGCAGATAATAGAAGAACACCACTGGAATTTGAGGAAGGTGGTCATGTGTACTTCAAGGTGTCACCACTTCGTGGATTGAGGAGATTTAAAGTCAAGGGCAAATTGTCCCCTCGCTATATTGGACCATTCTTGATCTTTAGGCGAGTTGGGGAGATGGCATACCAACTCGAGCTACCTGCTACTCTATCGGATGTGCATAACGTGTTCCACGTATCTCAACTGAAGAAGTGTCTTCGTGTCCCTGAGGAACAGTTACCAATGGAAGAGCTCAGTGTTCAGGGTGATTTGACTTACACGGAGTATCCTGTCAAGATTCTTGATACATTGACTCAAGTTACAAGAAATAAGGTGATAAAGATGTGCAAAGTGCAATGGAGTCACCATGGAGAAGATGAAGCAACATGGGAAAGAGAAGAAGAGCTCCGCATAGATTTTCCCCATCTTTTCCCTAGACCTTCTTAAATCTCGAGGATGAGATTTTTGTTAAGGGGGGTAGGATTTGTAATACCCAAAAATGTGAAATGGAAACATAGTGGGATTACATACATTTTTTTTCTATTTTTATTTATTTAATATCACATGTGAACAAACACTCTAAAAGTCATTAACTAACTAAGGACCACCAAAAATAATACAAGCATCATGCTGGATTTTATGTGTGTGTGCATTTGTTGGTAATAAGATTTTTTTTCTTAGAAAGACATTGATGTCCAAAATAAAATTTTAGACTTTAAATTTAAATTTTAGAATTGGAGAAAGAAAGGAAAATATATACAAAATATATATTCTAAATAAAGGTAATATTAGTATGTCCAAATTATACTCTTAATCTGAGCAAGAATTACCACAAGGTTGAATTTGAAATTTGAATTCAAATGAAAAGGAAAAAAACAAATCAGGAAAAGAAAACAAAATAAAAAAGAAAAAGAAACTATGCAACTGGGCCGTGAATAACCTGTGTGGCCCACTTTCTCTCTCTGTGTGCGGCCCACTCTAGCCCTGGCTGGTGCCCTCACCCGCGCGCTCATGCCGCTGTGCTGTGGGCTCGTCTTGCCAGCCCCACCCTGCACGCTTGGACTCAGATATTCCTGGAGCGTGGGACCCACTGTCAGCCAGTCTTCTTCACGCACGGCTTTGGATCGCTGGAATCAGGACCCGGCTCACTGATGTCGCTGGCCCACCACCCAGTTTCTTCTTTCTCCACCTTGCCTCAACTGTGCAGACCGCTTCCTTCGCCGGCGAAGCCGGGCTCCCTTCCACGACCTCTGTGCCTTCCTGCGAAATGCCCGGGAGCCCCAGCTTCGTGGATAAAGCCAAAGCGTCGCTCGTTGCCTTAAACCACCCAACAAACCCCCCTCATCCTCGCACCACAGTCAGTCGTCGAACCTCATCGGGGAAGACTCGCCGCTACCTAAAAGCATCAATGTCGACTGCCACTCCGGCTGCGCTTACGGTCAGGTCGGGTCGCCGCGGCCCTCGACATGTGCTGGTGAGCGTTTGGTGCCTGGGGGGTTGGCGAATTGCGCCTCGGTGTTCACTTCTGGCCGCAGATCCACAGAGCATCGTGGAGTGGGCGCTGCGTCGGGCGGCAGCGGATGTGGGGTCTTCTGGGGGTCCGTTGGTGCATATGGATGAGGACTGCGCCCTCCTCGTGCGGGCTCGTAGTGGTGGCTGCGAGTAATTTCTCGCTAGAGCCATCCGCCGCCGCGGAACCTTGGTGCGCCGTGGGCGGAGATCTCGATGCATCGACCACCGGTAAGCTACCTTTGAGCAAGTTCGTACTGCCCTGCTATCTGTAAATCGCATGTTAGTTCGCGGAATCGGGTATCGGGGCGCCGATCTTGACCTCACCGGCATGCGCGCTGCCACAGTCTTCTCTGCCGCTGTCATAGTTCTGTGTTGGGGTGGAAGAGCGTTCGCGCGCCGTGGGATTGGGAGTTGATGGCTAGGATTGAATCTGGGGAGGAAGGCGACCCCTGGACCGTTGATCTCGTGATTAAAGGCCGCGAATAGAAGGGAGAATAGGATGTTTGGTGCCATCGATCTCTGGATTGGGGGTCCAGATTAGAAGCATTATACCCCCTTCGGTTTATAAAATTTGAGCCATCAACTTTTAATCCAACGGCCAAGATACAACCATACCCCTTCGACCTGCCTAGTTTGCAAAAGAACCCCTGGTGTTTACGAAATCAACCCGCCACCCCGAGTACTGTTGTATGAGTCTCGGGATTATTACGTAGTCGCCCCTGTACTTTCCAGAAATTAATGTGCCGTCCAGAAGTCAGTAAAAAGGGATAAATGATTAAGGAAAATGATTTTAGTATGAAATTAATTGCAGAAACTTGTAAAATTCCTAGAAAATTCAGTTGAAGTCCAAATTGGTCTATTCCACTTTCTAAATTTTTGTAATATTATTCTCTATCACTTAGAGTCTCTGGTTTGACATGAAAATAGTAAGAAAAATAATTTCTCATTTAATTCTATTTTAAGCACATAAAACCTTCAGAAATTCGTAACTTAAAATATATAACTCCAAATCGATTCATTCCAGTGGCATTTATTTTGTTTAAATATTGTTTATCACCTGGTATCTTTGTCTAACCATGAAACTTGGTTTAAAACTATCCACATGAATAACTCTATTCTAGGCATTAAATAACTTCAGAAAATCATAACTTAATAACCCTAACTCCGATTTTAGTGGTTTTTGAACACGTAATCTCGTAGCAACGCGTAGATCATTATTATTCAGTTTGTACTTATGTTTGGTGTGATGTTAATTTTGTTTATACCATGTCTGCTTGTACTGCTACGACTAGCAGTGCGGTTACGAGGATCTGAGGAATCACCCTGGTAATTGGAATCTCAAGTGCCAGACAAGTTGTGCCCTTGATTCACTTTTGTTACCCAATAATGTTCTTTATAATCATTTACCATGCATAGGTTTAATTTTGATGGGACCCAATAGGTCACCCTAGATTGTTTATCTCATTACCTTGTTTACCCCTGAATCACTTAGGTAGTTTTTGCTATTGCTCTATACAGTTTTGGGATTAATATTTCATTATATCCATGTTCCAGTTATTTTGTTATTCTATTTATGTTCATGTCAAGATCATTATATTATTGTTAATTGGAACATGGAGCTTAACTTGAGAAACATGTGCCACCACAAAGGAGGAATGGGACCCCTTGGCTAACTAATTAGGAAAGCTAGTGGAAGACTACCTTACCCGAAAGGGGCAAGGGCAGTAGGGGAGTTGCATGCAAGGAGGTTCTTGGGTTGACTTTGCTGCGATGGCGGTCAAACGGGGGATTCTTGCAAGTGCTCTTCCCATAAACTGTAGCGGGTTTTTGGAAGCTAGTGGAACTTTGTAAAGGCCTCGTAGTGGATCCCTAGCCATTCACCTTGGTAGTGTCTAAGGATCTAGCTAGCCCTAGCGACATGGTAAACACGACTTGTGGGTAAAGGGTACAACTTCTGCAGAGTGTAAAACTGGTATACTAGCCGAGCTCACGGTCATGAGCAGCTCAGGACTCTATGATGATTAAATTATGAAACCTAAACTCAATTTGTCATTTGCATTTGCATGGGTTTATTATTATTTTTGTTCTATCATTGTTATTAAGTTTTGGTATTGTCGGGGACCATAATTAGGGGTACCCTCAAGACGCCTAATTCTCAGCTGGTAACCCCCATCAGCATAAAGCTGTAGAGGCCTGATGGGTTTGATTAAGTCAGGGATCAGTCCATACGAGCGACTCGATCATGCCACGCCCGAGCCTAGCCTCGGGCAAGGGCAGCCGACCCTGAGATGTCTCCGTCTCGCCCGAGGCCTCCTCTTTCACGGCAGACGCATCTCCGGCTCGCCCGAGGCCTTGCCTTCGATAAGAAGTAACCCTGACTAAATCACCGCGCCGACCGACCAAGTCACTGGGGCCTTTAACGCAAAGAATAAGACTGACGGGCAGCCAGGCTAGGCCAAAAGCGCCAGAGGAAACTCCGCTCCGCCCGACCCAGGGCTCGGACTCGGGCTAAGGCCCCGGAAGACGGCGAACTCCGCTCCGCCCGACCCAGGGCTCGGACTCGGGCTAAGGCCCTGGAAGACGGCGAACTCCGCTCCGCCCGACCCAGGGCTCGGACTCGGGCTAAGGCCCCGGAAGACGGCGAACTCCGCTCCGCCCGACCCAGGGCTCGGACTCAGGCTAAGGCCCCGGAAGACGGCTGAAAGGGAATTAGGCTTACACCTAGTTCCTAAATAATTTTGGTGGTTGAATTGCCCAACACAAATATTGGACTAACTAGTTTGCTCTAGTGCATAAGTTATACAGGTGCAAAAGGTTCACATTTAGCCAATAAAAAGACCAAGTGTTGGATTCAACAAAGGAGCAGCAAGGCAACCGAGGGCACCTCTGGCTGGAGGCACCGGACTGTCCGGTGTGCAACGGACATGTCCGGTGCGGCCAGAGGACTTCAACTCAAACTCTTCGCCCTCGGGAATTCTCGGAAGCCGGCGCGCTAAAATTCACCGGACTGTCCGGTGTGCACCGGATATGT
This sequence comes from Zea luxurians, assembly GCA_029449295.1. Classification (NCBI taxonomy): domain Eukaryota; kingdom Viridiplantae; phylum Streptophyta; class Magnoliopsida; order Poales; family Poaceae; genus Zea; species Zea luxurians. Next base: position 112,215,181 of record JAOPSE010000006.1, read on the forward strand.
CCGGTGCTCCAAGGAAACGCGGCCTCCGGAACTCGCCAGCCTCGGGTTCGCTCGGCAGCCGCTCCGCTAAAATTCACCGGACTGTCCGGTGTGCACCGGACTGTCCGGTGTACCAGCGGAGCAACGGCTCTCTGCGGCGCCAACGGCTCCCTGCGGTGCATTAAATGCGCGCGCAGCGCGCGCAGTCGTCAGGCACGCCCATGCCGGTGCACCGGACATCAAACAGTACATGTCCGGTGTGCACCGGACACCCAGGAGGGCCCACAAGTCAGAAGCTCCAACGGTCAGAATCCAACGGCACTGGTGACGTGGCAGGAGCACCGGACTGTCCGGTGTGCACCGGACTGTCCGGTGCGCCATCGAACAGAGGGTTTCCAGCAACGGTCATTTTTGGTGGTTGGGGCTATAAATACCCCAACCACCCCACATTCATTGCCATCCAAGTTTTCCAACTCTCAACCACTTACAAGAGCTAGGCATTCAATTCTAGACACATACAAAGTGATCAAATCCTCTCCAATTCCACTCAAACCCTTAGTGACTAGTGAGAGAGATTTGCCGTGTTCTTTTGAGCTCTTGCGCTTGGATTGCTTTCTTTCTTTCTCATTTGTTCTTGAGATCATCACTCAATTGTAACCAAGGCAAGAGGCACCAATTGTGTGGTGGCCCTTGCGGGGAAGTTTTGTTCCCGGTTGATTGAGAAGAAGAGAAAGCTCACTCGATCCGTGGGATCGTTTGAGAGAGGGAAGGGTTGAAAGAGACCCGGCCTTTGTGGCCTCCTCAACGGGGAGTAGGTTTGTGAGAACCGAACCTCGGTAAAACAAATCCTTGTGTCACACTCTTATTTGCTTGCGATTTGTTTTGCGCCCTCTCTCTCGCGGACTCGTTTCTTTGTTACTAACGCTAACCCGGCTTGTAGTTGTGATTATTTTTGTAAATTTCAGTTTCGCCCTATTCACCCCCCCCTCTAGGCGACTATCAATTGGTATCAGAGCCCGGTACTTCATTAGAGCCTAACCGCTCGAAGTGATGTCGGGAGATCCCGCCAAGAAGGAGATGGAGACCGGCGATGACAAGCCCACTACAAGCCAAGGGAGCACCTCATCTTCATCGGAAGAGTCCCGCACCAAGAGAAGGGAGAAGAAGAAGAGATCCTCCAAGCGAAAGGAGAAAAGATCTTCCTCTTCTCACCACAAGGAGAAGAAGGAAAAATCTTCTTCTCACAAGCCGCATCGGAGTGGGGACAAGCACAAAAGGATGAGGAAGGTGGTCTTCTACGAGACCGACACTTCATCGACCTCCACCTCCGGCTCCGACGCGGCGTCCGTCACTTCTAAACGCCAAGAGCGTAAGAAGTATAGTAAGATTCCCCTACGCTACCCTCGCATTTCTAAACATACACCTTTACTTTCCGTCCCATTAGGCAAACCACCAACTTTTAATGGTGAAGATTATGCTATGTGGAGTAATTTGATGCGATTTCATCTAACCTCTCTCCACAAGAGATTATGGGATGTTGTTGAGTTTGGTGTACAGGTACCATCCGTAGGGGATGAAGACTACGACACGGACGAAGTGGCCCAAATCGAGCACTTCAACTCCCAGGCCACAACCATTCTCCTTGCCTCACTAAGCAAGGAGGAATACAACAAAGTTCAAGGGTTGAAGAACGCCAAGGAGATTTGGGACCTACTCAAGACGGCGCACGAGGGTGATGAACTCACCAAGATCACCAAACGGGAAACGATCGAGGGGGAGCTCGGTCGCTTCCGTCTTCGCCAAGGGGAGGAGCCACAAGACATGTACAACCGGCTCAAGACCTTGGTGAACCAAGTGCGCAACCTCGGGAGCGCAAAATGGGATGACCACGAAGTGGTTAAGGTTATTCTAAGAGCCCTTATTTTCCTTAACCCTACTCAAGTACAATTAATTCGTGGCAATCCTAGATATACACAAATGACCCCCGAGGAAGTCATCGGGAATTTTGTTAGTTTTGAATGCATGATTAAGGGCTCCAAGAAGATCAACGAGCTTGATGAGCCTTCCACATCTGAGGCGCAACCCGTGGCCTTCAAGGCAACGGAGGAGAAGAAGGAGGAGTCTACACCAAGTAGACAGCCAATTGACGCCTCCAAGCTCGACAACGAGGAGATGGCCCTAATCATCAAAAGCTTCCGGCAAATCCTCAAGCAACGGAAGGGGAAGGACTACAAATCCCGTTCCAAGAAGGTTTGCTACAAGTGTGGTAAGCCCGGTCACTTTATTGCTAAATGTCCATTATCAAGTGATAGTGACAGGGACAACGACAAGAAGGGCAAGAGGAAGGAGAAGAAGAAGTACTACAAGAAGAAGGGCGGCGATGCCCATGTTTGTCGGGAGTGGGACTCTGACGAAAGCTCAAGCGACTCCTCCGACGACGAGGACGCCGCCAACATCGCCGTCACCAAGGGCCTCCTCTTCCCCAACGTCGGCCACAAGTGCCTCATGGCCAAGGACGGCAAAAAGAAGGTAAAATCAAAGTCCTCCACTAAATATGAAACATCTAGTGATGAGGATGATGATAAAAATGAAGAGGATAATTTGCGTATTCTTTTTGCCAACCTTAACATGGAACAAAAAGAAAAATTAAATGAATTGATCAGTGCCATCCATGAAAAGGATGATCTCTTGGACTCCCAAGAGGACTTCCTAATCAAGGAAAACAAAAAACATGTTAAGGTTAAAAATGCTTATGCTCTAGAAAGAGAAAAATGTGAAAAATTGTCTAGTGAGCTAAGTATTTGTCATGAGACTTTAGACAACCTTAGAAATGAAAATGCCAATTTAATTGCTAAGGTTGATTCTCATGTTTGCATTGATCCTAGAAATGATAATGTTAATTTACTTGCTAGGATTGATAAATTGAATGCTTCCATCGCTAGCCTTAGAAATGAGAATGAGAAATTAATTGCTAAGGCTAAGGATTTTGATGTTTGCAATACTACTATTTCCGACCTTAGAGCTAAAAATGATTTGTTGCATGCTAAGGTTGTTGAACTAAAATCTTGCAAACCCTCTACATCTAATGTTGAGCACATTTCCATTTGTACTAGATGTAGAGATATTAATGTTGATGCTATCCATGATCACCTAGCTTTAATTAAGAAACAAAATGATCACATAGCACAACTTAATGATAAGATTAGAGAGCATGACTTAGAAAATGAAAAATTTAAACTTGCTAGAAGCATGCTCTATAATGGGAGACGCCCGGGCATTAAGGACGGCATTGGCTTCCAAAGGGGAGACAATGACAAAATTAATGCCCCTCCTAAGAACTTGTCTAACTTTGTTAAGGGCAAGGCTCCCATGCCTCAGGATAACGAGGGTTACATTTTGTACCCTGCCGGGTATCCTGAGAGTAAAATTAAGAAAATTCATTCTAGGAAGTCTCACTCTGGCCCTAATCATGCTTTTATGTATAAGGGTGAGACATCTAGATCTAGGCAACCAACCCATGCCAAGTTGCCTAGAAAGAAAACTATTAATGCATCAAATGATCATGCCATGTCATTTAAAACTCTTGATGCATCTTATGTTTTAACTAACAAATCCGGCAAGGTAGTTGCCAAGATTGTTGGGGGCAAACACAAGGGCTCCAAGACTTGTGTTTGGGTACCCAAAGTTCTTGTATCTAATGCCAAAGGACCCAAAACCGTTTGGGTACCTAAAACAAAGAACTAAACTTGTTTTGTAGGTTTATGCATCCGGGGGCACAAGTTGGATACTCGACAGCGGGTGCACAAACCACATGACCGGGGAGAAAAGGATGTTCTCCTCATATGAGAAAAACCAAGATCCCCAACGAGCTATCACATTCGGGGATGGAAATCAAGGTTTGGTCAAAGGTTTGGGTAAAATTGCTATATCTCCTGACCATTCTATTTCCAATGTTTTTCTTGTAGATTCATTAGATTACAATTTGCTTTCCGTATCCCAATTATGTCAAATGGGCTACAACTGTCTTTTTACTGATATAGGTGTTACTGTCTTTAGAAGAAGTGATGATTCAATAGCTTTTAAGGGAGTGTTAGAGGGTCAGCTATACTTAGTAGATTTTAATAGAGCTGAACTCGACACTTGCTTGATTGCTAAGACTAACTTGGGTTGGCTCTGGCACCGCCGACTAGCCCATGTTGGAATGAAGAATCTTCACAAGCTTCTAAAGGGAGAACACATTTTGGGACTAACCGATGTTCATTTTGAGAAAGACAGGATTTGTAGCGCATGCCAAGCTGGGAAGCAAGTTGGGATACATCATCCACACAAAAATATCATGACTACCGACAGGCCACTGGAGCTCCTACATATGGATCTATTCGGCCCGATCGCTTACATAAGCATCGGCGGTAGTAAGTATTGCCTTGTAATTGTGGATGACTATTCTCGCTTCACTTGGGTATTCTTTTTGCAGGAAAAATCACAAACCCAAGAGACCTTAAAGGGATTCTTGAGACGGGCTCAAAATGAGTTCGGCTTAAGGATCAAGAAAATTAGAAGCGACAATGGAACGGAGTTCAAAAACGCTCAAATTGAAGGTTTCCTTGAGGAGGAGGGCATCAAGCATGAGTTCTCTTCTCCCTACACTCCACAACAAAATGGTGTAGTGGAGAGGAAGAATCGAACTCTATTGGACATGGCAAGAACCATGCTTGATGAGTACAAGACACCGGATCGGTTTTGGGCCGAGGCGGTCAACACCGCCTGCTACGCCATCAACCGGTTATATCTTCACCGAATCCTCAAGAAGACATCCTATGAACTCCTAACCGGTAAAAAGCCCAATATTTCATATTTTAGAGTTTTTGGTAGCAAATGTTTTATACTTGTTAAAAGAGGTAGAAAATCTAAATTTGCTCCTAAAACTGTAGAAGGCTTTTTACTAGGATATGACTCAAACACAAGGGCATATAGAGTCTTTAACAAGTCCTCAGGACTTGTTGAAGTTTCTTGTGACGTTGTGTTTGATGAGACTAACGGCTCTCAAGTAGAGCAAGTTGATCTTGATGATGTAGGTGAAGAACAGGCTCCATGCATAGCGCTAAGGAACATGTCCATCGGGGATGTGTGTCCTAAGGAATCCGAAGAGCCTCCAAATGCACAAGATCAACCATCCTCCTCCATGCAAGCATCTCCACCAACTCAAGTTGAGGATGAGGCTCAAGATGTTGAACAAGAAAATCAAGAAGATGAGCCACCTCAAAATGACGGCAACGATCAAGGGGGAGATTCAAATGATGAAGACAAGGAGGATGAACAACCAAGACCGCCACACCCAAGAGTCCACCAAGCAATACAACGAGATCACCCCGTCGACACTATCCTTGGCGATATTCATAAGGGGGTAACTACTCGATCTCGTGTTGCTCATTTTTGTGAACACTACTCGTTTGTTTCCTCTATTGAGCCAACCAGGGTAGAGGAAGCACTACAAGATTCGGATTGGGTGATGGCGATGCAAGAGGAGCTCAACAATTTCACAAGGAACGAGGTATGGCACTTAGTTCCACGTCCTAATCAAAATGTTGTAGGAACCAAGTGGGTCTTCCGCAACAAGCAAGACGAGCATGGTGTGGTGACTAGGAACAAAGCTCGACTCGTGGCCAAGGGGTATTCACAAGTCGAAGGTTTGGATTTTGGTGAAACCTATGCACCCGTAGCTAGGCTTGAGTCAATTCGTATATTATTAGCCTATGCTACTTACCATGGCTTCAAGCTTTATCAAATGGACGTGAAGAGTGCCTTCCTCAATGGACCAATCAAGGAGGAGGTCTATGTTGAGCAACCTCCCGGCTTTGAAGACAGTGAGTATCCTAACCATGTTTATAGGCTCTCAAAGGCGCTTTATGGGCTCAAGCAAGCCCCAAGAGCATGGTATGAATGCCTTAGAGATTTCCTTATTGCAAATGGCTTCAAAGTCGGCAAGGCCGATCCTACTTTGTTCACTAAAACTCTTGACAATGATTTGTTTGTATGCCAAATTTATGTTGATGATATCATATTTGGGTCTACTAACAAATCTACATGTGAAGAATTTAGTAGGATCATGACACAGAAATTCGAGATGTCGATGATGGGGGAGTTGAAGTATTTTCTAGGATTTCAAGTCAAGCAACTCCAAGAAGGCACCTTCATTAGCCAAACGAAGTATACTCAAGACATTCTAAGCAAGTTTGGAATGAAGGATGCCAAGCCCATCAAGACACCCATGGGAACAAATGGGCATCTCGACCTCGACACGGGAGGTAAGTCCGTGGATCAAAAGGTATACCGGTCGATGATTGGATCATTGCTTTATTTATGTGCATCTCGACCGGACATTATGCTTTCCGTTTGCATGTGTGCAAGATTCCAAGCCGACCCTAAGGAATCACACCTTATGGCCGTAAAACGAATCTTGAGATATTTGGCTTTTACTCCTAAGTTTGGGCTTTGGTACCCTCGGGGATCCACATTTGATTTGATTGGTTATTCGGATGCCGATTGGGTGGGGTGTAGGATTAATAGGAAGAGCACATCGGGGACTTGCCAGTTCTTGGGAAGATCCTTGGTGTCATGGGCTTCAAAGAAGCAAAATTCGGTCGCTCTTTCTACCGCCGAAGCCGAGTATATTGCCGCAGGCCATTGTTGCGCGCAATTGCTTTGGATGAGGCAAACCCTGCGGGACTACGGTTACAAATTAACCAAAGTCCCTTTGCTATGTGACAATGAGAGTGCAATCAAAATGGCCGACAATCCCGTCGAGCACAGCCGCACTAAGCACATAGCCATTCGGTATCATTTTCTTCGGGATCACCAACAAAAGGGGGATATCGAGATTTCTTATATTAACACTAAAGATCAATTAGCCGATATCTTTACCAAGCCGCTTGATGAACAATCCTTTACCCGACTTAGGCATGAGCTCAATATTCTTGATTCTAGGAATTTCTTTTGCTAAACTTGCACACATAGCACATGAATATACCTTTGATCATGTCTCTTTTATATATGCTATGACTAATGTGTTTTCAAGTATATTTCAAATCAAGTCATAGGTATATTGAAAGGGAATTGGAGTCTTCGGCGAAGACAAGGCTTCCACTCCACTTCACTACTCATTCTTCGCCGTCGCTCCGCATCACTCTCCAACTTTGGTATAATCTTCACTCATTCATTTCATGACCAAAGGGGGAGATAATACTTCATTGGGCTCTAATGATTCCGTTTTTGGCGATTCATGCCAAAGGGGGAGAAAGCGTGAGCCCAAAGCAAAAGGACCGCACCACCACCTAATTTTTTTTAAAATTTGATGATTTTCATTGGTAAATTTCAAAATTGGTATCTCTTTATGTTCTAAAGGGGGAGGAAATAGTATTTCAAAATGATAAATCAAAAACCCTCTTGAACACTAAGAGGAGGATCTCATTTAGGGGGAGTTTTGTTTAGTCAAAGGAAAAGCATTTTGGAACAAAGGAAGAAACTTTCAAATCTTGAAAATGCTTTGCAAAATCTTATTCATTTACCTTTGTCTATCTTGCAAAATGACTTTGAAAAGGATTTACAAAAGAGTTTGCAAAAACAAAACTTATGGTGCAAATGTGGTCCAATATGTCAAAAAAAAAAAAAAAAAAAAAAAACAAAGAAACTATCCATGCGCATCACATGAGTATTTATATTGGCTCAATTCCAAGCAACCTTTGCACTTACATTATGGGAACTAGTTCAATTATGCACTTCTATATTTGCTTTGGTTTGTGTTGGCATCAATCACCAAAAAGGGGGAGATTGAAAGGGAATTAGGCTTACACCTAGTTCCTAAATAATTTTGGTGGTTGAATTGCCCAACACAAATATTGGACTAACTAGTTTGCTCTAGTGCATAAGTTATACAGGTGCAAAAGGTTCACATTTAGCCAATAAAAAGACCAAGTGTTGGATTCAACAAAGGAGCAGCAAGGCAACCGAGGGCACCTCTGGCTGGAGGCACCGGACTGTCCGGTGTGCAACGGACATGTCCGGTGCGGCCAGAGGACTTCAACTCAAACTCTTCGCCCTCGGGAATTCTCGGAAGCCGGCGCGCTAAAATTCACCGGACTGTCCGGTGTGCACCGGACATGTCCGGTGCTCCAAGGAAACGCGGCCTCCGGAACTCGCCAGCCTCGGGTTCGCTCGGCAGCCGCTCCGCTAAAATTCACCGAACTGTCCGGTGTGCACCGGACTGTCCGGTGTACCAGCGGAGCAACGGCTCTCTGCGGCGCCAACGGCTCCCTGCGGTGCATTAAATGCGCGCGCAGCGCGCGCAGTCGTCAGGCACGCCCATGCCGGTGCACCGGACATCAAACAGTACATGTCCGGTGTGCACCGGACACCCAGGAGGGCCCACAAGTCAGAAGCTCCAACGGTCAGAATCCAACGGCACTGGTGACGTGGCAGGAGCACCGGACTGTCCGGTGTGCACCGGACTGTCCGGTGCGCCATCGAACAGAGGGTTTCCAGCAACGGTCATTTTTGGTGGTTGGGGCTATAAATACCCCAACCACCCCACATTCATTGCCATCCAAGTTTTCCAACTCTCAACCACTTACAAGAGCTAGGCATTCAATTCTAGACACATACAAAGTGATCAAATCCTCTCCAATTCCACTCAAACCCTTAGTGACTAGTGAGAGAGATTTGCCGTGTTCTTTTGAGCTCTTGCGCTTGGATTGCTTTCTTTCTTTCTCATTTGTTCTTGAGATCATCACTCAATTGTAACCAAGGCAAGAGGCACCAATTGTGTGGTGGCCCTTGCGGGGAAGTTTTGTTCCCGGTTGATTGAGAAGAAGAGAAAGCTCACTCGATCCGTGGGATCGTTTGAGAGAGGGAAGGGTTGAAAGAGACCCGGCCTTTGTGGCCTCCTCAACGGGGAGTAGGTTTGTGAGAACCGAACCTCGGTAAAACAAATCCTTGTGTCACACTCTTATTTGCTTGCGATTTGTTTTGCGCCCTCTCTCTCGCGGACTCGTTTCTTTGTTACTAACGCTAACCCGGCTTGTAGTTGTGATTATTTTTGTAAATTTCAGTTTCGCCCTATTCACCCCCCCCTCTAGGCGACTATCAACGGCGAACTCCGCTCCGCCCGACCCGGGGCTCGGACTCGGGCTAAGGCCCCAGAAGACGATGAACTCCGCTTCGCCCGACCCAGGGCTCGGACTCCACCCCGACCTCTGCTGAACGACCTCCGCCTCGCCCGACCCAGGGGCTCGGCCTCGGCCTCGGCCTCGGCCTCGGCCATGCAGGACAGACTCGACCTCGGCTTCGGAGGAGCCCCCACGTCGCCCGACCTAGGGCACGAGTCCGCCACGTCGACAGGAAGCGCCATCATCACCCTACCCTGAGATGACTCGGGCCGCAGAGAACAGGACCGACGTCCCATCTGGCTAGCTCCGCCAGATAGGCAATGATGGCGCCCCGCTGGACCATGACGACGGCGGCTCCCAGCTCCCTTACGAAAGCAGGGGGACGTCAGCAAGGGCCCAACCACTCCGACAGCTGTCCCTCCGCCCGGCTCCATTGCTTCTCCAACAGCCACGACGCCACGCTAGCTGGGTGCCAAGATCTCTCCGGCTGCCACCTTGGCATGTACTTAGGGTACTAGCTCTCCCCCGCTAGACACGTAGCACCTTGCTACACCCCCATTTGTACACCTGGATCCTCTCCTTACGCCTATAAAAGGAAGGACCAAGGCCTTCTTAGAGAAGGTTGGCCTCGCGGGAACGAGGGCAGGGGCAGGCGCTCTCTCGGGGCCGCTCGCTCCCCTCACCCGCGCGGACGCTTGTAACCCCCTACTGCAAGCGCACCCGACCTGGGCGCGGGACGAACACGAAGGCCGCGGGAACCTCCGACTCCCTCACGACCCGGCTCCGGCCACCTCGCTCTCGCTCTCTCTCCCCCCTTCGCGCTCGCCCACGCGCTCGACCCATCTGGGCTGGGGCACGCGGCACACTCACTCGTCGGCTCGGGGACCCCCCGGTCTCGGAACGCCGACAGTTGGCGCGCCAGGTAGGGGCCTGCTGCGTGTTGACGAGTAGTTTCCCGTCAAGCTCCAGATGGGCAGTCTCCAACGACCTCTTCAACCCGGGACGGTGCTCCGTTTCGGGAGTCTCGAGTTCATGTCTTTCGACGGCAGCTACGACATGATACTCCTTCCACCGCCGCGCGACAGCGACAACGGTGGCGGACAGCCCGCCCGCCAGCGGCGGAATCGACGACGTCTTTCCCGCGTGGGGGAAGGACAACTTTTGAGCTCACCCCATCCTCTCCCTCGCCATCGGAGGAGGAGCCGGGGCAACCAAGGCCGAGCGGGAGGCTGCGCTCAGTCGACTGTCGAGCAAATCGACATCCCCAGCGCCCCAACGGAGGACGCGTCGGGCATCACCCACGCGTTTGAGGCGAAGGCGAGCGCCGTCCCCCCGCGACACGCCGATCCCGAGCAAGTGGACGACGCCAGCACGCTCACGGAGGGCCTGCAGGACGTCGCCCTCGCACCTAGGACGACAGCACGATCAGCCCCCGATGCGACTTCGTCGATCCTCGTCGACCAAAAGGTACGGGCTGATTCCCATCCTTCGTCATTTCGACTCGGCCTCAACCCGCCTGGCGGCCTCGCTTTGGCGGGCGCTCACGTTGAGGCGAGTGCAACCTCTCTGGGGTTTCGTGTGCGGTCGCCTTGGGACCGATTGACGGGTGTCTCGACCTACGGACCCTCTGGGTCCGAGGAAGATGACGACCCCAGCATCTGCTGGGATTTCTCTGGATCTAGCAACCCCAGTGCCATGCGGGACTTCATGACCGCATGCAACTACTGCCTCTCCAACTGTTCCGACGGCAGCCGCAGCCTTGACGACAAGGACTGCGGCCCGAGCCGTGAATGTTTCCACGTCGAGCTAGGGGATCCCTCCGGAGGCAGCTGTCTCGGCATGCCGGAGGATGGTGATCCCCCTAGGCCAGCGCCTCGCGCCGACATCCCGCGGGAGCTAGCTGTGGTCCCCGTTCCGGCGGGGGGTCACGACCCACAGCTCGAGCAAGTCCGCGGGGCGCAGGCCGGGCTCGATGAGGGAACAGGAGCGCTCGAGGTAATCCGCCGGAACGTCGGGCAGGTATGGGCGAGCCAGCCCCCGGCCGGAGGAATACATCACCTGCCCCAAGGTCTCCAGCACCGCATCGCCAACGATGCCAGGGACAGACCGCCACCCGCATCCGGCGGAACCGGTCAGGACCTGGCCACCGCAGCAATGCTCCTCCGCGTGATGCCGGAGTCATCAACCACTGAGGGTCGGCGAATCCAGGGAGAGCTCAAGCATCTCCTGGAAGGCGCTGCGGCCCGGCGGGCCGAGAGCTCTGCCTCCCGAAGGCAGGGGTACCCCTCGGAACCTCGTGCCGCGACTTCCCGACTCACGCGGGAAGCCTCGGTCTACACCGGGTGCACGCGCAATACCGCGCCTGCGGCCCCGGGCCACCTCGGTGACGAGCACCCTCATCGCGACCGTCGGGCCCACCTCGACGAAAGGGTGCGCCGAGGTTATCACCCCAGGCGTGGGGGACGCTACGACAGCGGGGAGGATCGGAGTCCCTCGCCCGAACCACCCGGTCCGCAGGTCTTTAGCCGGGCCATTCGGCGGGCGCCGTTTCCGCCCCGATTCCGACCCCCGACTACTATCACAAAGTACTCGGGGGAAACGAGACCGGAATTGTGGCTTGCGGATTACCGCCTGGCCTGTCAGCTGGGTGGGACGGATGATGACAACCTCATCATCCGCAACCTCCCCCTGTTCCTCTCCGACACCGCTCGCGCTTGGTTGGAGCACCTGCCTCCGGGGCAGATTTCCAACTGGGAGGATCTGGTCCAGGCTTTCGCCGGCAACTTCCAGGGCACGTATGTGCGCCCCGGGAATTCCTGGGACCTCCGAAGCTGCCGGCAACAGCCGGGAGAGTCCCTTCGGGACTACATCCGGCGATTCTCGAAGCAGCGCACCGAGCTGCCCAACATCACCGACTCCGATGTCATCGGCGCGTTCCTTGCCGGCACCACCTGCCGTGACCTGGTGAGCAAGTTGGGTCGCAAGACCCCCACCAGGGCGAGCGAGCTGATGGACATCGCCACCAAGTTCGCCTCTGGTCAGGAGGCGGTCGAGGCCATCTTCCGAAAGGACAAGCAGCCCCAGGGCCGCCCGTCGGAAGATGCTCCCGAGGCGTCTACTCCGCTCGGCGCCAAGAAGAAAGGCAGGAGGAAGTCGCAAGCGAAACGCGACGCCGCCAGCACGGACCTTGTCGCCGCCGCCGAGTACAAGAACCCTCGGAAGCCCCCCGGAGGCGCCAACCTCTTCGACAAGGCACTCAAGGAGACGTGCCCCTACCATCAGGGGCCCGTCAAGCACACCCTCGAGGAGTGCGTCATGCTTCGGCGCCACTTCCACCGGGCCAGGCCACCCGCAGAGGGTGACAGGGCCCGCGACGACGGCAAAAAGGAAGATCACCAAGCAGGAGAGTTCCCCGAGGTCCGCGACTGCTTCATGATCTACGGAGGGCATGCGGCGAATGCCTCGGCTCGGCATCGTAAGCAGGAGCGTCGGGAGGTCTGCTCGGTGAAGGTGGCGGCGCCAGTCTACCTAGACTGGTCCGACAAGCCCATCACCTTCGACCAGGATGACCACCCCGACCACGTGCCGAGCCCAGGGAAGTACCCGCTCGTTGTCGATCCCGTCATCGGCGACGTCAGGCTCACCAGGGTCCTGATGGATGGGGGCAACTGCCTCAACATCATCTACGCTGAGACCCTCAGACTCCTGCGCGTCGATATGTCATCCGTCCGAGCAGGCGCTGCGCCCTTCCACGGGATCGTTCCCGGGAAGCGCGTCCAGCCCCTCGGACAGCTCGACCTTCCTGTCTGCTTCGGAACACCCTCCAACTTCCGAAGGGAGACTTTGACGTTCGAGGTGGTCGGGTTCCGAGGGACCTACCACGCAGTGTTGGGAAGGCCATGCTACGCGAAGTTCATGGCCATCCCCAACTACACCTACCTGAAGCTCAAGATGCCAGGCCCCAACGGGGTCATCACCGTCGGCCCCACGTACAAACACGCATTCGAATGCGATGTGGAGTGCGTGGAGTACGCCGAGGCCCACGCCGAGTCCGAGGCCCTCATTGCCGACCTGGAAAGCCTCTCCCGAGAGGTGCCGGACGTGAAGCGACATGCCGGCAACTTCGAGCCAGCGGAGACGGCTAAGGCCGTCCCTCTCGACCCCAATGGCGACACCTCCAAGCAGATTCGGATCGGATCCGGGCTCGACCCCAAATAGGAAGCAGTGCTCGTCGACTTTCTCCGCGCAAACGTCGACGTCTTTGCGTGGAGTCCCTCGGACATGCCCGGCATACCGAGGGATGTCGCCGAGCACTCGCTGGATATTCGGGCCGGAGCCCGACCGGTCAGACAGCCTCTGCGCCGATTCGACGAGGAAAGGCGCAGGGTGATAGGCGAGGAGATCCACAAGCTGATGGCAGCAGGGTTCATCAAAGAGGTATTCCATCCCGAATGGCTTGCCAACCCTGTACTTGTGAGGAAGAAAGGGGGGAAATGGCGGATGTGCGTAGACTACACTGGCCTCAACAAAGCATGTCCGAAGGTCCCCTACCCTCTACCTCGCATCGATCAAATCGTGGACTCCACTGCAGGGTGCGAAACCCTGTCTTTCCTCGATGCCTACTCAGGGTATCATCAAATCAAGATGAAAGAATCCGACCAGCTCGCGACTTCTTTCATCACGCCCTTCGGCATGTACTGTTATGTCACCATGCCGTTCGGTTTGAGGAACGCGGGTGCAACGTACCAGCGGTGCATGAACCATGTGTTCGGCGAACATATCGGTCGCACGGTCGAGGCCTACGTCGATGACATCGTAGTCAAGACGAGGAAAGCCTCCGACCTTCTCTCCGACCTTGAGCTGACATTCCGGTGTCTCAAGGCGAAGGGCGTCAAGCTCAATCCCGAGAAGTGCGTCTTCGGGGTGCCCCGAGGCATGCTCTTGGGATTCATCGTCTCCGAGCGGGGCATCGAAGCCAACCCGGAGAAGATCGCAGCCATCACAAACATGGGGCCCATCAAGGACTTAAAAGGCGTACAGAGGGTCATGGGATGCCTCGCGGCCTTGAGCCGTTTCATCTCGCGCCTCGGCGAAAGAGGCCTGCCCCTGTACCGTCTCTTAAGGAAGGCCGAGTGCTTCACTTGGACTCCCGAGGCCGAGGAAGCCCTCGGGAACCTGAAGGCGCTCCTCACCCAGGCGCCCGTCTTGGTACCCCCCGCTGATGGAGAAACCCTCCTGGTCTACGTCGCCGCTACCACTCAAGTGGTCAGCGCCGCGATCGTGGTCGAAAGGCGGGAAGAGGGGCATGCCTTGCCCATTCAGAGGCCAGTTTACTTCGTCAGCGAGGTGCTGTCCGATACCAAGATCCGCTACCCACAAGTCCAGAAGCTGCTGTATGCAGTGATCCTGACGAGGCGAAAGCTGCGACATTACTTCGAGTCTCATCCGGTGACTGTAGTGTCATCCTTCCCCCTGGGGGAGATCATCCAGTGCCGAGAAGCCTCGGGACGGATCGCAAAGTGGGCGGTGGAAATCATGGGCGAGACAATCTCGTTCGCCCCTCGAATGGCCATCAAGTCCCAGGTACTGGTGGACTTCGTAGCCGAATGGGTCGACACCCAGTTGCCGACGGCTCCGATCCAACCGGAGCTCTGGACCATGTTTTTCGACGGGTCGCTGATGAAGACGGGAGCCGGCGCGGGCCTGCTCTTCGTCTCGCCCCTCGGGAAACACCTGCGCTACGTGCTCCGCCTCCATTTCCCGGCGTCCAACAATGTGGCTGAGTACGAGGCTCTGATCAACGGATTGTGAATCGCCATCGAGCTAGGGGTCCGACGCCTCGATGCACGCGGCGACTCGCAGCTCGTCATCGACCAAGTCATGAAGAACTCCCACTGCCGCGACCCGAAGATGGAGGCCTACTGTGATGAGGTTCGACGCCTGGAAGACAAGTTCTACGGGCTCGAGCTTAACCACATCGCCCGGCGCTACAACGAGACTGCGGACGAGCTGGCGAAGATAGCCTCGGGGCGAACGACGGTTCCCCCGGACGTCTTCTCCCGGGATCTGCACCAACCCTCCGTCAAGATAGGCGGCACGCCCGAGCCCGAGGTGCCCTCGGCCCCGTCCGAGGCGACCTCAGCCCAGCCCGAGCCATCCTCGGTTCAACCTGAGGAACCCTCGGCCCCCGAGGGCGAAGCACTGCACATCGAGGAGGAGCAGAGCGGGGTCATGCCAGATCAAGATTGGCAGACCCCGTACCAGCAATATCTCCGCCAAGGAGAGCTGCCCCTCGGCCGAGCCGAGGCTCGGCGGGTAGCGCGACGTGCCAAGTCGTTCGTCTTGCTGGGCGATGAGCAGGAGCTCTACCACCGTAGTCCCTCGGGCATCCTCCAGCGATGCATCTCCATCGCCGAGGGTCAGGAACTCCTGCAGGAAATACACTCGGGGGCTTGCGGCCATCATGCAGCACGTCGAACCCTCGTCGGGAACGCTTTCCGCCAAGGCTTCTACTGGCCGACGGCGGTGGCTGACGCCACTAGAATTGTCCGCGCCTGCGAAGGGTGCCAATTCTATGCGAAGCAGGCCCACCTGCCCGCTCAGGCTCTGCAGACGATACCCATCACCTGGCCCTTCGCTGTGTGGGGTCTGGACCTCGTCGGCCCTCTACAGAAGGCGCCCGGGGGCTACACGCACCTGCTGGTCGCCGTCGACAAATTCTCCAAGTGGATCGAGGTCCGACCCCTGAACAGCATCAGATCCGAGTAGGCGGTGGCATTCTTCACCAACATCATCCATCGTTTCGGGGTCCCGAACTCCGTCATCACCGACAACGGCACCCAGTTCACCGGCAAAAAATTCTTGGATTTTTGCGAGGATCACAACATCCGGGTAGACTGGGCCGCCGTAGCTCATCCCATGTCGAATGCGCAAGTGGAACGTGCCAACGGCATGATTCTACAAGGGCTCAAGCCCCGGATTTACAATGATCTCAACAAGTTCGGCAAGCGATGGATGAAGGAACTCCCCTCGGTGGTCTGGAGCCTGAGGACGACGCCAAGCCGAGCCACAGGTTTCACGCCGTTCTTCCTGGTCTACGGGGCCGAGGCCGTCCTGCCCACTGACCTGGAATACGGCTCCCCGAGGATGAGGGCCTACAACGAAGAAAGCAACCAAGCTAGCCGAGAAGACTCGCTGGACCAGCTGGATGAGGCTCGGGACAGGGCCTTACTACACTCGGCGCGATATCAGCAGTCCCTGCGACGCTACCACGCCCGAGGGGTCCGACCCCGAGACCTCCAGGTGGGCGATCTGGTGCTTCGGCTGCGGCAAGACACCCGAGGGAGGCACAAGCTCACGCCCCCCTGGGAGGGGCCGTTCGTCATCGCCAAAGTTCTGAAGCCCGGAACGTACAAGCTAGCCAACAGTCAAGGCGAGGTCTACGGCAACGCTTGGAACATCCAACAGCTACGTCGCTTCTACCCTTGAGATGTTTCCAAATTGTTCATATACCTCGCACCCACGCAAAGTTTAGTCAACAAGGAAGGGTCGGCCTCGCCTCGGCAAAGCCCGACCCTCCCTCGGGGGCTAAAAGGGGGGAAACCCCCTCTGCGTCAAAATTTTCCTCGAACAAAAAATCTCTTTTATCAGAATATCTTTCGTGCTTTTTGACTACTTCGAAAAGTGGGTCATGGAAACGACAGGGTACACGTAAGCAGTCAAGGCTGACCGAGCCGAGGGATTCCTACGCCTCCGGGATACGGATACCTCACTCATCACCTTCTGCGATAAGTAACTCGCGCTCGGATAAGGTGACTCCGCGGATCGAACAAGTCTCTACGTTCGGAAGCTCTTCTGTCGAAGCGATTCTTCGAGTTTTCTCGACTAAGTCGGTGATAGGGCCTCATGGACGAGTAAAAGTGCGCGTAAGCGGAAAGGCCGACCGAGCCGAGGGACTCCCACGCCTCCGGGATACGGATACCTCACTCCTCACCTTCCGCGAGAAGCAACTTTCGCTCGCACAAACATCCCTGTTACCGACAAAAAGTCCAGATGCTTGGAACAAGAGGAAAAGGGACGCAGCTTTACAACACAGCAAGGGTGTGTGTTCTGGCCTCGACGGCCGCACAAAGCACACGCTACAAGACAGGCTGATCCTGCAGGCTCAGGTCTTGGCGCTGGAAGGGGGCGGCGACACCCTCGGCATCGACAGCACCTTCGGCAAGGCCCGAACTAGCCTCGGACGGCGACGCGGTCCGAGGGCCTCCGCTCCAAAGGACGGCGTCATCACCACGCCCGGGCAACAGGGCCGACCGAGCCGAGGGACTCCTACGCCTCCGGGATACGGATACCTCACTCGTCACCTTGACACGGGGCGACTCATGCTTAGTGAAGCGGTTCAGACAATCGACGGACGAGTCTTAGTGCTCGGAAATGAGGAAAAAACACGGCTCCGTGCCGTAATTACATACATGTTCAGGCCCCGAAAGCCAAAATGAACAAAAAACCCGGCACTCGAGGTGCCATTACAAACGGAACTCCGGTTCCGCCCCCGCGGGTACGGACAACCTCCCCGCCAGGGAAGCCCGAGGAGCGACAAGCTCTGGGTGAATCACCAGCAAACGCGGGACGCCCCTAAGCACCCCGGCAGATCCTCGCAGCCGTCCTCGCCGCGAATGCGAGGAGGAAGACGGAATGTTGCATCCTAGCTAGGCAGCAACAGTTCTCCTTCCCCGGCATGGCTGGAGGATGTCTCCGCCGTGGGGCTAAAAGGCGATTGCCACCACCAGAAGCTGGAAAATGAGGTGGCCCGCCGACCCGCGTAGGAGGTGGGGCCCCGGCTCGCCTCGCTCCCCGCCCCGGCGAGGATGAAGAACACCCTCAACACTGAGGGTGGGGCCGGGACCACAGCCCGGTTTGCCCCTCCCCATTCGGGAGCTGGAGGCCACCGTCTTGGGTGATCACCAGCGGAGGGGAGCCGCTGGGCTGTGTGATGAAAATCCTTGAAGCCGAACGATGGCCGAAAGGTACCCGCTCCCACGGAGTGGTGTCCCCCGACGATGAGGCACGGAGACGGCGGTTTCCCCCATCCGGGGGCTTGAAAGGCAGAAAGACACGATCCATAAGGGAGGAAGAAGACATGGTCGCCTTACGAAAGGGGTCGCCCTCCTTTTAAAGGCAACTCTCCGTGCTTGCGCCCCCAACCGTCACGGGCTGAGTCTTCTCCAACACGCCTCCAAAGCCCTCCCCTGCGGCGCGGGGGCTGGGGCCCACCTGTCATGCAGACCGGCTCCGAGCAGAAGAAGCCGAACCGCCGCGCGCGGCGCGCGCGCAACCACCCAGCAGTTACAAGCGACCCTCCACTTTTGCCCAGACCAACGGGCGAAGGGGGTGGGCAGCCATGCGGGCGGCATGCAGCCGCGCCAAGTGGACGCGCCCCTCCGACTCCTGACAGGCCAGCGCGGAGGCTCAAGCCCACGCGTCGCGCAACCGGCACGCCGGATGCTGCATGTAAGCCACTATGCCACTTGCGCCACCACCGCACCTCCTCGGTTGCGGAACCAATACCACGACCCGAGGCGGCCCAACGCGCGGCCCAGCTGCGCCAGCCTGACGCAGCGGTCAAACGCGGTCAAAAGTGGGCCGGCAGTAATGACAGTGGCAGGCGCGCAAGAGCAGCGATCACGCCATCAGCCAGGCTCACGTCCCATCCGGAGGCAGCAAGAGAACCCCCTCTCTCACGGTGTGAAGACGACACGCCCGTGACCCGTTCCTCGAACGGCTCGCGCACGCGCAACGGCAGCCTCGCCAACTACTCGCCCCGGCGCATTAACTCCGCGGCTCGACGGGCAGCGCTACTGGCGGGAGCAGCTGGCGACGTTTCGCCTTCACCAAAACGACCACACCAAAAAAGGTACGCCACGTCGTTCAATTTCGTATCCTTTTTCCCTTTTTCCCCTTTCTCTATCTCTTGCAACAGGGACCGGGAAGGGGGATACCCCCAAAGGGATCCTTCCCCGTGAAGGAACTAGGCTCCGAGCCTCCTTACTGATCAGGGGTTCGAAGGCTGGCCCCCCGAAGGGTTCAACAGCCGCCTCAGATCGCGTGGGCCCGACACCCACTACTGGTCAGAGGTTCGAAGGTCGGCCCCCCGAAAGGTTCCACGACCGCCTCAGGCTACTCGGGCTCCGCGCCCATTACTGATCAGGGGTTCGAAGGCTGGCCCCCCGAAGGGTTCACAGTCGCCTCAGACACCGAGCGAGGGATGACCAGGGGTACGTTCGATACATAACCAAGGCTCGGGCTGCGCTCCCGAGGTACCCTAGGACATTTCCGAGACCAGCGGGAACGACTCTGTAACGGAATCCCATCGGAGGGAGGCAACGAGCCCTCGGACCCCGTCGCCAGGGGACCGGGTCCGGTAGATCACCCGCAGGTACTTTTGGGCGTGCCTCCGGGCCCCTAGCCGACCCCCAACGAACGGGGCACGGACGTCCACTCGGATTACCCGATTGCAGCTCACCGGAGACACCATGTTCGGTGCCCATCGAGGGTAACATGGCGCTCTCCCCCCCCTCCTCCTTGCGGAAAGGCGACGTAGGGGCGTATGTAAAAAAGCCGAGTCTGTCCCTGATCGTCCTCTCGCTCTGTGCGGAGGCTCGGGGGCTGCTCTCGCAAACCCGGCTCCGGCCGAACCGTTGACAGCGTCAACATACCAGCCCGAGAACTTGGGCCCCGACAGTGCACCTGGGCTACGGCCTGTTCGCATGAGGGAACCGCCAGACCAGCCGAAGCATTACGCAAGGCATTAAGACCTCGAAGGAGTGAAACCACTCCTCCGAGGCCTCGGGGGCTACACCCGGCGGGTGCGCTCGCGCGCACCCACCGGAACAAAGTACAACCGAGAAAGGCTGGTCCCCTTGCAAAAAAGTGCGACAAAAGCCTCCAAGCGAGTGTTAACACTCCCTTCGAGGCTCGGGGGCTACTGTCGGGGACCATAATTAGGGGTACCCTCAAGACGCCTAATTCTCAGCTGGTAACCCCCATCGGCATAAAGCTGCAGAGGCCTGATGGGTTTGATTAAGTCAGGGATCAGTCCATACGAGCGACTCGATCACGCCACGCCCGAGCCTAGCCTCGGGCAAGGGCAGCCGACCCTGAGATGTCTCCGTCTCGCCCGAGGCCTCCTCTTTCACGGCAGACGCATCTCCGGCTCGCCCGAGGCCTTGCCTTCGATAAGAAGTAACCCTGACTAAATCACCGCGCCGACCGACCAAGTCACTGGGGCCTTTAACGCAAAGAATAAGACTGACGGGCAGCCAGGCTGGGCCAAAAGCGCCAGAGGAAACTCCGCTCCGCCCGACCCAGGGCTCGGACTCGGGCTAAGGCCCCGGAAGACGGCGAACTCCGCTCCGCCCGACCCAGGGCTCGGACTCGGGCTAAGGCCCCGGAAGACGGCGAACTCCGCTCCGCCCGACCCAGGGCTCGGACTCGGGCTAAGGCCCCGGAAGACGGCGAACTCCGCTCCGCCCGACCCAGGGCTCGGACTCGGGCTAAGGCCCCGGAAGACGGCGAACTCCGCTCCGCCCGACCCGGGGCTCGGACTCGGGCTAAGGCCCCAGAAGACGATGAACTCCGCTTCGCCTGACCCAGGGCTCGGACTCCACCCCGACCTCTGCTGAACGACCTCCGCCTCGCCCGACCCAGGGGCTCGGGCTCGGCCTCGGCCTCGGCCTCGGCCATGCAGGACAGACTCGACCTCGGCTTCGGAGGAGCCCCCACGTCGCCCGACCTAGGGCACGAGTCCGCCACGTCGACAGGAAGCGCCATCATCACCCTACCCTGAGACGACTCAGGCCGCAGAGAACAGGACCGACGTCCCATCTGGCTAGCTCCGCCAGATAGGCAATGATGGCGCCCCGCTGGACCATGACGACGGCGGCTCCCAGCTCCCTTACGAAAGCAGGGGGACGTCAGCAAGGGCCCAACCACTCCGACAGCTGTCCCTCCGCCCGGCTCCATTGCTTCTCCAACAGCCACGACGCCACGCTAGCTGGGTGCCAAGATCTCTCCGGCTGCCACCTTGGCATGTACTTAGGGTACTAGCTCTCCCCCGCTAGACACGTAGCACCTTGCTACACCCCCATTTGTACACCTGGATCCTCTCCTTACGCCTATAAAAGGAAGGACCAGGGCCTTCTTAGAGAAGGTTGGCCTCGCGGGAACGAGGGCAGGGGCAGGCGCTCTCTCGGGGCCGCTCGCTCCCCTCACCCGCGCGGACGCTTGTAACCCCCTACTGCAAGCGCACCCGACCTGGGCGCGGGACGAACACGAAGGCCGCGGGAACCTCCGACTCCCTCACGACCCGGCTCCGGCCACCTCGCTCTCGCTCTCTCTCCCCCCTTCGCGCTCGCCCACGCGCTCGACCCATCTGGGCTGGGGCACGCGGCACACTCACTCGTCGGCTCGGGGACCCCCCGGTCTCGGAACGCCGACAGGTATTTACTTACACTTAGTAACTGCTAATAAAATTTTGACCAACTTATAAAAGCAATGCTCAGCTTTAACCTCTATTGTTGATCAGCCTTACACTTAATGAACTCCCACCTTTGGTGAGTTCATGTCACATTATTCCCCACAACTTATTGAGAGATGATCATGTGTGAGCTCACCCTTGCTGTCTCACACCCCCCACAGGTCAAGAACAGGTACCACTGGATGAGGCGCATGGTGGATGTTGCGCTGTGTTCGTGAGAGGTCTAGGTCGTCGTCTCCCAGTTGACTTTCTGGCGCCAAAGATGGATTTTAGATCCTGTTATATTTATCTTTTATTTTGTAAGTCTTCCGCTATGTAATAAGTACTCTGATTATTGTGACATTTATCTCTATACACTCTGTTATTATATATGTTGTCTTCTTGGCGCATGTATGAGATGCACCTGGCTTTGTCCCTTAAAGCCGGATGTGACACTGGTCGCGTGGTCCCACGAACCAGTGAGATGCTGAGCGCGAGCGCGAGCGAGAGACCGCCAGGTGGGTCCCATGCGACAGCGCGCGCGACGCAGGGAGCGGAACTAGGCTGGCCGCGCGGAGGGAAAGGTAAGTGGGCCAAATAGCGTTCCAAAGACCAAGTGAGCTTTTTTTTCTTTTTTCTTTTGTTTTTATTTTCTGTTTTCCCATTTTATTCTTAATTCATTTGAATTCAAATTTTGAATTTAACTCAGGTGCTAATTCAAATTTGTGTTAACCATACAATTTGGTCATACCACATATGGTGAAGTTATTTAATTATAATATTATTTTGTATTAAATAATATTCCTTTCTCTCCTCTATTTTCATGGTTTTATTTTCAAGTTAGAGATTAAATTCTATGGATCCATTGATATGCTATTAATGACGCATCTATTTTATTAAACACAAATGCACAAACCAATAAACACCAGCATGATGCATATTTTAGTGGCTTTTATGTTATTAATTATTTGTTTTTACCTACGGTGTACACATGTGATGATGCCTAGAGGTTAAACTCACATAAGGAGAAATTGTTTCTCTATTGATATTATTTCTAACAAATTACAAAGTGGGTATTACAGACGAGCGCCATTCATAGTGTGGAATAGAAACTACCAGCGTTGTTAATGGTGGGAGCTGAAACGGATGCAATGAACCTCCATTCACGAAGGAAGAAACGGATGCGGCACTTGGGCTTCACGCGTGGTCTGGGTCGCGTCGGGCTTGAGCGCGCGTGGCGAGGTTGGCGGCCGGGCTCGGGTCCATGGCGCGATTGGGGTCGCGTGGTGGCTCGAGGTGCTGCGCGCGAGGCGCGGGCGTGCAGGGCGACCGGCTGGCTCGGACGCGGGGCAGGGCACACATGGCGCGGAACGGCAACAGCGCGGACGTCGGGGCGGTTCCACGGGCGTGGCGCGGTCGGGTGGAGCGTCGGGCCTGCGCGCTTGGCTCCTGGCGCAACAGGAGAGAAGGCAGTGTGTGTGGCCACGGGGCAGGGGCACCCCTGGGTAGCTCGGCGGGCGGGGTCGCGGCACAGGGCGCGGTCCTGCGGCTTGGGGTCGGGGCTTCGGACACTGGGCTCCCTGGCGGCGCCGATGGGAAGAGCAAGGGGATGAGGGAGAAGGAGCAGAGGGCGGCGGCGCTGCCTGGGAGAGGAAGCAGGGCGCGCGCGACGTGTGGGTACCAGGCAGCGGCGGCGGCGAGAGGGAGGAGGAAGAGAGGGGGCAGCCGGATGGGCTAAATGGGCCGGTTTGGCCAATTTAGATTAGGGTTTCGTTTTTTCTCTCTTTTTTTATAGAAAGAATAATATATAATTAAAAATCTAGAATAAATTATAAATTTTATTATTAACTCAATAAAACTTATTTTGTATAAATTATTTCATTAATTAAATAAATGACTCTTCTCATAATGGAATAAAATCAACCAATTAGAATTTGTATTTACTTACAACTAAAATTTATTTATATACATATTTTCCAAAAATATTATTTTAGCACTCCATTATTGTTTTGTAAAAATGAGATTTTTCTTCACAAGATCAAATCCATAGATTGGATTTGCAAATCAATTCAAACAAAATATATGCTTCGGCATGAGTGCAACAAACACTTGATAAAATTTTATCTATTCTGTTCAAATTATTTATATTACCATTTTACTATTAGAAATCATAAATATTTTTTCTTTCTATTGAAAAATAATAATATAAACTAAGTTATCTTCAATTGATGAATTTAGGGTGTTACAATCAGGCGATATCTAACGCAAGCCCTTGACATAGGGCCCGCCAGCATTAGGTGCAGGTGGAATTCACATTTGCCCACGCCAGTGGTGGAGGCGTACACATGCATTAAATGCACGCGACACGCTCAGTCTGCAACGTATGGAATACACTGTTACCCATGTATTTCCAAGACAAAACCATTGACTCAATGTGCCGTGATATCTTTATTTTGTTGATAGTGTTTGAGGATGTTCGGTAATCAAAATCTCGGACAGTGTTTCCCCTGTCAAAATTTTAACGGAAGTTATCGGGAGTAGCATATAAGGAATGAATGGTTGATAATTTTTTTTTTAGCAATTTCAATATGTAGGAATTATAGAAATAAAATTTCTAGTGGGGTCGTGAAAGGAAACGCGCTTCCAGCGACCCATGCGAGCTCGATGTGATTGGAGTGCCCAGCAAGGCAGGCCAAGCTGCTTTGTTGTTTGTTGTGGCAGTAGCACCGCTATGTTCCGTATTGCCCGTACGCTGGCTACGCGCGGGTACATTGCACGCACGGCGCAACTGTGCACGCCGTGGCCCGTTTGTGCAGGAGCGGGACCTCGGCGCATGAACAGACACGACGGGAAGATAAAGAGGGTTGTGGCGTGTACTGGTGGCAGTAGCTGGAGCCTGGAACTGCTGTTCATGAATCCATGGACGGCTTTATCACGAGTGCCACAACAGCAAGGCGCGTACGATCACCGGACAAGTGCGCCGACAAGATCAGGCTGTGGCCTCCACAGAGTTATTAAGGGCCTATTTATTTACCCCAATGGATTATATAATCTGGATTATTTTTGGAGGATTATATAATCTGGATTATATAATTTGGATTATATAATCTGAGTAGTCCTGTTTGTTTACCCAGATTATCTGGCGTGTTTCTGTTGGGCGGCGGGCTTCTCCGATCCGATAGGCGCAAAAACGATTCGGTAGATTATAATGGCAATGGTGGGTAATTTCTAGGAAACTTGAAAGGGTAGTGGGGAAGTGGGAAAAAAAATAATCTGAAATAAGCACCTCCTCACTTACTTATGGATTATCATAATCCAAGGGATTAGATTATATAATCTAGGCAAATAAGCTAGACTGTTTGTTTGCCTCTTAAGATTATTTAATCCAGATTATATAATCTGGGGGTAAACAAACAGGCCCTAAAAACGGGTTTTATTAAAAAAAACATAAACAAAGAGCTATTGAAACGGGAGGGCGCCCGGCCGGTTGCGACCCCCGGATTCGGAAGCTACCTCTGCTTACATGGCGCCTTGCGGGTTGTTTGTTCCGGCCATTTGCTGTTGCTGGTGGTGCCTTTTTGGCCTTTGCAGCGCTGGGACAGGTCTGCTTCACGTGCTGCCGCTCCTTTTGCGTTTTGGTTTTGCCGTTTGCGCCGAGATAGACGGATGGCGGAGAGGGACCTGCGGTCTGGTCCCGTCCGGTGAATGGGATGCCGGAGCTACCTGGTGAGTGGTGAAAAGTCGGTGTTGAGCTAGATTTCACCCCTTCACCTGCCTGATCCTGACACTGAGGTAGACGGTCCGGTATCCGCCGTATTCTCGATGAAACGCGTCGGTAAAACGAGAAAAATATCGGCGTACCTTCTGCGCTTAGGTGTGACGACACGCACGGATGCACGGCGGTCAGTGTGAATCGCGATCGATGTGAGGCCTCGAATGCGAGATCTAGGATGTCACCTAAAAAAGATTCGTATTTCTTGACAAGATACCACCGCGCCAGGCTATCGAAACAAGTCGAAAGCTAAGGGGATCTTCATCCGTTGATTACATTGGCAAGTGATAAGGACAAATCACCAACCCCAGACTTGATGGCGTGGCACCGCGAGCATGCGAGTATCACGACGTCGACGACAAATACCATGTTACATACGCGCTGGAGAGAACATTCCGCCACATGGAGATTCCTCATGCACCGAAAGCACACCCTGTATATTTTCTGATGAACACCCCTGCATCTCGGTGAAACTGTCCAGTACAGGTTCCTGGGCGTGAAAACATGCATCCATTTCCTACTCGCCCACCACAAAAATACGTTCTTCATTTAGCTTAGGGAAGGACGCTTCTCAGCTCAACGGTATGCTGCAATAGATAGCAATGCAGATTAAGCAGCAAGTCGCCACTCGCCAGGCCTGCTCAGCACTCGCGTCCATTTATCTCGCGATCTCCTCGAGCTTCTTGAGTACCTGCCTCGTGCTGGGTCTCAGGGACGGCGACGGGCTGCAGCAGGCCGTGGCCAGCTCGAAGAAGGCGTTCAGGCTCTTCTCCTTCCCCGACCTCTTGCAGTGCCTGGCAAGGTCGGAGCTGAACGCGTCCGAGATCTTCCTCTCCAGGACCAGGTTCTTGAAGGAGGCCGGGAGGAGGATGTCCCGCGGGTTCGGCCGGCCGTCGTCGTCCGCGCGCTCCTTCTGCGCGAGCAGCTCGAGCAGGACCACTCCCAGGCTGTACACGTCGCTCTCGCACGTGGCGTCCCGCATCTTGACCAGCTCCGGCGCCTTGTACCCCTGCGCCGCGGAGGCCTCCAGCATCTCCTGGGCAGCGGCGGGGCTCAGCAGGAGGTAGAGCCCGTAGTCCGATATCCTGCACTCGTAGTTGGCGTCCAGAAGGACGTTGCTCGTCTTGAGGTTGCCATGGACCATCGGTTTGTCCAAGCCTGTGTGCAGGTGATCCAGTCCCTTGGCAATGCCAAGAGAAAGGTTGCAGACTATGCTCCATCTATGAGACTCCTCGATCCCCTCTGCAAATGTTAGCAACAAAGCAATTAGCTACTGCCATAGCTGATACCGAAAGGATGTTACACAACAACTTCATTTATCAACTATCTGTTCAGAACATCAATTGATACCGAAAGGATGTTCCTAAACTAGATTTCGAACTCATTTGGGTCGACCCTTTCAATTTACTTTTGAGCTTTTAAAAATGACGTCTAACACACTGAAAACAATGACGATTTCAGATCGAATGCAAAACAATTACGCTTTGATCATGCTAAACACAACATGCAGCGTGAAGAGCAAAAAAAAAGTGTCATAGCAATGATGATGATGCAAGGTGGGTGGCAAACTGGCAATGCAAACAGCTGGGATATGTATAGCGTACCCCCGGCCCCAAACATATGGTGGGGGTATGCTGGTACTCGTATAGCATTGTGGAATACAGGTGCGAGATCTTGTTTTGACGGTGGCCTCAGATGATATTTCTAAAAGTACATGTTTAGAGTATCAAATCTGTCGACAACAATTGACCAGATGACGCAACGCAACAAGTACTAAGGCTCGTGTTTCAAATGCGATTTAGCATAGCTGCTGAAGGGGAGGAAAAACTGCTTGAACTGCAGATGTAGACGAGAGACTAGGAAGAAGCGAAGAATGCAAAACGTAACCAACCTTGCAAGAAGCGGTGGAGCGAGCCGGCGGCGTAGAAGGGGTGCACGAGCAGCTTCTCGCCCCTGGGGCCGACGTACACCGCGCGGAGCGGCACGAGGTTCGGGTGGCTGACCGCGCCGACCCTCCGCGCGGCGGCGTAGGCCTCCTCGGCGGCGACGGCGCAGGCGGGGCGCACGAACCGGAGCAGCACCGCGGCCTCCCCGGACCGCACCGCGGCGCGGTACAGCGTGCTGTGCGCGGACTTGGCGACGACCTCCCCGGGCGCCTCGAGGATGGTTGCCACCGACAGCGCCTCCCCACCGGGGAACGTGACGAGCGCGTGGGCGCCGCCGCCGCCGCCGCCGTGCGGGAGGCGGTCGGCGAAGGGGCCGAGGTACGGCAGCGCGCCGAGGCGGTCGGCGATGGGCGCGAAGTAGGGCAGCACGGCGCTCCCGCTGGGCGCGCGGCGGCGGAGCCAGGCGGGTAGGCGGGCGCCCGACGGGAACGGGACGTGGCGGTCGATGCGCAGGCCGCGGCGGAGGCGCGGGCGGAGGAAGCGGTAGAGCAGGTAGGCGAAGAGGACGCCGACGATGGGGAGCAGGATGGTGTTGCTCCGGCCCGTGCGCACCGGCTCGTGCGACGGCGTGTCGGCCTCGGCCGCCCCCGCCATCTCCATCTCGCGCGTCCGGCTCTCTCGGGGGGTAAATAGACGCTCTCGGAGGGAACGAACGACAGGAAGCTACTCGCGCGCCGGTGGCCGGTGGGGGTGGTCGCCGCGCTCTCACGTCAGGTTCGTCGTGGCGAAGCTAGCTAGGCAAGGCACGGCAAATCGGCAACGCCAACGCGAGCTCTTCGTTTGCTTTGCCGTGCTCCGCTGAGTTGATTGCTTGCTGCTGGCTTTTTCCTCGCGCGGAGGGAAGGGCGGTAGGCAAAGGGAGGAGCTCGGCGCGGCGCGGAGGTGCGTGGCTGGCTGTCTTGAGAGATTCTTGTCGCCTCGGCTCGAGGGCTTTATCACTGTGCGACTGAGACTGCGGGAATGCGGGGAGCTTTCGGCTTGTTGGCCTCTTTTTTTAGTTAATGGCTTTTTCCTTTCGAGCCGCAGGGTAGTGGTAGGCGTAGGGGGGAGGGGGACTCGAGCAAGCCCGCTCAAGCCCAGAGCGGTCTGAGACCTTGTTTGTTTGTGCCGGATTAATGGGTCGAAACGATTACTAGTCGAATTATTTCTTTAATTTATATAAATTTTAATTAGCTGAAACGATTCCGGGTGCAATCCGACGTAAACGAACAAGGCCTGACTCGGTTCGAAGTAGTACGTGAGTCTTGAACGAGCTGAGTGACTAGGTTTTCAAACCCATTGGTACAACGAGTCGAGCCGAGCTACCAGATAAAGCAACATATACAATACCTATCAGTATTAAATAATTATATATAAATTTGACATGTTTTTTAGTCTTTAATAATAAATATATGATAATTTATAATTTAGATTACTTGTAATGTTTTATTATGATTTATATTTCATATTTATAAATTATTAATTCTATATAATACAATATTATCTATCAATTTGTAGCTAGTAAGCCGACTCGCGAGCCGAGTTCTGTTAGATAGTGTTTGATTGAGGAGCCAAATAGAATGGAGTCGTTCCATCTCTGATTCTAAGAACGGAGCCGCTCTGTTCTGTGTTTGGTAATCTGGAACGGAGCGGCTCTGTTTTTTGTTTGGTTGTAGAGTGAACGGAACGGAGCGTGACTGTGAGAGCGGGATGGGAACGGAGCGGCTCCGTCCGGTTGATTTTTTTGGAGCGGAATGGTTCCGGATCTAAGGATAATATTCTCTAATTGGAGCCATTCCGTTCTAGTTACTTTGTAACCAAACAGCAACAAAACTGAGACAGAACGGCTCCATTCTACTTGATTATTCAACCAAACACTACCTTAGCTAGCTGGCCACTGGGATCTGGGACACATCTCGCTGAGCCTTTTTCGCATTGAAATTTGGCAGATCTAGAGGGGTTAAAGGTTTTTGAGTAGCACATTAAGGACCTGGATTTGATTTCTTAGCCTTCAGTGGATTATGTGTATCCTTTAAGTGACGACTCCATGGATTAATACCGGGGACGGTCTTTTCCGTCCAGCTGAGTTTTTGTTTTTCTTCATGGCTGACACGGGCCACCGTGCATCCGAATTTTTTGCATTTTAGTCCTTACTCGGAAAAAAATTCACGTTTGGACCTTAAAAAATTTTAATGTCATTTTTGGACCCTTTTCTCGGCGCCACAGATTGTGACGCCGAGGTAACACTGCTCGACGCCACAGATCTTGGCGCCGAGGTATGTGCTCCGCTGACAACAAGAGGCTGACATGGCACCAACGTGGCTCAGCTCGGCGCCATGATTCGTGGCGCCGAGCTCCTCTACTTTGTTTGCTCCTGACAGAGCATGCATGCATGTGCTGCACTGAGACTAGCTTATTTTTTATTTACCCTCTAGCTAGAGAATGTACTGTCATCCGGACGCAACCGTCTCTGTGCACAATAATACAAAAAATTCAGCACTGGCAGCAGGATGTGTCGTCTGGTATCATACTGTAGTGTAGGTGTCAAAAGGCTGACAGAAGCACAACATAGAAAATGGACGGAAGTATGGTGCAATACGTGCATGTGTACTCATTAATACGTGCATGTGTACTCATTACGCTGTTGAGATGACAACATGCTGAGATGACAACAGAGAAAATGGACAGAAGCTGGCATGGCGCAGTACATGTATGTGTACTCATTACGCTGGTGCCATAATAACAGAGAAAATAGACGGCCAATTTGAGTACGTGTAATGAGTACGTGCTTGTGTACTCATTATTCTGCTATCCATGCCTCTTTACTAGCAGCTTCAATAGCCAAACAACAAATATGTAGCGGCAAAAAAAAAACCAAACTCTCTTTTTTTAAACTACATAAACATCTGGTTACAGCCGGCTCCTAGCACTAGGGCCACACCTGAGGGTATGCAGAGTATGTGACCGCTCAGTGCCCCAAGGTCCGTAGGGCTCCCGTTTATTTAGCTTATATCAAATACATATACGTCACAGATAAATCTCTATTCTTGTTCTTTTTGTTGTGTCTCTTTGATTTTATAGCAATCATCTCTTCGAAGTCACGCAACAGTCTGCTTAGAGCATCTCCAACAATGACTCAAACTAATGCCTCAAATCGAAATATAGGGCTCTATACAGGAAAAACCACTCCAACAGTGCCTTAATTCAACAAATTTTGTCAAAAAACTATAGGGCACTCTCTCAAGTACCTCAAATATACTACACCGTAGTGGACTGCCCTATAATCTAGATTTGGGGCTTTACTGTTGGAGTGGGGTGTTTTTTTGGTGCCCTAAATTATATAAAATTTACTTATTTTTAAATTATAAGGCATTTTTATAGGTCACGTTGGAGATGCTCTTAGATGAATACTGAATATGTGCGGTCAAAAAGGTAGATTAATATGGTTGCAGCCGGCTCCTAGCAAACCGTGTCTTGTGAACTGTGACGTGCCCTAGAATCTAGCTAGACGACATTTAATTTAGTACTCGTTGGCATGCAGCCATGACGAAGCAGCTAAGTAGCTAGCCACTAAGCCACGCGCACCTCTATATATATAGGCGCATGCATGCAGTAGTATAGCGGTACAAGCAACTCCTAGATAGCTAGGTACTGGGTCCCTGCTGTTACCGCGAGCAGCCGAGCAGAATACAGATGACAGTAGTAGCTAGAGGGTAAATAAAAAACGAGCTAGCCTCAGCCCTCAGCGCATGCATGCATGCCCTATCAGGAGAGAACAAAGTATAGGAGCTCGGCGCCATGATTCATGGCGCCGAGCTTAGCCACGTCGGTGCCATGTCAGGCTCTCGTTGTCAGCGGAGCACGTACCTCGGCGCCAAGATCTGTGGCGCCGAGCTGTGTTACCTCGGCGTCACAGCCTCTGGCGCCGAGTAGTCCTGCAAGTTGGGCCGGGCCGTGCTGACCCGGCACGGGCCCATCGTGCTTCGGGCTTAAATAATTCGGGCCGGACTAGCACGAATTGCACTCGGGCCGGGCTAAATCGTGCTCACGTCCTAAAATGTAGGCCCAGCACGGCCCTAAATTACGCCGGGCTTGCATCGGGCCGTGCTGGCCCAAACCCGGCCCGTAAATCATGGACCATGAACCAGTTGCACCCGAGTAAATCATGGAGGCCCAGCAACTCGAGTGTCCTGCAATTGCTTAGAGATTCAACATTCAAGCGGTGCTGGGCGAGCTAGCAACCAAAATCAAGCAAGGCAGCATGCAGAGCTGGAGGACCACGAACGGACAAGAGGCTCCATGATTCGCTCAGCTCCCCGCACGTGAACACTGGCTTCCGCTGCTCCTCGAGTTCGCAGCTGCGGCGGCTCGCTGGTCGACGGCTCGACGCGGTGGACCAGAACGGAGGCCGCCTGGAGGAACGTGCAAGCGAACGCGGCGGACGTCAAGGCGTGGAACGTGCGGACTGGGCGGCTTGCCACAGGAACCGAGGAGGAGGAGAGAAACCAAGGAGCCGCCGCCACAGCCCACAGGAACCGAGAAGGCGACCTAACCCTAAACTGAGACCGTCGCCACGAAACGGCTGGAAATAAATATCACGCAACGCGCAACCACGGCTCCCTAACTCTAAATCGTGCCGGGCTGGCCCGAGCACGGCCCACGATGGCGTGCCGGGCTATTTGGGCCATCGGGCCACCAGTCGAAGCACGGCCCGGCCCGTATAACGTGCCGTGCTGGCCCGGTTTTTTCTATTTCGTGCTGGGCCGGGCTACGTGTCATTTATTTCGTGCCGGGCTCGTGCTGGCCCATTAAGCACGGCCCAAACTTACAGGACTAGCGCCGAGAAAAGGGTCCAAAAATGACATTAAAATTTTCTAAGTTCCAAACGTGAATTTTTTTCGAGTAAGGGCTAAAATGCAAAAAATTCGGACCGTGGATGGTGGCTTCGGCAGTTGGATTTGGGACTTGGGAGTAGGGCTAGGGCGGGACTAGACTAGCGGACAGAGGGTATCAAATTCCCATCGCGCGTAGTACCGTAGTTACCTTGGGCCTGGGATGCTGGTGCCGGAAACAGGACGCTCGCAGATGGACGGCGGGGCCGGTCCCCGTGTTGGTTGGCTGCCGGCTTCTCATCAGTGTAACGGAGTGGCGGAGGGATCCGCTGGGACTTCGTGGTCGGTCAGTGGCTGTTGGATCGAAGCTTAACGGCGCGGATGTGATAGATTCCGGGTAACTGCGTGGATATGAGGGTAGTATAGTACCTGCATGGCTGCATGGGTAGGTACGTACTCATGTACTCCCTACATTTCTTTTTATTTGTCGCTGGATTTTGCTATCCAGTGACAAATAAAAAGAAACGGAGGGACTACTGTACTGTCTCGTCTATTGAAGTCTCTGATGGTGCATTAAAAAATGACGGAGTGGTTCATTACTACCGCTGCTGTAGTACTGGAGACGGGAGAGCAGAAGGCACACGGAGATCTTCGTGCAATTACTTTTTCTGAAGGACAGTTCGTTCTATTTTGCCGATGGTCTGTCTTATCGTCCGTGATGGGTGATTGCACATGTATCTACGAGCACTCTCGTTGAACAGGCTCCACCCTGCGTTTTCGCAACTTCGCTCGCATTCGTAACCACCGCTTCCATGGCTTCACTAGGAACAAACATATATTATGGTTACACATGGCATGTTTGGTTGGTTTCTTAAGTCAATCTGTTTGTGTGCTCTCGCCAACCTGGCTGTGTGAGCCAGAATCACTGAAGGATGGCTCTGAAGATGTGATCAATCTGCTTGAGCCTAATCCAAGGTGCTTTGAGAATCGTGCGAGCTTAGATCCAAATCTGCACGCATGCAGGCAACTAAACACAGAGCGCGTACACACATAGCCTGACTCACAACAACTAAACTGCAGGTACCGACATTCCGCGATGCAAGCAGTGCATTTGCAGACAACCAAATACACCGACACTGATCAGTGTTAGAAATATAGGCATTTTCCATATCATTTTAATTCCATAAATTAACATTATGATGATGACATATAAAATATGTTTAATTATAGAAATCACTATCTTAAATATATCCATAACAATATGGATCAAGAGAACATAAAGCATATAAATCATATAAATATAATAAGCATATAAACATGGAACATGTATTATTATGGAACAACTGAAAATAAACAGATAGCAACATAAACAGCATAACTGTAAAATTAAGACAAACAGATTTATCATATTACTAGTATAATCAGGCATCAGACATGTCATGATATAATACGACAAAACAGATTGGATAAATTTATGGCTATAAATAAAACAGCAGGTATGAACATATATAATTTGCAGAATGGAAAATAGTGAGGAGATGAATTGATCATACCCTCCCATGCGCTCCGAGGATCTAGATCCTTGTCCAACTTCACTTGTCATGTCTCCAGGAAGAAGACGATTTGGGCAGTCGCGTAGACGCTCCCCAAAAACCTAATTGCCGATCCCTCGTGCAAGGTCTCGAACGACAAGGGCTCCGGAGGCACCTGCCCTCTCGCTTCTCTGTACCGAGTGACAGGGGTGCTCCTCTATTTAACCTCTCGCAGAGGGAAGTTGAAGGAGAAAGGTCGCCGAGTCACGCCAAGAGTCGGCCAGCTCTCGCCGAGTCATGCCATGAGTCGGCCAGCACTCGCCGAGTCACGCCATAAGTCGGCCAGCTGAAGGAGAAGGGTCACTCGGCTGGCTGACGAAGAGACAGAGTCACTCGGCTGACGAAGAGACAGGGTCACTCGGCTGAAGTACGCGGTTAGTGAGTGCTAAAAATTAACACAACCACACCACGCTCGCTCGCCTGCCTGCCTGCCTGCCTCGCCTCGCCTCGCCTCGCCACGCCACGCCACGCCACGCCCGGCCCGGCCCGACCGGCGGCGGCGGCGGCGCGCGCGCGCGCGTGTGGCACGCCCTTGTCCTTTTCTTGACTTCTCAAGTTAAGTGGAATAAATCCCACCATATAAGTCAAGGCAAAAGACCCTTGGACTTCCAATGTGGTACTATTGGTATTCTCCACCATTACACACCATAGAGTTTATTCAATAAATGGGCCAAGCCCATAAAAGATTCAACAATCCCCACCAAACTCTAGGGTTTGTAATGATGAAGTATCAGAATCACAATCCTTTGATATACCAGTGTTTCGATGGAGACTGTTAAGTTGAACATCCATCTAGAATAAGAGTTTCACTCATTCACAACTGAACAATGGACTAAGCCTTGAATTGACAGTTTTGTGCGAAATAAGATTCACTCAAGTCCTTTGCTGATACTAGGCTGCAAAAGGGTATTCCCGCTATTTAGAAGCATATAAGTCACACTTCAGTGCCTTTCATGAGTATTTAGGGATTACCCAAGTCCCATAGACTGTGACCAGCAGTCTGACTCATATAGGTGTATTCCTCAAAAGATGTTCTGTAGGACAACATCTCACCTTTATAAGACTCTTGGAATACATTAAGGTAAATACCATCCTGCCTTACAGATAGGAAAGATATGCATCAGAAATGAGTTAAGAAAGGGATCTTTCCTCACAACCTACTCCTAGCTTGTTTCTCCACTCTACTTCACGGGATCTCCGATCACATAGAGCAGGTTACCACTAGAGTAGATCTCACATGGGTCTCATACCCATTTCCCTCGATGCACTTTCTATCACATTGCGTGATAGACCCTTAGTGAATTGATCTGCCAGATTATTCGAGGTGTGGACATAATCCACAGTTATAACTCCGGAGTTTTTCAACTTTCTGACAGATTTCAATCTCCTCTTAACATGCCTTGTAGACTTCATGTTATTCCTAGAACTGTTAACCTTTGTAATCACAGTTTGATTGTCACAGTTCATGGAAATAGCCGGTATCGGTTTTTCAACTACCGGTAAGTCCAATAGGAAATCACGAAGCCACTCGGCCTCAGCCCCAGCAGTGTCTAATGCTGCGAGTTCTGCTTCCATTGTAGACTTCGTTAAGATAGTCTGCTTGCAAGACTTCCAGGAAACAGCGCCACCTCCAAACAGAAACACATATCCGCTTGTGGCATAAAGCTCATCAGCATCAGAAATCCAGTTGGCATCACAATAGCCTTCCAACACTTTTGGGTTTCCGGTATAATGAATACCGTATGTCATAGTACCTTTCAGATACCGCAACACTCTCTCAAGAGCACGCCAGTGATCATCTCCTGGTTTCGACACAAACCGACTTAGCTTACTCACAGCATAAGAGATGTCTGGCCTTGTTGCACTTGCAAGGTA
Source organism: Zea luxurians (assembly GCA_029449295.1). Lineage (NCBI taxonomy): Eukaryota > Viridiplantae > Streptophyta > Magnoliopsida > Poales > Poaceae > Zea > Zea luxurians. The sequence continues at coordinate 112,250,831 of JAOPSE010000006.1, forward strand.
CATGAGCGAGCCAATGATCTGGGAGTATGTCAATTGATCCCTTGCTATTCTCCGATTCTTTCTTAATAGCACACTGGGGTCATAAGGTGTTGGAGCAGGATCACAGTCACTAAAACCAAAGCGACTCAATACCTTTTCCACATAATGGGATTGTAACAAAGTTACCCCACCATCAGCTTCTCTAACAAGCTTGATGTTTAGAATGACATCAGCTTCTCCCAAATCTTTCATCTCGAAATTGCTCGATAGAAGATTTTTAACTTCCTCAATCACATTGAGATTTGATCCAAAGATCAAAATGTCATCAACATAAAGACACAGCATAACAGACTCACCCCCACCATACCGATAGTATACACACGTGTCAGATTCATTTACAACAAAGCCAGCTGCTGTAAGAGTATTATCAAACTTTTCATGCCATTGCTTAGGTGCTTGTTTTAGGCCATACAATGATTTTATCAACCTGCACACCTTGTTCTCTTGACCATCCGCAATAAACCCTTCTGGCTGATCCATATAGATCTCCTCATCCAACTCTCCATTTAGGAAAGCTGTCTTAACATCCATCTGATGAATGATAAGACCATAAGAGGCTGCCACGGCTATTAATGTGCGAATTGTAGTCAATCGAGCCACTGGTGAGTAGGTATCAAAGAAATCTTCACCCTCCTTTTGGGTATATCCTTTGGCCACAAGCCTTGCCTTGTACCTCTCGATTGTACCATCAGGCCTAAGCTTTTTCTTGAAGATCCATTTGCAACCTATAGGTTGACAGCCATAAGGACGGTCAACGACCTCCCAAGTTCCATTAGACATAATAGATTCCATCTCACTCCTTACTGCTTCCTTCCATAAGTCAGCATCAGGAGAGGAATATGCCTCACTAATGGTAGTTGGTGTGTCTTCCACAAGGTACACTATAAAGTCATTACCAAAGGATTTTGCAACCCTCTGTCTCTTACTCTTTCGAGTGACTATAGTGTCATCCTCCTCAGGGATGTGCACGTGAGAATCCTCAGCATGATCTATAGGAATCGATAGTTCGTGCTCATGGGGAATTATAGTCTCATGACTTGTATCACTAGGTGTATTCTTCATGGGAAACTCATTCTCAAAAAATGTTGCGTCTCTTGATTCCATGATAGTATCAACATACATATCTGGCACATCAGATTTTATAATTAAGAACCTATACCCAGTGCTGTGAAAAGAGTACCCAAGGAATATACAGTCAACAGTTTTAGGCCCAAGTTTACGCTTTTTGTTGATTGGCACATTCACTTTAGCCAAGCAACCCCAAGTGCGCAAATATGAGAGATTTACTCTTCTCTTTTCCCATTCCTCAAATGGAGTGATCTCTTTGTTCTTTGTTGGAACTCTATTCAGGACATGACATGCTGTCAAAATCGCCTCACCCCACCATGCCTTGGATAATCCCGCTGTACTCAACATGGCATTCACCAAATCTGTTAGAGTGCGGTTTTTCCTTTCAGCAATCCCATTGGATTGTGGTGAGAATGGCGGTGTCCTTGTGACACCCCAGTGTCACTCAGGGTTTTTCCTTCAAAAGCTAAACCTAGAACCATTATTTTTTGTGAACCAAAGTAAGCATGAGCATCAAATAACTTAAGTAATGATGAAGTCACCAAGTACATACTTAAAAGTGTCATGATCAAAGCAATTGAGTCCCTTAAAAGATAAGATCATGCAACCCTAGTTTAAAAATCCCAAAATGAGCCCCAAGAGCAAAATTCAGAAAGTAAGAAAAAGGAAGTGAAAAGTTTAAAATTTTGAGTTGAGCCAATTATAAAAATTAAAGTATATTTAATGGGCAGCAAGAAAGATTGAGAAAGCTTAGCCAAAATAGCTCAAATAAAACCCCAAATCAAGCTTTCCATGTGTGGACTTAATAAGAATTCTGAATTTCAGATTTCTGAAAATCAGACCTTGATCCAAAGATCAGAGATGTTCACCTTGATCCTTAACTCGAATCCTAATGGTCCCATTGACAAAAATGTGCCTAACTAACCCCTCTGTCGTGTGCCAGAAGATGGCATTGGGACGCGAGCCCTAGACACGACTAAACCTTGGATTTGCCTCGGATTTGCGCAGGGAGACAGACCAGATTTCCTGGCTCCATATCTCTGCAACCAGTAGGCAAAATCCTATGACCTCCACACAAGAATGGTAGCTTGTAGGGAGGGGAAGAGGTTTTGTGCATTGACCAAGGCGAGAGCAGGCTCGGATGAGCGACTACACGCGCCAGAACTTGGGCAGAACGCGTGCTCCCACGTGTTCGACCCTGGCCGGCGTGCCAGAGCTCGCCCAACCCCCGCGCGCGCGCTCCCCGGCGTTCGGTCAAGTCCGCCGCGCGTCCTCGCCCTCGGCCGTGCCCGCCCGCGCCTATAAAGCCTCCCCAGGCACGCCTCACTTCACCCCGCACTCACCCTCTTCGGCCAGCCGCTTTCCTTAGCTCCGGCGAGCTTGATTTCCGCCCGCCATTGCCGCCCGAGCTTCGGCCACCGTGGCCAGCTCCCTCCAGCCACCCTCAAGTCAAGCCAGTGCTTCGGCCAGCTCCACCAGTAGCCCGTGAAGCTCGCCAAGCCCTCGGACCCAGCCGGACTTCACCGGAGGCCCGAGATCGACTTCGCCGGACTTCGGTCATCCGCCGCCGCGCGTAGACCGAGTTATCCGGTGAGTCTCCGCCCAATTCCTTTCGCTCATGTCTTCTCTGGCATCCCGTGAACCTCTCTGACCCATTCAATTGACCTATCTCGCCGTGGCCAGGCCGGTCTCCTCGCCGCCGACGAGCATCCCCGCCTGCGCGCGTGGACCGACCGACTCCGGCCATCTCCGACGGTGTTTCGCCCACCGTTGTGATCCCCAGGACCTCCCCTTCATCCTCGACCACTTCACCGGAGCAGTCTCGCCGCCGGTAAGCCCCTCCGCCCTTTTCCCCGCCGCGGCTACTGTTTAAGATTAGCTAAGGACCTCGGGTTAGGAGATGAAGAACCCGAGGGGTTTTCTGCAATGTCAGAGACCCTGGTGAATAGTAACCTGAGGACTGATTCGCGAGGAAAAACTTAGAAAACGTCCAGGGACCCCAGTGCAAAGTAGTTTTCATTTAAATCGATTCTGAAATCCTTTTTAATAACCAGAGAACTTGTAAAATTCATAACTTGATGAATTCTTACTCAAAAAATGTCAAACCAATTTTGCTAGCCTCTGTATATTACAATCTATCATTTAAAAATAGTAAACCCTATGCTTTCTGTTCAACCTTTTAGAGTTTAAAATTAAAAACAGAAACCCCCTAAACCTTATTTAATCAAGGAAAATTAGTTTTTCTTCTGTACTAGACTTAAGAAAATTTGTGGGTATTCAGACCTCTTTTAGACACTGTTTAAAAATAGTAGGAACCCCAGCATTAGACATTATGATGTAGTTTCTCATTTGAAGATGTTTTGACCAAAACTTAGAGAAAATCATAAGGGTGTTAGAAACTAATGAACAGTGACTAATATTATTTTTCCTAGTTTATTTATGAAACAAAGAACCTAGGAAAATACAGAGACTATTAGTTTGGATTAGTCTTAAATTAAAGTGATTTGTTTAGCCTAAATAAGACTGAAAATCAATTATTAAGGAGGCAAAACTATAACCAAAATGCTTAACAAAAATCCAGTGAACTTATAACCACCAGAGCCCCACTACAAAAATATGGAGCACCTCAGTCCAACTTTTTAAGTAAGGGAAATAAATACAAAGTGATAATAAGGCATTTTCCAACTAAATCATGAACAACCTCAAATAATGAGATAATGGGCAACCAAAAATTAGCTAAGTCCATGATGAGGTAAACTACCAGAGAAAAATGCAAACCCATGAAAAAGAAGCAAACTCATACCATTTGTTAATAATTCAAGGGAAAGGCCATTTAATTCAAATAAGGCACCCCACCCCCTTCCCTTAAGCAAAAAGATGCCAAACTTCAGAATGATTGCTCTTGCACAAAACAATGACTAAGAAAAATAAGAATTCTGTTGTTTGATATTTTTCAAATATAGTGGTAGTAGAAAGCACCCATTTGGCTAGAAAATTGAGAAAACCATAGAAAAATAATTAAAAGGTATTAATGACTAGAAATTTGTATCAAGTCATGTTATAACACCTAAAAGTCAGCAAAAATAAGTTTTGAAGAATTACCCACTGTTAAATGGTAGTTGTAGTTCAAAGCACCTCTTTTACCCTAGAATTTAACAATTTTGTGCAGAGAAAACTATTCACTTTCTGATCCCCAAATTTTAAGACAGAGAAACACACACCAGTAGCAAGCCACTGTAATTTTTACAGAATTTTTAGAATTTTATAAAAGCAACTTGTAGTTCAAACCTACTCCAAAACATTAAAGAGAATAAAGAAAAAGGAAAGAGGAAATAAACCCCACCTCAATAAGTCTAACTTGAGTACTTATCATTTATCCCTAAGACTTAAAGGAATTCAGTGGAACCCCTAAAAGTAAAACCTACCACTTGCCTTAGCTAAAGTTTAACTTAATCTACCAAGTATACCACCCAAGGGTCTTGCATAAGTAAAGTTGACTTTGTTTAACTCAAGAAAGATTATACACCTTTAAGTTATGATTTCAAAAAAAAAAAGCACATATCATATCATGCATATATCTTACGCATTGCATTCATTAGATTGTAATCTAGCCGACGGAGAGTACGTGCTCATCCCCGAGCAAGGACCTGTCCAAGAGGAGGACCAGGAGCAGGCTTCAGAGGCTGCCATTGAAGATCTCCCCGCAGCCCCAGCAATCGAAGGCAAGCCCCGGTCTTATGCATAACCATGTTATTATATGCTACTTTACTACACTTAATGCTTGTAGGTTTGTAATGTGCACTTAAGTGTAGGAGTTGCTTGAAACCTCTAGTTGCATGAACTTAGGACTCCTTTTTGAGATGGATACTAGTATGCTAGGTCGAGTAGCTGCTTGCTAATCAGGATCTCGGTAGAAGTCGAGTGATTTTTCTAGCACTCGCGCGAGGTCAGGAATTGATTGTATTCATCTTGATAATGGGATATATGTTGGTCTATGGACTTGGATCCAGGGAGGATGCCTTGTCCATGAGACGGGAAAATGAATTAAGGATTAATGTGTGGATACCTGAGTCAAGCTTTTGAACGTACTAAACACATGCCGGGAAAAATGGTAACCGGTAAACCTAGTACCTGAGTGAAGCCGGGCGCGGACTTTATCCCTCATGCGACCTGAGACTGGTTCTCCCATGCTAGCTATGGTGGGTACAAGTGCGGTCACTGCACGGCGGCAGCCGGGGTCAGTGGAGCATTGTATGCCAAGGCGGTGAGGCCTGGACGCGAACGGGGAATCGATGGGGACGGTTGTCATGTGTGGGGTCGGAGTACCCTGACATGCCGTGTGTTTAGGTTTACCTTGCAAGGTTTAAAACTCGATTCGAATCGTCTGCTTCTCGCAGCTAATGAGACTGCTTGATTCCTTGTACTGCATCGAGTAAGAAGTGAAATGTGGTTATATGAGATAACTTGTTGTTTGAACTAATTGATTGTTACCATGTATGCTTAGAAAGAGCAAACTTAGCTGAATTAATGATACTAGAATGGGAAAAGCTAAAACTTGTTTTTAGACTCGGCTAGTGCTTTTGGCAAACCAAACCCCTCAGCCAAACAGCTGCATGTCTAGAGGTAGAGGAGTAGACTCCTCACACTGGGTAAGTCTAGCTGAGTATTAGTATACTCAGCCTTGCTTGTGGCACCATTTTTGCAGGTACCATGCAGGAGTTGGTTGATGGTGTGACTTGGCCTACCACCCTGCCACCGGGTTGGACGGTCGAGTGGGATGTTGCTCCGGCAGGAGAGGAGCATGAGGAGTAGTGGGCTAGGCCGTGCCCATTTCCTCATTACCGACGACATCGATTATCCGCTGCATCTTACTTAATGAACTTATTTGCTACTCCAGAACTCCGATTTATGTAATAATTCGGTACTTAATTTGAGGTTTCCTGTTTTATTGTATTTCTTCTGTGACTCACCTTCGAGTGGGATTGTGGAATTTGATCCTGGTTAAGTGGCTCTATCAGACTAGATCTGAAGGACTGACGGGTTATTCCGATTTAAGTGTGTCACGGCCCTTGAGGCATGACTTAGGCACTTAAGCTGGAATAATTCGGGTGGTTCTGCCACAGCTGGTATCGGAGCAAATTCCACCACAGAGAAAAACAATAAACCAAGAATACCAATTTTCAAAATCTAAAACTTGCCTAGAAACTGCTATAGATCGTCAGGACTAGACCGCTAGACCTAGGACGAAAGGCCTTAGGCATAGAGGGGAATAGGTGGCTAATTAATTAGGCCCCGTGGGCCAATACCTATAATTTAGGATGCCCTAAAAAGGCACCCTATTTTCTTTTTGAGAGGTAACGTTTCTTCCAGCATGCATGCATTATAAAACACAAAGAGGAATTAAAACTGAGCTAACCCCTTTTTCTTTAAAATCATTCGGGCTCTCTTTTTCTTTTTCCCTCCACCATAATCTTTATCTTTGATCCCCTTCCGCAGATGAATTCACCCACCCCCGCTAGTGGAGGAGACTCTCGTTTCAGTTCTGACTTCCTTTCTCGCGATGGCTTTCCATCCATCTTGTGGGAAGTGCTTAACTCCGCCGGTTACCCTACGCCCCCTTTGTACACGGTGCGGTTGTATGAGGAGCATCGGGTACCTCGTTGTCGGGTCTGGCTGGCCTTGGAGGCTCATCCCCTTCAGCCGGGTTGGCGTTCTCTTGACTCTGAGACGATCGGACTCAGGACGAACGACACCGTTGAGGCAGCAGCCATGAAGGCTCTGACGACTTTCTGTGGCTACCACCCCCTGGAGATGGTGATGCACCCCTTGGGACTCTTCCCTGCTGAGAGGAAGGATGATCCCATGTGGTGTAACCGCGTGAGCCATGTGAAGGATGTGTGGGCCATGTATCCTGACTTGGTTGGGAGGGTCACTGTTCAGTGCATGAGTGCGCTGTACCGCCTTCAGGCCCTTCAGAGCGATGCTATGACACTTCTCGCTAACACCGCTCGGACTGCCAAGCTCACTCTCGACAGTCGGGAAGATTTTGTGGTCGACCTATCCACAGAGTTGGTGGAAAAGGATCTGCAGGTGGAGAGGCTGAACCAGCGTATCGCTACCCTGGAACAGCAGGTGGAGATCCGAGACAACACTATTGATGTCTTGGAGAACCAGCTTCACGATGTGCAGAGGGAACTCGAGGAAGCAAACGACCACCTGGACATGCACCACCTGGAAATGGAGGCCAATGAAGCAGGAAGCGAGGGAGAAGAGGCTCCCGAGGAGCTAGGACCAGCCCCTGGTGCCAATGGGACTACCTCCGCGATGCCCCCTTCACCCGCATCCAGTGTCGCTTCCACCGCTCAGGGTTAAGCTGTCACCTTGACATTTTAGGTGGATAGAAACCTATGCGAGCTTAGTAGTATCACATTTTGGACTAGGCTTGTGGGTACTTTCCCCTGATAAATGTAACCCTGTGAACATTTGGAATCTGTGGGATCCTTGTCACCATGTTATCTTCATTTCGAACCTGATATTATGATTATGGCATTCTTTTTCTTCTATATGAAATGATATCTTGCCGTTCGAAATTGTGAGTTGGGATAACAATGGCGACAATCTCTGTTTTCAGATGGCAGCTAGGCAGCGTCGCGGGCAGAACGAGCAGGTTCCCCCGCCACCTCCTCCAGCTCCCACAGTGCAGGAGCTGATGGCCCAGCAGAATGAGATTCTGCGACAGCTCTTGCAGCGGCAGCCCCACCCCCAGCAGCATGGTGGAGGCCAGCCTCAGCGACCTCCGGCTATGGCAACATACCAGGAGTTTCTGAGCACGCAGCCGCCCTTGTTCGCCCAAGCAGAGGATCCGTTGGACGCCGACGTATGGCTTCGCGTCGTCGAGTCCAAGTTTCCCCTCCTCACGGGAGACTGCCCTGATGCTACCAAGACCCGCTTCGCCGCGCAGCAGCTTCGCGGATCTGCTCGGACTTGGTGGGATCACTTCCGTGCTATGCTCCCCGCTGATCGTGAGGTATCTTGGGAGGAATTCAAGACTGCCTTCAGAGGACACCACATTCCAGCTGGCATTCTTGATCGGAAGTTGAATGAATTTCTGGCCCTCAATCAAGGAACCCGCACGGTACTGCAGTATGCGCAAGCCTTCAATGACTTATGCCAGTATGCAGGGTATCTGAAAGGGAAATGTGCCCTTGGGCCATTTCTAAGTATTTTGGTGATTTAGTGCTCAACACAGGTGCCTAATTGTAAAATGGAACAAGGTGCAAATCATGAAGTAAAGGTATGTTTCTAAGCCTTAGTACATTGGTTTTGTGGACTAACATGTTTGTCTAAGTGTTAGAAACAGCAAGAAGAAAAAGAGAAAAGGGGAGAGAATGACTTGGCTGTGTGCAGCCAAGTCCTGGTCGGTCTGGAGCACCGGACTGTCCGGTGTGCACCGGACAGTGTCCGGTGCGCCAGGCCTCCTCGGCGCGAACTGGCCGCTCTCGGGAATTCGCCGACGGCGTACGGCTATAATTCACCGGACTGTCCGGTGTGCACCGGACTGTCCGGTGAGCCAACGGTCGGCCAGGGCCAACGGTCGGCCGCGCAATCCGCGCGAGACACGTGGCCGAGCCAACGGTCGGGAAGGAACACCGGACTGTCCGGTGTGCACCGGACATGTCCGGTGCGCCAACTAAGCGCAGATCTGAAGCAGCCAGCAACGGTCAGAAGTGCTGTTTTTGGAAACAAATCGGGCACCGGACAGTGTCCGGTGTGCACCGGACTGTCCGGTGCGCCACGAGACAGAAGGCAAAGATGGCCTTCCAGATTTGTTCCCAACGGCTCCTAGCTGCCTTGGGACAATAAAAGGGACCCCTTGGCGCATGGAGGAAGAACCCAAGCATTCCTTGAGCACTCTTGATCACTCACACATCAATCTTGCGCACTTGTTTGAAATTCTAGTGATTTGAGCCCTGTTCTAGTGTGTTAGCCTCTTGAGCTCAAGTCTGGGTTTTGTGTGTGCGTATTCGCTGTGATCTTTGTGTTGTGTGTGAGTTGCTAATCCCTCCCTTACTCCGTGATTCTTTGTGAACATCTTTTGTAAGGGCGAGAGGCTCCAAGTTGTGGAGATTCCTCGCAAACGGGATTGAGATAAGAACAACAAAACAACGTGGTATTCAAGTGAGTCTTTGGACCACTTGAGAGGGGTTGATTGCAACCCTCGTCCGTTGGGACGCCACAACGTGGAAGTAGGCAAGCATTGGCTTGGCCGAACCACGGGATAAACCACCGTGTCACCTCTGTCTTGATCTCTTGTGGTATTGTGTTTTGTTGAGACTTCACCTTAGCCACTTGGCAATACTCGTGCTAACACTTAACAAGTTTGTGGCTTAAGATTGAAGTTTTTACAGGATCACCTATTCACCCCCCCCCCCTCTAGGTGCTCTCAATTGGTATCGGAGCCGTTCTATTCACAAAGGGACTAACCGCCCGAATAGATGGATCCTAAGGGGAAGGGTATAGTGATCAACGACAAAGAGAAGGAGACCTTCGTCAACGAGCCGAAGGACGACAAGCCTACCGACTCCGGCTCGGGTCAAAGACGAAAGGATGGGAAGAAGAAGAAGACCAGGCGCATCAAGGAGATCATCTACTACGACAGCGACGAGTCTACTTCTTCCCAAAAGGATGAGGACCACAACGACTACGAGAGGAGAAAACCGGTTAATTCGAACTTTTCCTTTGATTACTCTCGTATTCCGCAAAGTTCACATTCTCATTTGCTCTCCATTCCACTTGGCAAGCCCCCACACTTTGATGGAGAGGACTACGGATTTTGGAGTCACAAAATGCGTAGTCACCTATTCTCTCTCCATCCTAGTATATGGGAGATTGTAGAGAGTGGAATGCACTTTGATAGTTCGGATAGTCCCATGTTCATTAATGAACAAATTCATAAAAATGCACAAGCTACTACTGTTCTTCTAGCTTCCTTGTGCAGGGATGAATACCATAAGGTGAGCGGCTTGGACAACGCCAAGCAAATCTGGGACACCCTCAAGATTTCTCATGAGGGGAACGACGTCACCTTACTCACCAAGATGGAGTTGGTGGAGGGCGAGCTTGGACGGTTCGCGATGATAAGGGGCGAGGAGCCAACGCAAACGTACAACCGGCTCAAGACCCTTATCAACAAGATAAGAAGCTACGGGAGCACGCGATGGACGGACCACGACGTCGTCCGCCTAATGCTCAGGTCCTTTACCGTACTTGATCCTCATCTCGTGAACAATATTCGTGAGAATCCCAGGTACACGATGATGACGCCCGAGGAAGTGCTTGGAAAATTCGTGAGCGGGCGGATGATGATCAAGGAGGCAAGATACGTCGACGACGCGTTGAACGGACCACTCCACGAGCCTCAACCCATTGCTCTAAAGGCAACGAGGAGCAAGGAGTCGCTACCTAGCAAGGTGGCGCAAGTTGAGGCGGCTGGCCTTAATGATGAAGAGATGGCTCTCATCATTAAGAGATTCAAGACGGTGCTTAAAGGTCACAAGGGACAACCAAGCAAGACCAAAGCCAAGGGGAAGCGCTCATGCTTCAAATGCGGTAAGCTTGGTCATTTCATTGCTAACTGTCCCGATAATGAAAGTGACCAGGAAAAGGGGAACAAAAGAGAGAAGAAGAAGCAATACAAGAAGGCAAAAGGCGAGGCGCATCTAGGAAAGGAGTGGGACTCGGATTGCTCCTCCTCCGACTCCGACAACGAAGGACTCGCCGCCACTGCCTTCAACAAATCGGCTCTCTTCCCCAACGAGCGTCTCACTTGCCTTATGGCAAGGGAGAAGAAGGTGAGTATTCAAGACTCCACTTATGCTTCATCTAGTGATAGTGAGTCTAGTGATGATGACATAGATTATTCTTGCTTGTTCAAGGGCTTAGATAGATCTAAGATAGAGAAAATCAATGAATTAATTAATGCATTGAATGAAAAGGATAGGCTTTTAGAAAAGCAAGAAGATTTATTGTATGATGAACATGATAAATTTGTAGAGGCACAAAAATCATATGCTTTAGAAGTGAAAAGAAATGAAATGCTTTCTAGTGAAATATCTTCCTGTCATGAAACCATTTCTACCTTAAGAAGTGTTAATATTGATTTAAGTGCTAAACTAGAAGTAGCTAGTAAATCAAATTCTTGTGTTGAACATGTTGAAATTTGTACTAGGTGTAAGGATTTTGATGTTAATGCTTGTAGTGAACACCTAGTTCTAATTTCCAAATTAAATGATGAAGTGGCTAGTCTTAATACCCAACTTAAGACTAGCAAGAATGAAGTTGATAAAATAAAATTTGCAAGGGATGCCTACACGGTTGGTAGACACCCCTCAATTAAGGATGGGCTTGGCTTCAAGAGGGAAGCCAAGAACTTAACAAGCCATAAGGCTCCCGTCTTCGTCAAGGAGAAAGGGAAGGCCCCTATGGCTAATAGTGCTAAAAAGAACCATGCTTTTATGTATTATGATAGGAGACATGCTAGAAATGCTTATAATCATTTTGATTCACATGTTTATGATTCTCATGCAATGTTTGCTTCTAGCTCTTCTTATAATCATGGTAGAGATATGTGTAGGAGAAATGTTGTACATATGCCTAGGAGATATATTACTCATGTACCTAGAAAGAATGTTATTCATGCTCCTAGGAAAGTAGTGAATGAACCTTCTACCATTTATTATGCTTGTAATGCTCCCTTTGCTATTTGTAGAAAGGGAAAGAAGGTTGTTGCTAGGAAATTAGGGGCTAGATGCAAGGGAGCTAAATCTTGCATTTGGGTCCCTAAAGATATTTGTGCTAACCTTGCAGGACCCAACATGAGTTGGGTACCTAAGACCCAAGCCTAAATTTGCCTTGCAGGTTTATGCATCCGGGGGTTCAAGCTGGATTATCGACAGCGGATGCACAAACCATATGACGGGGGAGAAGAAGATGTTCACCTCCTACGTCAAGAATAAGGATTCCCAAGATTCAATTATATTCGGTGATGGGAATCAAGGCAAGGTAAAAGGGCTAGGTAAAATTGCAATTTCTAATGAGCATTCTATATCAAATGTATTCCTAGTGGAGAGTCTTGGATATAATTTACTATCTGTTAGTCAATTATGTCAAATGGGATATAATTGTTTATTTACAAATGTAGATGTGTCTGTCTTTAGAAGATGTGATGGTTCACTAGCTTTTAAGGGTGTACTAGACGGCAAGCTTTACTTAGTTGATTTTGCAAAAGAAGAGGCCGGTCTAGATGCATGCTTAATGGCTAAGACTTGCATGGGCTGGCTGTGGCATCGCCGCTTAGCACATGTGGGGATGAAGAATCTCCACAAGCTTCTAAAGGGAGAACACGTGATAGGTCTAACAAATGTTTATTTCGAAAAAGATAGACCTTGTGCAGCTTGTCAGGCAGGTAAACAAGTGGGAGGAGCACATCACAGCAAGAACGTGATGACCACGTCGAGACCCCTGGAGCTGCTGCATATGGACCTCTTCGGACCCGTCGCCTATCTAAGCATAGGAGGAAGTAAGTATGGTTTAGTTATTGTTGATGACTTTTCCCGCTTCACTTGGGTATTCTTTTTGCAGGATAAGTCTGAAACCCAAGGGACCATCAAGCGCTTCCTCAGGAGAGCTCAAAATGAGTTTGAGCTCAAGGTGAAGAAGATAAGGAGCGACAACGGGTCCGAGTTCAAGAACCTTCAAGTGGAGGAGTTTCTTGAGGAGGAAGGGATCAAGCACGAGTTCTCCGCTCCCTACACACCACAACAAAATGGTGTGGTAGAGAGGAAGAACAGGACGCTAATTGATATGGCGAGGACAATGCTTGGAGAGTTCAAGACCCCCGAGTGCTTTTGGTCGGAAGCCGTGAACACGGCTTGCCACGCCATCAACAGGGTCTACCTTCACCGCCTCCTCAAGAAGACGTCATATGAGCTACTAACCGGTAACAAACCCAATGTATCGTACTTTCGTGTTTTTGGGAGCAAGTGCTACATTCTAGTAAAGAAGGGTAGAAATTCTAAGTTTGCTCCCAAAGCTGTAGAAGGGTTTTTATTAGGTTATGATTCAAATACAAAGGCGTATAGGGTCTTCAACAAATCATCGGGTTTGGTTGAAGTCTCTAGCGACGTTGTATTTGATGAGACTAATGGCTCTCCAAGAGAGCAAGTTGTTGATTATGATGATGTAGATGAAGAAGATGTTCCGTCGGCTGCTATACGAACCATGGCGATTGGAGACGTTCGGCCACAGGAACAGGATGAACGTAATCAACCTTCTTCCTCAACGACGGTGCATCCCCCACTTCAAGACGATGAACAGGTTCATCAAAAGGAGGCGTGTGATCAAGGGGGAGCACAAGAAGATCAAGTGATGGAGGAAGAAGCGCAACCGGCACCTCCAACCCAAGTTCGAGCGATGATTCAAAGGGATCATCCCGTCGACCAAATTTTGGGTGACATTAGCAAGGGAGTAACTACTCGATCTCGATTAGTTAATTTTTGTGAGCATTACTCTTTTGTCTCCTCTATTGAGCCTTTCAGGGTAGAGGAGGCCTTGCTAGATCCGGATTGGGTGTTGGCCATGCAGGAGGAACTCAACAACTTCAAGCGCAACGAAGTTTGGACACTGGTGCCTCGTCCCAAGCAAAATGTTGTGGGAACCAAGTGGGTGTTCCGCAACAAACAGGACGAGCACGGGGTGGTGACGAGGAACAAGGCTCGACTTGTGGCAAAAGGTTATGCCCAAGTCGCAGGTTTGGACTTTGAGGAGACTTTTGCTCCTGTGGCTAGGCTAGAGTCCATTCGTATCTTGCTAGCATATGCCGCTCACCATTCTTTCAGGTTGTACCAAATGGATGTGAAGAGCGCGTTCCTCAACGGGCCAATAAAGGAGGAGGTGTACGTGGAGCAACCCCCTGGCTTCGAGGATGAGCGGTACCCCGACCACGTGTGTAAGCTCTCTAAGGCGCTCTATGGACTTAAACAAGCCCCAAGAGCATGGTATGAATGCCTTAGAGATTTTTTACTTGCTAATGCTTTCAAGGTTGGGAAAGCCGATCCAACTCTCTTTACAAAGACATGTGATGGTGATTTGTTTATATGCCAAATTTATGTCGATGACATAATATTTGGTTCTACTAATCAAAAGTCTTGTGAAGAGTTTAGCAGGGTGATGACGCAGAAATTCGAGATGTCGATGATGGGCGAGTTGAACTACTTCCTTGGGTTCCAAGTGAAGCAACTCAAGGACGGCACCTTCATCTCCCAAACGAAGTACACGCAAGATCTGCTGAAGCGGTTTGGGATGAAGGACGCCAAGCCCGCAAAGACTCCGATGGGAACCGACGGACACACCGACCTCAACAAAGGAGGTAAGTCCGTTGATCAAAAAGCATACCGGTCAATGATAGGATCTCTACTTTATTTATGTGCTAGTAGACCGGATATTATGCTTAGCGTATGCATGTGTGCTAGATTTCAATCCGATCCTAAGGAGTGTCACTTGGTGGCGGTGAAGCGAATTCTTAGATATTTAGTCGCTACGCCCTGCTTCGGGATCTGGTATCCAAAGGGGTCTAACTTTGACTTGATTGGGTACTCAGATTCCGACTATGCTGGATGTAAGGTCGATAGGAAGAGTACATCGGGGACGTGCCAATTCTTAGGAAGGTCCCTGGTGTCATGGAACTCTAAGAAACAAACCTCCGTTGCCCTATCCACCGCTGAGGCCGAGTACGTTGCCGCAGGACAGTGTTGTGCGCAACTACTTTGGATGAGGCAAACCCTCAGGGACTTAGGCTACAATCTGAGCAAAGTCCCACTCCTATGTGATAATGAGAGTGCTATCCGAATAGCGGAAAATCCCGTTGAGCACAGCCGCACAAAGCACATAGACATCCGGCATCACTTTTTGAGAGACCACCAGCAAAAGGGAGATATCGAAGTGTTTTATGTTAGCACCGAGAACCAGCTAGCCGATATCTTTACCAAGCCTTTAGATGAGAAGACCTTTTGCAGGCTGCGTAGTGAGCTAAATGTCTTAGATTCGCGGAACTTGGATTGAATTGTAGCATACATGTATTTATGCTTTTGATCATGTTCCCTTCTGCATTTTGTTGCTTATTATGGTGCTCAAGTTGTACAAACACTCCCTGGACCTCACAAGTCCGTTGCAATGTGATGCACATGTTTAGGGGGAGATGTGTTACAACTTGACCCTTTGAGACTAACCATATGTTTGAGTTTGCTTGTGTTAGTCACAAAGGAGAATTGAAAGGGAAAAGGTGGACTTGGACCATGAAAGACTTCCACTGCACTCCGATGAAGGGTAACTTATTCCAAGTTCATCTCATGAACTCTTATTGCCATTTGCTCTTAATTGAAGATTTTGGTGAGGCAATGGGGTTAAAGGGCCACAATTGATCCCGTTTTGGTGCTTGATGCCAAAGGGGGAGAAAATAAAGGCCAAAGCAATAAATGGATCAGCTACCACTTGAGAGATTTTGAAAATAGGGCAATAGAGTTTTTGGTTTGTCAAAATTCTTATGTTGTCTCTCTTATCAAAAGTTGGCTTCTTGTGGGGAGAAGTATTGATTATGGGAAAAAGGGGGAGTTTTTGAAATCTTGATAATGACTCTCTTTATGCTTTAACATGTGTGTTTAACTTAGAGATAGAGATTTGAGTTTGATTTGCAAAAACAAACAAAGTGGTGGCATAGAGTGATCCATATAAGTCAAAATGAATCAAAATAGATTTGAGTTATTATTTGAAGTATTTTTGTACTTGTTCAATTTGCTTTATGTCGTGTTGGCATAAATCACCAAAAAGGGGGAGATTGAAAGGGAAATGTGCCCTTGGGCCATTTCTAAGTATTTTGGTGATTTAGTGCTCAACACAGGTGCCTAATTGTAAAATGGAACAAGGTGCAAATCATGAAGTAAAGGTATGTTTCTAAGCCTTAGTACATTGGTTTTGTGGACTAACATGTTTGTCTAAGTGTTAGAAACAGCAAGAAGAAAAAGAGAAAAGGGGAGAGAATGACTTGGCTGTGTGCAGCCAAGTCCTGGTCGGTCTGGAGCACCGGACTGTCCGGTGTGCACCGGACAGTGTCCGGTGCGCCAGGCCTCCTCGGCGCGAACTGGCCGCTCTCGGGAATTCGCCGACGGCGTACGGCTATAATTCACCGGACTGTCCGGTGTGCACCGGACTGTCCGGTGAGCCAACGGTCGGCCAGGGCCAACGGTCGGCCGCGCAATCCGCGCGAGACACGTGGCCGAGCCAACGGTCGGGAAGGAACACCGGACTGTCCGGTGTGCACCGGACATGTCCGGTGCGCCAACTAAGCGCAGATCTGAAGCAGCCAGCAACGGTCAGAAGTGCTGTTTTTGGAAACAAATCGGGCACCGGACAGTGTCCGGTGTGCACCGGACTGTCCGGTGCGCCACGAGACAGAAGGCAAAGATGGCCTTCCAGATTTGTTCCCAACGGCTCCTAGCTGCCTTGGGACAATAAAAGGGACCCCTTGGCGCATGGAGGAAGAACCCAAGCATTCCTTGAGCACTCTTGATCACTCACACATCAATCTTGCGCACTTGTTTGAAATTCTAGTGATTTGAGCCCTGTTCTAGTGTGTTAGCCTCTTGAGCTCAAGTCTGGGTTTTGTGTGTGCGTATTCGCTGTGATCTTTGTGTTGTGTGTGAGTTGCTAATCCCTCCCTTACTCCGTGATTCTTTGTGAACATCTTTTGTAAGGGCGAGAGGCTCCAAGTTGTGGAGATTCCTCGCAAACGGGATTGAGATAAGAACAACAAAACAACGTGGTATTCAAGTGAGTCTTTGGACCACTTGAGAGGGGTTGATTGCAACCCTCGTCCGTTGGGACGCCACAACGTGGAAGTAGGCAAGCATTGGCTTGGCCGAACCACGGGATAAACCACCGTGTCACCTCTGTCTTGATCTCTTGTGGTATTGTGTTTTGTTGAGACTTCACCTTAGCCACTTGGCAATACTCGTGCTAACACTTAACAAGTTTGTGGCTTAAGATTGAAGTTTTTACAGGATCACCTATTCACCCCCCCCCCCTCTAGGTGCTCTCAGTATCATGCTGATTCCGATGAGAAGAAGAGGGATCGCTTCCGCAGGGGTCTCAATACCAAGCTGCGGGAACGACTCAACACTGTCCGGGCCAATAGCTTCAATGAATTGGTCAACATGGCCATCTCTCAGGAGGATTGCATTGTTGCTCACCGGGCAGAGAAGAAGAGAAAGGCACCAATGGCAGCACCATCCGCTCAAGCTCAGAGGTTCCGGATTGTTTCTCACAACCAGAGCAGGGGTTTCCAGCAGCAGGCAGGCAGATGGGTGATCAGGCCACCTCAGCAGCAGCAGCAGCCGACACCCAACCGCTACCCAGCTCCCGCCCCAAGGAACAATCAGCCTCCGCAGCAGCAGCAGTTCCGCCAGGGCAATGGGAACAAGTGTTTCACTTGTGGCAATGTGGGCCACTATGCTAAAAATTGCCCCAGGAACCAGCAGAGGCAGATGCCAGCACCAAATCAAGACAAGGGAAGAAAGCAGAAGGTGCAAGTCAGGCAAGGGAAGCTCAACTTCACTGCTCTTGAGGAAGTGCCAGAAGGAGCTCCTATCATGACTGGTATCTTTTCAGTTTATAATCAACCTGCTTTAATTCTGTTTGATTCTGGTGCATCTCATAGTTTCATTAGCCGAAAGTTCAGTGCTAAATGCAAACTGCCATTCTCTCACTCGAAAGGGTCATTCATGATAGTCACACCTGGGGGTAAAATTGCAACTAATCAATTAAACCAAAGTGTGCCTATTCAACTGGGAAGCCACATTATCAAAACCACTCTTCTTGTGTTGGGATTGGAGAATGTGGACATTATTCTAGGGGCAAATTGGATGACCTTGCACCAAGCTGTGCTTGATGTAGCCAGTCGTACCGTGGAAGTTAGTTCTCCCTTCTGCGGAAATTTCACTTTGATTTTGCCTAGTCAGGGTTCTTCTCAGTCATGTGCTTTCTCTATGACGGAGCTACCCCTGAAGAAGATCCCAGTAGTCTGTGAGTATGCAGATGTCTTTCCTGATGAATTGCCAGGAATGCCACCGGACCGGGACATTGAATTCGCCATCGAGTTGCAACCGGGAACGGCCCCAATTTCCAAGAGGCCCTACCGAATGCCACCCGCTGAGTTGGCAGAATTGAAGAAGCAATTGCAAGAGTTGCTGGATAAGGGTTTCATTCGCCCAAGCACTTCGCCTTGGGGATGCCCAGCACTGTTTGTGAAGAAGAAGGATGAAAGCTTGAGGCTGTGTATAGATTACCGCCCTCTTAATGCGGTAACTATCAAGAACAAGTATCCTTTGCCTCGTATTGATGTTCTCTTTGACCAGTTGGTCGGAGCCAAGGTGTTTTCCAAGATAGACCTTCGCTCTGGCTACCATCAGATCAAAATACGAGCAAGTGATATTC
This sequence comes from Zea luxurians, assembly GCA_029449295.1. Classification (NCBI taxonomy): domain Eukaryota; kingdom Viridiplantae; phylum Streptophyta; class Magnoliopsida; order Poales; family Poaceae; genus Zea; species Zea luxurians. Next base: position 112,269,482 of record JAOPSE010000006.1, read on the forward strand.
CGAAGACGGCATTCTCAACCAGATATGGGCTATATGAATTCTTGGTGATGTCATTTGGGCTGACAAATGCACCAGCGTATTTCATGTATCTGATGAATTCTGTTTTTATGCCGGAATTGGATAAGTTCGTGGTGGTTTTCATCGATGACATTCTGGTGTACTCAAAGAACGAGGAAGAACATGCCGGGCATTTGCATGTAGTGCTTCAACGTCTGCGAGAGCACCACCTTTACGCCAAGTTATCCAAGTGTGATTTTTGGCTAAAGGAAATCAAATTCTTGGGTCACACTATCTCTCAGGCTGGAATAGCTGTTGATCCTGATAAAGTGCAAGAGGTGATGAACTGGAAGCCACCAACAACTGTTCGTCAGATTCGGAGTTTTCTGGGATTAGCCGGTTATTACCGAAGATTTATTCTGGACTTCTCTCGAATTGCGAAGCCTATAACTGAATTGCTAAAGAAAGAAGTCAAATTTGTGTGGAGTCAGAAGTGCGAAGATGCCTTCCATGCATTAAGGCAGCATCTGACCACAGCACCAGTATTGGCGCAACCCGACAGCAGCAAGCCTTTTGATGTATATTGTGATGCCTCGGGCACCGGGCTAGGTTGTGTCTTGATGCAAGACAACCGAGTCATTGCTTATGCTTCAAGAGCACTCAGGCCTCATGAGCAGAATTATCCCACTCATGACCTTGAGTTAGCAGCAGTGGTTCATGCATTGAAGATGTGGAGGCACTATCTAATGGGAACCCACTGCAACATCTTCACTGATCATAAGAGCCTTAAGTACATTTTTACTCAGGCTGATCTTAACATGAGGCAGAGAAGATGGCTAGAGCTGATCAAGGATTATGACCTGGAGGTGCATTATCACCCAGGAAAGGCTAATGTGGTAGCTGACGCTTTGAGTCGGAAGTTGCAGTGCAACTGTGTTCTGATGGATTCTCGCATTAACACCTTGTGTGATGAGTTGAGCAAGATGCAAATTGAAGTAATTTCCTCTGGTTCTTTGTCTCACATTTCTGTTGAGCCAGCTTTGCAAGACCAGATTATTATGGCCCAGCTCAGTGACAAGGGAGTGCAGATTATCAAGAAGAATCTCCATCAGAAGATTGAGAAGTATAATTGTTTCCGCCAGGATGAGAAGGGTGTGTTATGGTTCAAAAGCAGATTGGTAATTCCTAAAGGTCAGGATCTCAAGAGGAGAATTTTGGATGAAGCTCATCTCTCCAGATTCTCTATGCATCCGGGAAGCACCAAGATGTACCATGATTTGAAGCCTTTGTACTGGTGGACCAGAATGAAGAGGGAGATAGCCCAGTATGTATCAGAATGTGACACCTGTCAGAGGGTAAAGGCAAGCCACTTGAAGTCCGCTGGAGCTTTGCAACCACTACCCGTACCTTCGTGGAAGTGGGACGACATCAGCATGGATTTCATTGTGGGTCTGCCTAACACCTCTCATCATCATGATTCAATTTGGGTTATTGTGGACCGATTGACAAAAGTGGCACATTTTCTTCCTGTGCACACCACTGATAAGGCTCAGAAGTATGCAGAATTGTATATTGACCGGATCGTGTGTTTGCACGGATTACCTCGGACCATTGTTTCTGACCGAGGAGCCCAATTTGTTGCCAGATTTTGGGAACAATTGCAAAAGTCTTTGGGAACTAAGCTAATCAGAAGTTCAGCTTACCACCCACAGACTGATGGTCAGACGGAAAGGGTAAACCAAATCCTGGAAGATATGCTGAGAGCTTGTGCGATCGATTGTGGCAAGAACTGGGATAAGCACCTCTCCTTGGCAGAGTTTGCTTATAACAATAGTTATCAATCCAGCCTAAAGATGGCACCTTTTGAAGCTCTCTATGGAAGAAGGTGCAGGACACCACTCAATTGGTCTCAGTCTGGTGAAAGAGAAGTTTTTGGACCTGATTTAGTGACTGAAGCCGAAAGGAAGGTCAAGCTAATCAGGAAGAATCTAGAAGCTGCTCAGGCCAGGCAGAAGAGTTATCATGATAGAAGAAGGAAACCTCTCCAGTTCGAGGTGGGAAGTTTTGTATACCTCAAGGTATCACCCACCAAGGGAATGCAGAGGTTTGGGATCAAAGGCAAGCTAGCCCCTCGTTACATTGGACCTTATGAGATCATAGAAGCATGTGGACCCGTGGCATACAAGCTGAAGTTACCTTCAAGGATGTCTGCCATTCACAATGTTTTCCATGTATCTCAGCTGAAGAAGTGTGTTCGATTACCGACTGAAATCTTAGCAGAGCCAGAATTGGAGATAGAGCCAGATCTCTCGTACCAAGAGTACCCCTCCAAGATTCTGGATTGCAAGGAAAGATCAACTCGGGCTAAATCGATCAAGATGTTCAAGGTCCAGTGGAGTAATCACTCAGAGGAGGAAGCTACTTGGGAAACCGAGGAATTCCTGAGATCCAACTTTCCCGATTGCCTACCTAAGGAAGCTGGTACGTAATCACCCCCAACCCCTCCTCCTGCCTTTCGAATCTAATTTCCAAAAATATGATCTTAATTCAGAATGAAGTAACTATAAAGAGAAACTTAAAAGGACTTCCTTCTGAAGTTGCAAAGAAAATGACATTCGAAGAGCAGTTTATCCTAATAATGGCAATCATCACCCTTTTTCCTATCAGTCTCACCCTTCGCTTTACCCCGGGAGGACTCTGGCCCGAATCTCGGGACGAGATTCCTTTAAGGGGGGAAGGCTGTGACACCCCAGTGTCACTCAGGGTTTTTCCTTCAAAAGCTAAACCTAGAACCATTATTTTTTGTGAACCAAAGTAAGCATGAGCATCAAATAACTTAAGTAATGATGAAGTCACCAAGTACATACTTAAAAGTGTCATGATCAAAGCAATTGAGTCCCTTAAAAGATAAGATCATGCAACCCTAGTTTAAAAATCCCAAAATGAGCCCCAAGAGCAAAATTCAGAAAGTAAGAAAAAGGAAGTGAAAAGTTTAAAATTTTGAGTTGAGCCAATTATAAAAATTAAAGTATATTTAATGGGCAGCAAGAAAGATTGAGAAAGCTTAGCCAAAATAGCTCAAATAAAACCCCAAATCAAGCTTTCCATGTGTGGACTTAATAAGAATTCTGAATTTCAGATTTCTGAAAATCAGACCTTGATCCAAAGATCAGAGATGTTCACCTTGATCCTTAACTCGAATCCTAATGGTCCCATTGACAAAAATGTGCCTAACTAACCCCTCTGTCGTGTGCCAGAAGATGGCATTGGGACGCGAGCCCTAGACACGACTAAACCTTGGATTTGCCTCGGATTTGCGCAGGGAGACAGACCAGATTTCCTGGCTCCATATCTCTGCAACCAGTAGGCAAAATCCTATGACCTCCACACAAGAATGGTAGCTTGTAGGGAGGGGAAGAGGTTTTGTGCATTGACCAAGGCGAGAGCAGGCTCGGATGAGCGACTACACGCGCCAGAACTTGGGCAGAACGCGTGCTCCCACGTGTTCGACCCTGGCCGGCGTGCCAGAGCTCGCCCAACCCCCGCGCGCGCGCTCCCCGGCGTTCGGTCAAGTCCGCCGCGCGTCCTCGCCCTCGGCCGTGCCCGCCCGCGCCTATAAAGCCTCCCCAGGCACGCCTCACTTCACCCCGCACTCACCCTCTTCGGCCAGCCGCTTTCCTTAGCTCCGGCGAGCTTGATTTCCGCCCGCCATTGCCGCCCGAGCTTCGGCCACCGTGGCCAGCTCCCTCCAGCCACCCTCAAGTCAAGCCAGTGCTTCGGCCAGCTCCACCAGTAGCCCGTGAAGCTCGCCAAGCCCTCGGACCCAGCCGGACTTCACCGGAGGCCCGAGATCGACTTCGCCGGACTTCGGTCATCCGCCGCCGCGCGTAGACCGAGTTATCCGGTGAGTCTCCGCCCAATTCCTTTCGCTCATGTCTTCTCTGGCATCCCGTGAACCTCTCTGACCCATTCAATTGACCTATCTCGCCGTGGCCAGGCCGGTCTCCTCGCCGCCGACGAGCATCCCCGCCTGCGCGCGTGGACCGACCGACTCCGGCCATCTCCGACGGTGTTTCGCCCACCGTTGTGATCCCCAGGACCTCCCCTTCATCCTCGACCACTTCACCGGAGCAGTCTCGCCGCCGGTAAGCCCCTCCGCCCTTTTCCCCGCCGCGGCTACTGTTTAAGATTAGCTAAGGACCTCGGGTTAGGAGATGAAGAACCCGAGGGGTTTTCTGCAATGTCAGAGACCCTGGTGAATAGTAACCTGAGGACTGATTCGCGAGGAAAAACTTAGAAAACGTCCAAGGACCCCAGTGCAAAGTAGTTTTCATTTAAATCGATTCTGAAATCCTTTTTAATAACCAGAGAACTTGTAAAATTCATAACTTGATGAATTCTTACTCAAAAAATGTCAAACCAATTTTGCTAGCCTCTGTATATTACAATCTATCATTTAAAAATAGTAAACCCTATGCTTTCTGTTCAACCTTTTAGAGTTTAAAATTAAAAACAGAAACCCCCTAAACCTTATTTAATCAAGGAAAATTAGTTTTTCTTCTGTACTAGACTTAAGAAAATTTGTGGGTATTCAGACCTCTTTTAGACACTGTTTAAAAATAGTAGGAACCCCAGCATTAGACATTATGATGTAGTTTCTCATTTGAAGATGTTTTGACCAAAACTTAGAGAAAATCATAAGGGTGTTAGAAACTAATGAACAGTGACTAATATTATTTTTCCTAGTTTATTTATGAAACAAAGAACCTAGGAAAATACAGAGACTATTAGTTTGGATTAGTCTTAAATTAAAGTGATTTGTTTAGCCTAAATAAGACTGAAAATCAATTATTAAGGAGGCAAAACTATAACCAAAATGCTTAACAAAAATCCAGTGAACTTATAACCACCAGAGCCCCACTACAAAAATATGGAGCACCTCAGTCCAACTTTTTAAGTAAGGGAAATAAATACAAAGTGATAATAAGGCATTTTCCAACTAAATCATGAACAACCTCAAATAATGAGATAATGGGCAACCAAAAATTAGCTAAGTCCATGATGAGGTAAACTACCAGAGAAAAATGCAAACCCATGAAAAAGAAGCAAACTCATACCATTTGTTAATAATTCAAGGGAAAGGCCATTTAATTCAAATAAGGCACCCCACCCCCTTCCCTTAAGCAAAAAGATGCCAAACTTCAGAATGATTGCTCTTGCACAAAACAATGACTAAGAAAAATAAGAATTCTGTTGTTTGATATTTTTCAAATATAGTGGTAGTAGAAAGCACCCATTTGGCTAGAAAATTGAGAAAACCATAGAAAAATAATTAAAAGGTATTAATGACTAGAAATTTGTATCAAGTCATGTTATAACACCTAAAAGTCAGCAAAAATAAGTTTTGAAGAATTACCCACTGTTAAATGGTAGTTGTAGTTCAAAGCACCTCTTTTACCCTAGAATTTAACAATTTTGTGCAGAGAAAACTATTCACTTTCTGATCCCCAAATTTTAAGACAGAGAAACACACACCAGTAGCAAGCCACTGTAATTTTTACAGAATTTTTAGAATTTTATAAAAGCAACTTGTAGTTCAAACCTACTCCAAAACATTAAAGAGAATAAAGAAAAAGGAAAGAGGAAATAAACCCCACCTCAATAAGTCTAACTTGAGTACTTATCATTTATCCCTAAGACTTAAAGGAATTCAGTGGAACCCCTAAAAGTAAAACCTACCACTTGCCTTAGCTAAAGTTTAACTTAATCTACCAAGTATACCACCCAAGGGTCTTGCATAAGTAAAGTTGACTTTGTTTAACTCAAGAAAGATTATACACCTTTAAGTTATGATTTCAAAAAAAAAGCACATATCATATCATGCATATATCTTACGCATTGCATTCATTAGATTGTAATCTAGCCGACGGAGAGTACGTGCTCATCCCCGAGCAAGGACCTGTCCAAGAGGAGGACCAGGAGCAGGCTTCAGAGGCTGCCATTGAAGATCTCCCCGCAGCCCCAGCAATCGAAGGCAAGCCCCGGTCTTATGCATAACCATGTTATTATATGCTACTTTACTACACTTAATGCTTGTAGGTTTGTAATGTGCACTTAAGTGTAGGAGTTGCTTGAAACCTCTAGTTGCATGAACTTAGGACTCCTTTTTGAGATGGATACTAGTATGCTAGGTCGAGTAGCTGCTTGCTAATCAGGATCTCGGTAGAAGTCGAGTGATTTTTCTAGCACTCGCGCGAGGTCAGGAATTGATTGTATTCATCTTGATAATGGGATATATGTTGGTCTATGGACTTGGATCCAGGGAGGATGCCTTGTCCATGAGACGGGAAAATGAATTAAGGATTAATGTGTGGATACCTGAGTCAAGCTTTTGAACGTACTAAACACATGCCGGGAAAAATGGTAACCGGTAAACCTAGTACCTGAGTGAAGCCGGGCGCGGACTTTATCCCTCATGCGACCTGAGACTGGTTCTCCCATGCTAGCTATGGTGGGTACAAGTGCGGTCACTGCACGGCGGCAGCCAGGGTCAGTGGAGCATTGTATGCCAAGGCGGTGAGGCCTGGACGCGAACGGGGAATCGATGGGGACGGTTGTCATGTGTGGGGTCGGAGTACCCTGACATGCCGTGTGTTTAGGTTTACCTTGCAAGGTTTAAAACTCGATTCGAATCGTCTGCTTCTCGCAGCTAATGAGACTGCTTGATTCCTTGTACTGCATCGAGTAAGAAGTGAAATGTGGTTATATGAGATAACTTGTTGTTTGAACTAATTGATTGTTACCATGTATGCTTAGAAAGAGCAAACTTAGCTGAATTAATGATACTAGAATGGGAAAAGCTAAAACTTGTTTTTAGACTCGGCTAGTGCTTTTGGCAAACCAAACCCCTCAGCCAAACAGCTGCATGTCTAGAGGTAGAGGAGTAGACTCCTCACACCGGGTAAGTCTAGCTGAGTATTAGTATACTCAGCCTTGCTTGTGGCACCATTTTTGCAGGTACCATGCAGGAGTTGGTTGATGGTGTGACTTGGCCTACCACCCTGCCACCGGGTTGGACGGTCGAGTGGGATGTTGCTCCGGCAGGAGAGGAGCATGAGGAGTAGTGGGCTAGGCCGTGCCCATTTCCTCATTACCGACGACATCGATTATCCGCTGCATCTTACTTAATGAACTTATTTGCTACTCCAGAACTCCGATTTATGTAATAATTCGGTACTTAATTTGAGGTTTCCTGTTTTATTGTATTTCTTCTGTGACTCACCTTCGAGTGGGATTGTGGAATTTGATCCTGGTTAAGTGGCTCTATCAGACTAGATCTGAAGGACTGACGGGTTATTCCGATTTAAGTGTGTCACGGCCCTTGAGGCATGACTTAGGCACTTAAGCTGGAATAATTCGGGTGGTTCTGCCACAGTCCTCTCATGAATAATACCATGTTCCACGCAGAACTCATCGAACACATTAGAGAAATATTCTCCACCTCGGTCGGACCTTAAACGTTTTATTTTCCTCTCAAGTTGGTTCTCAACTTCAGCTTTATAGGCCTTAAAATAATTGAACGCTTCATCTTTTGTTTTTAAGAGATACACATAGCAAAATCTAGTGGAGTCATCTATAAAAGTGAGAAAGTATCTTTTACCACCTTTGGTCAAAATTCCATTCATCTCGCACAGATCAGAATGAACAAGTTCTAGAGGTGCCAAACTCCTCGCCTCAGCAACCTTGTGAGGCTTGCGAGGTTGCTTTGATTCAACACACACATGGCACTTAGACTTTTTGACCAAGTTAAATTTAGGAATTAAATTTATATTTGCTAACCGCATAAGACAGCCAAAGCTTGCATGACAAAAACGTGAATGCCATAAATCTGACTCATCAGAAAAATGAACAGAATTCACCAGTTTATTACACACATCATGCAGTGATAAGCGGAACAATCCTCCGCAGTCATATCCTTTACCAACAAAAGTACCATGTTTCGACACAACACATTTATTTGACTCAAGAACAACTTTGTAGCCATCTCGACATAGCATAGAAGCACTAACGAGATTCTTCTTGATAGAGGGCACATGCTGCACGCTCTTCAATGGCACCGTCTTTTCCGAAGTAAACTTCAGAATGACCGTACCAACACCAAGAACATGAGCACGCGACCCATTTCCCATTAACAAGGCGCCAGACCTCCCGACCTGGTAGGAGGAGAACATAGAGGCATCAGCACACACATGAATATTTGCACCACTGTCCATCCACCACTCAGGTGAATTACAAACTGAGAGAACAAATGGTAAAGAATTACCATACCCAGATGTTCCATCTCCAGTTTCAGTGGTTACAACATTTGCTGATTTCTTGTCCTGTGTGAACTTGCGATCAGGGCACTCTCTAGCCCAATGTTGATCACTGCCACAGACAAAGCAACCTCCCTTTCCCTTGTTGTTGTTGTTCTTCTTTTTAAACTGTGCTGTATGAACAGGTTTATTTGCGTTCTCTGGTTTGTTCTGGTTTTTCTTCTTGTTAAACTTGCGGAAGTTTCTCTTCTGCACCACATTAGCAGTAGAGGTCTCCACACCTTTTCCATTGTCCTTTGATCTAGCTCTTTCCTCAACATCAAGAGTACCAATGAGCTCCTCCACATTGAACTCTTGTCTCTTATGTTTGAGAGAGGTAGCAAAGTCCTTCCAAGAAGGTGGCAACTTGGCGATTATACCGCCAGCCACAAACTTGTCAGGCAAAGGACAAGGAAAAAGTTCGAGTTCCTTAGCTAGTGCCTGAAACTCATGAGCCTGTTCCACTACAGATCGGTTCTCAACCATCTTGTAGTCATACAGCTGCTCCATGAGGTACAGCTCGCTACCAGCGTCAGTAACTCCAAACTTTCCAACAAGAGCATCCCACAGCTCTTTCCCTGTGGGAAGGATGATATAGCTTTTCTGGAATTTTGTATCCAGTGCGCTAATTACTGCTCCTCGAAAGAGGTTGTCTTCAGCCTTAAACTTAGCCTCATCCTCAGGAGGCAAGTTGGCAGGCTTGCCCTCAGCGGCATGAAAACAAGACATTGCAGTTAGCCACAATTCCATCTTAGCTTTCCATATCAAGAAGTTTTTACCATCAAAAGGATCAGGCTTTAGCACAGCAGCAAAACCTCTGACAGAAAAATGCCTAACATTAGGTTTTTGGATTGTTAGAAATATAGGCATTTTCCATATCATTTTAATTCCATAAATTAACATTATGATGATGACATATAAAATATGTTTAATTATAGAAATCACTATCTTAAATATATCCATAACAATATGGATCAAGAGAACATAAAGCATATAAATCATATAAATATAATAAGCATATAAACATGGAACATGTATTATTATGGAACAACTGAAAATAAACAGATAGCAACATAAACAGCATAACTGTAAAATTAAGACAAACAGATTTATCATATTACTAGTATAATCAGGCATCAGACATGTCATGATATAATACGACAAAACAGATTGGATAAATTTATGGCTATAAATAAAACAGCAGGTATGAACATATATAATTTGCAGAATGGAAAATAGTGAGGAGATGAATTGATCATACCCTCCCATGCGCTCCGAGGATCTAGATCCTTGTCCAACTTCACTTGTCATGTCTCCAGGAAGAAGACGATTTGGGCAGTCGCGTAGACGCTCCCCAAAAACCTAATTGCCGATCCCTCGTGCAAGGTCTCGAACGACAAGGGCTCCGGAGGCACCTGCCCTCTCGCTTCTCTGTACCGAGTGACAGGGGTGCTCCTCTATTTAACCTCTCGCAGAGGGAAGTTGAAGGAGAAAGGTCGCCGAGTCACGCCAAGAGTCGGCCAGCACTCGCCGAGTCACGCCATAAGTCGGCCAGCTGAAGGAGAAGGGTCACTCGGCTGGCTGACGAAGAGACAGGGTCACTCGGCTGAAGTACGCGGTTAGTGAGTGCTAAAAATTAACACAACCACACCACGCTCGCCTGCCTCGCCACGCCACGCCCGGCCCGACCGGCGGCGGCGGCGCGCGCGCGCGTGTGGCACGCCCTTGTCCTTTTCTTGACTTCTCAAGTTAAGTGGAATAAATCCCACCATATAAGTCAAGGCAAAAGACCCTTGGACTTTCAATGTGGTACTATTGGTATTCTCCACCATTACACACCATAGAGTTTATTTAATAAATGGGCCAAGCCCATAAAAGATTCAACAATCAGTGCAGACAGACGTACGTGCCAGACAAAATTATATAGGTGCCCGGTGTTCCAGCTGTTTCTTGATAGGCGCTTGCTCGATGTTTAGGCACACCGATGGACACAAAACACAAATGTACGTGCCTTTCGCGCTGCCGTTGGAATGTCACGCTCTTCTCAACCGCGACGCCTACAAGTGATTCTACACAGCCAGTCAGCCACCGTGCATTATTCGAAAACACTTTCAGCAATGATGCATACGTATGCTTGGTACACAAGCCTTGGGAGTTGGAAGAAGCGACCATGCATGCGTGTGTTGGCCTGGACTGCTGGACAGGTCCTTTTCGGTGTTCGGTGCCGTTTGCTGGGGTTTTTCCTCACAGCATTCATTGATGTCCTGCATTGGCATTCGGCAGGCATCGCTCCTTGCATGCACCAGAAGGCTCCTGCGGGTTGTGCTGTGCTTGTGCACGTCGCGCGGACTGTTCCATTCCAGCGAAATCGCAAAGATTTTGCTACAGGGCAGTTGTTGCTCATCCTAACTCCTCCCAAATCCCAACTGCCGCAGGCGCGTTCATGCCTGGCAGTGCCAATGACAGGCATATGCGAAATCTATATAAATGCGCCGAAAAAAAAAACAGTGCTCAATATGCATTTCATGTACACCATGTTTTCGGCTCCTTGTTGTTGCATCGGAGCAACAAAAAAAAATGATACAGATAATAACATGGTGGCATAGATAGATGAACAAACTACCCCTGCGTTCTCCTTCGTGCTGGACCAGCAGTGGCATTACGTGTGTCGGCACTCATCAGCAGAGCATGTATGCGTGTCCGGCTAGTGCCTCTGGAGCCTGATCTGCTCCCTGAATTTGGCGATGAACTCGTCGGCCTTCCTGTCCACTTCCTCCTCCCTGTCCGGCTCCGCCTTCGCCGCCAGCTTCAAAAGCTCTTCATCCACAGACGTGTCGTCGCCGTCGCCGTCGTTACAGTCACTGGCACAAGAGGCCAAGTCCCCAGGGACCGACCTTTCTGACGACACAGCCGCTGTCATCTCATCGGACGACCCGTCCGCGTCCTCGTCCCAGTCGGTGACCTCGCCGTCGTCGCACAACGGCTGCTTGTCGCCGGGCACCGAAGGATGGCACCACTGGACGAAGCCCCTCGAGACGGTGGGCGCACCCGGAGCCGGAGTCGCGGCACTGCACCCACGGGACTTGCTGGCGCTGTGTTGGACAAAGAACGGCCGTTCTTCACACTGTGGCTGCAGTGAGCGCGGAGAAAGGCCCAGTTGGGCGTCGAGAACAGAGGGCGGCGAAGGGACGGCGCGCGCGCCAGCCCAAAACCCGGACAACGACGCACAGCTATCCGTCTCCTCACCGAAACCGTCACTGGCATCGCCGCCGGTTTCGGACTCCTGCGACTGCGACGCAGCCGCGGGCTTCAGCTTCAGCCTCCGCACCGGCAGGGAAAGCGGCCTCTCCCGCGCGCCTTCCAGCCCGTCGTCGTCGTCGCCGCGCGGCACCGAGTGATCTTCGACCACGATGAGGGGGTCGTCGTCGGGGTGGTACCGCGCGTTCCACGCCAGTGGGCTGTCCTTGGCGCTGGCGGCGTTGCCATTGCCACTGCCGTCGGCGTCGTTGTTCCTCTGGCTCTGGGTGAAGACGCCGAAGGAGATGACGGCGCCTAGGAGGAAGAGGTGCGGCACCTCCCACACCGCCTGGGCCAGCGACGGCAGCAGCGCGAGGAGGCCGGCGGCGGCGGCGACAAGCACGGCCACGGGCACGAGGCCTGTAGGAATCGGCCGCGAGACATGGCTCGTTTGCGTGGGAGTTGGGGCTGCGTTGGCCATTGCGCGCGGGGAGTGAGCTAGAGCCCAGGTTTGTGTGCGTGTGCGTGCCGCGTGCACGCTTCCCGTTTTTGGGTTGTGGTTTTAGGATCGCCGTGTTTTGGCTGTAAACCTAGCCACTAACTTAGCCGCCGTTGCCTTTGCTTTGGATTCCTTGCTTTGTGGCGAGGAGATAAGCTGGCGGTGCCCGAGACATGGCTTGGCTGCAAAGCAACGACGGAGCAGGACCGCAGCCCGCGCAGCGAAGACGACGACGACCGTATGGTTTGAAAGACTGCCGGTGCCGGCCGCGACGCCGCTTTGGCATAATCACATTCACACACACGCCACGTTTTGACAGTCCGGACCAAACCAGATGACCAACTGCATGCAGATCTAATCAATGAATTGAAAAACCACAGTATGGTGCCTTTGTTTTTTCGTGTATCCGGATAGTTGCTGTGTCCTGTGTCCATGGCAAAAGGCAATGATCAATGATGCGTACTCGAGAGCAGCGAACAAGAGAAGAAAGAAGAACGAAAGAAAGATGCAGACTTGCGGTGGAACAAAGCGACACAGGAGGCGACGGCGTGAGGCAGGGTCCCGCCCGCCGATTCGTCTAGCAAAAACACTTGACCAAGGCACCGACAATCGCACTCTGATCGTCACGCCGGCCGCTTTGTCGTGCTCCAGCAGACTTCCACGTGGCTGTTGAGTTGGCTTTAGGGGGTGTTTGGTTAGACCGTTAGAGGGACTCCAGAATAGTCTCTAGTTTTTAGTCTCATTTAGTTCCTTTTTTGTCAAACACTAGACTAAAATATAGACTAAAATGATTTAGTCTTTAGTCCTTCACATATGTGCTAAAAGAGACTAAACCATATTAATTCCACATTTACCACTCATTTAGTTTAATTGTATTAAGGCCATATTTGATTTGAGGGATTAAAGATTAGTCCCTCCATTTTAGTCTCATTTAGTTCCTAAATTGCCAAACGGTAGGACTAAAACAGGGACTAAACTGCTTTAGTCCCTAGTCCCTCAAGATGTGGCTAAAAGGGACTAAACCATATTAATTTCACATTTGCCCCTCATTTAATTCAATTGTACTAATAGCAGGAGAATGTTAAAGATCATTTTAGTCTTCTTATGAGTCATTTAGTATATTCTTACTAATTTTAGTCCCTAGAACCAAATATGTTAAGGACTAAACTTTAGTCCTCTGTTGACGCCTTTTCGGAGCGCCAAACACTCAACAAGAACCGTGGCGGTGCCTTCTGCACAGGGGCGGACGGTCCGCGCGCAGGGGCCGGACGGTCCGCGGCCTGGTGCGAGGCGCGGGGATGCTCTCTGCGCAAGGGCGGACTGTCCGCGGCCTGGGGCCGGACGGTCCGCGGCCTGATGCGCGGCTAGGGCTCCTGCCTGACGTCCGAACGGTCCGCGCCCTGGGGCCGGACGGTCCGCGCGTACGCAGGGACGGCGGAAGATCGCCGACGGCGCCTGGATCTCGCTCCCGGGAGGGACCCCGTCGGGGAGTAGAGATCCTAGGTGGTGTCTAGGCTCGGGTAGACCGACCTAGACTCCTCTAATCGACGTAGAGTCGAGGAGAGGCGGAGAATTTGGGGATTGGAAGACTAAACCTAAACTAGACTAGAACTACTCCTAAGATAAAATGCGAAATAGAAGTTGTATTGATTCGATTGTTGATGATTACAAATCGGCCGTAGACCTCTCTATTTATAGAGGAGGGGGGCTGGACCCTTTACACAACTGATTCCGAGCTAATTCCGCGAATCTAGCTAACAACCGTAGCACAAAACTCGGAACCCTAATCTGTTCTGCGCACGCGCGGACCGTCCGGCCCACAGGCGCGGACCGTCCGGCCCACAGGCGCGGACTGTCCGGACCGCGGACCGTCCGGCCTCAGGGCCGGACCGTCCGCCCGCTCTTTCTTGGTTCCAACATATGCCCCCCTGCCTTTTGGTGGAGCTGGGCGAACCAAAAGCAACTAACTCGATGTAATCACATCGGTTCTCTTAGGCATCTTGCCACATACTAGGATGGTACCGTTTGAGGAAACGCCCATTCAAAGCCTTTGGTAAATCCTTGCCTTGTAATGTTTGTAGCAAATAGGCGTTACCAGACATTACCTGTTTTACTTTATAAGGACCCTCTCAGCTTGGCGACCATTTTCCAAACTTACGGTCTTTATTCCTTAAAGGCAAGATGGTCTTCCACACCAGATCCCCTACTTGAAATGACTTTGCTTTGACCTTCTTGTTGTAGGCCCTGGCCACTTTGATCTTGTCTTTTTCTATTGCTCCCAAAGCTATCACCCTCTTGTCGGTCACCTCATCAATATTATCCATCATTGAATTATAATAATCCATGACGGTTAGATCATTTTGTCTGGCGAACCTAACAGCATTCAAACTTATCTCCACAGGCAACACTGCTTCCTGCCCATAGACCAGCTCAAAAGGAGACACTTTAGTAGCACTATGTTTAGATATTCTATGAGCCCATAAAGCTTCAGACAAAATCTTATGCCAATACTTAGGATTATCAGATATCTTCTTTTTTATCAAGTTGATCAATGTCCTATTACTAGACTCGGCCTGCCCATTGGCCTGAGCATAGTATGGAGATGAATTACGCAACTTAATTCTATATAATTCAGCAAATTCACGTACCTCCTTAGACATAAAAGAAGTCCCTTGATCTGTAGTCAAGGTCTGGGGAATGCCGAATCTATGAATAATATGCTCAGTTATGAACTCAATTACCTCCTTGTGTGTCATGTTCTTCAGAGCAACGGCTTCAGTCCATTTGGTAAAGTAGTCAGTGGCAACTAACACGAACCGATGCCCTTTTGATGATGAAGGATGAATTTCTCCAATAAAGTCTAATCCCCATCCTCTGAAAGGCCAAGGTTTGATGATAGGATGCAATTCGGCTGCAGGGACCAACTGTAGGTCGCCGAATTTTTGACATACCTGGCAACCCTTGTAGTACTTGAAACAATCAGCTACCATGTTAGGCCAATAAAAACCAGACCTTCGCAACAGCCATTTCATCTTTGGAGCCGATTGGTGGGTACCACAAATTCCTTCATGTACTTCGGCCATGGCCAATATAGCATCATCTGGGCCCAAGCACTTAAGCAAGACATCATTGACTGTTCGGCGGTAGAGTTCATCACTCATCAAAACATACTTGAAAGCTGTTCGCCGAATGTTTTTATCTGTCCTGTTATTGGGATTTCGTAAATAATTAAGTATAGGTGTCCTCCAATCACTTGCATCGGCTTCATTGTCAGCCGAATCAATTAAGAGGACGTTTCTGGTAACCCCGGACGGTCCGGCGTCGTCACGCGGACGGTCCGCGACCTGGGAATTTGGCTCTGCACTGGTTATCAGATTTTCAGTTTTGTGAAATTTCCCTCTCTTTATCCGATAACCTGATGCATCTTGTGCCAAATCGTTAGCTCTATGATTCTCAACTCTAGAGACATGCCGAATACTGAATTCGTCAAAAGAATGGATTATGTTCCAACATTTTTCAAGATAACTATTTAGAGTACCATCCAAACATTGATATTCCTCTAACACTTGTTGGACAACCAGCTGAGAATCACCAAATACCTTCACATGTTTTACTCCCATACTATTTAAAAGTTCTAAACCGAATAAGAGGGCCTCATATTCAGCTTGATTATTAGTGCAATAAGTTTTCAATCGGCTAGAGAAGTCAAAGGAGACATTACTTGGTGAAACAAGTACAATGCCAATTCCTTGCCCTTCATTGCAAACCGATCCATCAAAATATAAAATCCAAGGAGTAATAGTGAGGTATGACATGTTTAGTTCATGAATATCATTAACCCGATGTTCTACAATAAAATCCGCTACGACTTGGCCTTTCATAGATTTCAATGGTTCATAGGCCAAGTCATATTCTATGAGTGCATAAGCCCACTTACCAATTCTACCACTCATAATTGGGTTATGCAATATGTATTTGATTACATCGGCTTGACCAGAAACAATGCAATGACTAGACAGTAAATAACATCTACATTTGGTGCATGCATAAAACAAGCATAAGCATAACTTTTCAATAAAAGTGTACCTTGTTTCAGCATCCACCAACCTTCGGCTTAGATATGTCACCACATGCTCCTTCCCCTCAGTTTCTTGTGTTAGAACAGCCCCAATAACCTTGTCTTCAGCTGCAATGTATAATCTGAATGGTGCTCCTACTTGTGGTGCTTTTAACACGGGAGCCGAAGACAAGTATTTTTTAATGAGATCAAATGCTTCCTGCTGCTCTGCCCCCCAAGTGAATTCAGCATCACTCTTAAGCCGAAGGATAGGGGTAAAGGCATCAATCTTCCCGGCTAGGTTAGAAATAAACCTTCGTAAATAATTCACCTTGCCGAGAAACCTCTGCACTTCGACCTTACAAGTCGGAGGCCCCACATTCCGAATAGACTTGATTCGGTCAGGGTCTATTTCTATACCATGTTCATGGATGACAAATCCTAAAAACTTACCAGCCGACACCCCAAAAGCACATTTACGTGGGTTCATTTTTAAACCATACCGACACATTTTATCAAAGGCTTTGCGCAAATCAGCTATATGAGAACTAAACTTAGCCGATTTGACTACAATATCATCAATGTAGACTTCCACAGTGTTTCCTAACAACTCATGGAAGATCAGATTCATAGCCCTCTGATAAGTAGCACCAGCATTTTTAAGACCGAATGTCATGACAACCCATTCAAATAAACCAATGAAGCCTGGACATATAAAGGCCGTTTTAGACGCATCTTCTTCGGCCATGAAAATCTGATTATATCCGGCATTACCATCAAGAAAGCTAATAATTCTATTCCCTGATGCATTATTGATTAATGTGTCGGCTATGGGCATGGGATATTCGTCTTTAGGAGTTTGCTTTATTTAAATTACGAAAATCAATGCATACTCTAAGTTTACCTGACTCCTTCTTCTCCACCGGCACAATATTGGAGACCCACTCTGCGTATCTGCAAGGTCTAATAAAATTAGCTTCTAGCAGCCGGTGGATTTCGTCCTTGATTCGTGGGAGAAGATCTGGACGAAACGTTCTGGCTTTCTGCTTGAAAGGTCTGAAACCAGACTTAATGGGCAGCCGATGTTCGACAATCTCTCGGCTTAGTCCAGGCATTTCAGTGTAATTCCAAGCAAAACAATCTGAATACTCCTTCAATAGACCGATCATCTCATCTCTAGGATCGGCCTCCAGGGTCTTATTTACAAAAGTTGGCCTTGGAGTTTTACCATCTCCTATGTCAATCTCCTCCAATGGATCGGCCGATGTAAACCCCTGTCCTAGTTTATCAAGATCTCTGAATTCCTCTATCATGTCCCCCACAGAGGAATTAGATGATCTTTGTGTGATGGCGGGCTTTCCGGTCTCGGGGACCGGATCATCCGTAATACTGTCTTTTCGCTGTGGTAGATGTTCGGTCTTAAAGACCGAACTGTTTTGTGAAAGACCAGACCATCCGGCTTTGAGAGCCGAATTGTCCGTGATCAACGACTCATGAACTTCATATGTATTCATCATTTAAACTTTATTTAGGATTTAGCCGATTCTCCATCGACTCTAGCATTACAGGAATGAAACCTTTCTTATCTATACTTATGAACTGATAATCAGAAAAATCTACTCCTATGAGACATGTAGCAGTCTCATAAGTCCAGAGTACAGGGGCATCGGCCACAGCGATGCAGGCCGATACATCAGCATGTACTTGTTCTACCTCATCGCCTACCCATTGTATTAGCATTTGATGTAATGTAGAAGGTATACATTGATTGGCATGAATCCAATCTCTGCCTAGAATTAAACTGTAATTCCCTTCTACATCAGCGACGAAGAATGCAGCAGCAAGGGTCTTAGTCCCGATGGTTAATTCAACGGACGTGACTCCCCTGGCTTTAATCGAACTATTCCCAACACCACTGAGGGTCATGTTGGTTTTGACAAGTTCGTCATCTTGTTTACCTAATTTTCTGTATAATGAATAAGGCATTAGATTTACAGCCGCCCCTCCATCCACCAACATCTTAGCAATCGGTATTCCATCAATGTGACCGCGCACGAAGAGCGGCTTTAAATGATTTACCGATTCCTTTGGTTTAGTAAAGGCGGCTTCTTTAGGACCAAAATCAAACTGGGCAGCAACAGGTTCATCGTCGCTAATGATAGTACAATCAGAAGAAAATGTAATAATATTTACATCCATACCTGGGCGTTCTGGAGAAGCCTCGTAGTCGACCAGGTCTTCTCCTAGCAGGTCGTCCTCTTCCATTGATGTTGTCGTGTCGTTGGAGGCTTCCTGATGAACGGTGGACAGTCCGCATGCGGGGGCCGGACGGTCCGCGCCTGGTGCAGGTTGTCCAGAGCCTTCCTGGTGAACGGCGGACGGTCCGCACGTAGGGGCCGGACGGTCCGCACCTGGTGCAGGTTGACTTTCTATTTCTGTGGCCGTTTGTTTTTTCTCAACGGCCTTCGGTCTCCATTTCTTTTGTGGTGGCGGGTATAGTGGATGTGTGTCATTAAATGTCTTTTCCGCCTCCTTCTCCTGGCTCTCCTTCGCCCTTAGGCGCTGTAACTTTCTCTTTTGGGATCGTGTCAATCCTGCTGGGCACCATCGAGGCATGGAGTATTTTGGATCGGCTGTTTTGATGGTAGCCGTATCCTTTTCGGTCGTGTTGGCCGATTCGCCGAAAATCATCGGCCCTTTATTGTCTCCCTGTATGACAACATCCGCAGTGCCTATTTTGATGATATCCTTTTTTGCTCTTTGAGTTGCTACAGGCATATGCCCCCCTGCCGGATTGGTCGGCCTAGGAGGCCGAGTAGTCCGGCAACCTTGTTGGGCCTGTGCCTGGTGACCGGATTCAGCAGAGCTCAATCGGTCTTGCACTAGCGGTGCCAACCTATCAAAAACGGATGTTTGGGGTGCCCCCCAGGCGGGGTACTGTGGCATCCCAAATGGATATGGTGGCATGCCCCACATTTGATTTGGGGCATATGGTGGAGGTAAGTATGTGTATGGATATGGCATAGATGGATAAGGAGGTGGAGGGGTCCATGTCGGCATGTTAGGTCTCAATTGTACAATAGGACCTTTCATTTCTTCCGATTGGTGATGTGGTCCAATCGGCCTGACCTGACGTTGCTCATGAATGGGTGAGCGGGGTCGCTTTGGTGGCCGGTCACTGGGGCCGGCCTTCTTTTTCACATATTTAGACAACAATTGATCGAAAGTCGGGCCAGGCTTGATCAGCCGACCAGCTGCTTTAAATGTATTTGTTTTCCATGTACCTATCTCTGGTCGTCGTGGTTTGAAGGTACGTGGTCGCTGCGAGTCCTGAGCATGGCCGGACCGTCCGCCATAGCTCTCCGGACCGTCCGGTGGGGTCCCGGACCGTCCGCGCCTACGTGCCGGACCGTCCGGGATACGCAGCACGGGTTCCTGTATCTGTCTCCCTGTCTGCGCTTGCCCCCCAGTGCTGGAGGTTGTGATGGTCACCTTTAGGGTCTCCCCTCCATCGGGAGTCTTCTCGGCTACCACTTTCCTGCAAGAAACTTTATGATCCTCATCGGCCTTTTTAGAATTGCCGATGATTGCCTCTTTGCCTTTGTCTTTATCGGCTGTGTTTGGCCGAACCAGGACTTTCTTGCCCTCGAAGTCGATCACGTACATTGGAAATGGCTCTGTATCCACCTGCATTTCCTGAAATTTCAATCGTCCCTCATTAATGGCCGATTGAATCTGTCGTCGGAATACATTACAATCATTAGTGGCATGAGAAAATGAGTTATGCCACTTGCAGTATGCACGACGTTTTAGCTCGTCAGCGGATGGAACAGTGTGATTTATTTTAATATTGCCATTTTTGAGTAATTCGTCAAATATTTTATCACATTTACCAACATTAAACGTAAACTTAACCTCCTCTTGCCGTTTCTTTTGAACCGGCTGCAAGGAAGAACAAGCCGAAGATTTGGCCTGTTTTGGCCAAACCATTTCAGCAGCATACACTTCTGTTGATTCGTCATCTGAGCTACTTTGGTCGTATTCTACTATATGTACGTTGTGACGCATTGTCTTAGCAGTTTCTTTGCTCCGGCTTTCGCAAGCCAAAGCCCTCTGGTGTAACTGTGCTAGTGTAAAAAATTGGATGCCTTCTAATCTCTCTTTTAAATAATATCGTAGACCGTTAAAGGCTAATCCTACTAGCTGTTTCTCTGCTAAATGAATTTGAAAGCATCGGTTTCTTGTATCTCGGAATCTCCGGATGTAATCATTAACCGATTCATCTTTTGTCTGTCGCAACGACGCTAAGTCTACCAAATCCAATTCATAGTCACCGGAGAAAAAATGATCATGAAATTTTTGTTCTAAATCCCCCCATGATGAAATGGAATTAGGAGGTAAAGTGGCGTACCATGCAAACGCAGTTCCTGTTAAAGATAATGAAAACAAACGTACGCGAAATGCCTCTGTGTCGGCCAACTCTCCTAATTGTGCTAAAAATTGGCCTATGTGTTCACGTGTGTTCTTTCCTTGATCACCCGAAAATTTTGTGAATTCGGGTATCCTGGTTCCCTGTGGGTATGGGTGGTGATCAAATCGGCTGTCATAAGGTTTCCGATATGATTGCCCCCCAGGGACCATGCTTACTCCGAGCTTATCTCGGAACGCCCCGGCTATTTCTTCCCTTACTATATCAATGGCAGCTGGTGCGAGACCACCGGCTCTCTGGTTAAACATAGGTGGGGTTGGCTGGATATTAGCATGTTGTCTTTCCCCCCATTGGTTTGAATTACGTGGTGCATTTCCATTTACTCTATATGGCTCATACGTCTGATCGTTTCTTTCCGGCCTTCCAGGTAGGGCCGGAAAGCTTTCCTGGGCTTTGGATCCTGAATTAGTGGGCTGGTGCATTGCATAGTGTGATGGGAAGTGTTGCTGGGACGGGCGAGGATTCATGTAATAGTCCTCCTCAAAAGACTTATGCGCGGACTGTCCGGATACGTACCCGGACCGTCCATGGTCATATGCGGACCGTCCGTCATTGTATGCGGACCGTCCGGCTGGGTAGTTTGGGTTCTGTGTCATATGTGGTGGCTCGGGCGCATATCTAGGTAACTCAT
This sequence comes from Zea luxurians, assembly GCA_029449295.1. Classification (NCBI taxonomy): domain Eukaryota; kingdom Viridiplantae; phylum Streptophyta; class Magnoliopsida; order Poales; family Poaceae; genus Zea; species Zea luxurians. The sequence goes on from JAOPSE010000006.1 coordinate 112,290,746, forward strand.
TAAAAATAGGCCCGACTGCTGTTGGCCCGGACGGTCCGCGCTCACGTGCGGACGGTCCGGGCATGTGCAGATCGGCTGGTTTGCTGCCGATTTGCGGTTGCTTAGGGTACGTGTCCATCGGCATCCCATAAAGGGGTTGTGACTGGTCGTGACAACCTGTAGCCGATGTGTTACGCGCGTTATCTCCCAACTCAACCTCGTGCGAAGGAAAATTTGCGGTACTAGATTTATCGAATGCACGTACTAGTCTCTTAAGATCGCTTTGCATACCCCCTATGATGTTCTGCATTTGTTCACGCTGATCTTCTACATAATTTCTAAGAGATTGCAGATCGTTGGTATTACTTACATTGGGGATATCTGGCGTGGGTTGGAGCGAAGCCGGATCCGTTGCCCGATGTCGGACGACTTTGTTGTTCCTGTCCACTTTGAAGTTGGCCAAGAACTTTGCTTTTGCCTCCTGTATCATCCGCTCCTTGTGCTCCTCAAACTGGAGCTGCTCGTCAGCCGGCAAGGTTTCCCAAGTCGGCTCTATGACATTGCTTAGAGAAATATCAGAGCTATCCTTTGAACCGGCCATTGAGGGCCGATCTGATGAGCTTAGATGTGTTGTCCCCAGCGGAGTCGCCAAAAAGTATGTTGACGCCTTTTCGGAGCGCCAAACACTCAACAAGAACCGTGGCGGTGCCTTTTGCACAGGGGCGGACGGTCCGCGCGCAGGGGCCGGGCGGTCCGCGGCCTGGTGCGAGGCGCGGGGATGCTCTCTGCGCAAGGGCAGACTGTCCGCGGCCTGGGGCCGGACGGTCCGCGGCCTGATGCGCGGCTAGGGCTCCTGCCTGACGTCCGAACGGTCCGCGCCCTGGGGCCGGACGGTCCGCGCGTACGCAGGGACGGCGGAAGATCGCCGACGGCGCCTGGATCTCGCTCCCGGGAGGGACCCCGTCGGGGAGTAGAGATCCTAGGTGGTGTCTAGGCTCGAGTAGACCGACCTAGACTCCTCTAATCGACGTAGAGTCGAGGAGAGGCGGAGAATTTGGGGATTGGAAGACTAAACCTAAACTAGACTAGAACTACTCCTAAGATAAAATGCGAAATAGAAGTTGTATTGATTCGATTGTTGATGATTACAAATCGGCCGTAGACCTCTCTATTTATAGAGGAGGGGGGCTGGACCCTTTACACAACTGATTCCGAGCTAATTCCACGAATCTAGCTAACAACCGTAGCACAAAACTCGGAACCCTAATCTGTTCTGCGCACGCGCGGACCGTCCGGCCCACAGGCGCGGACTGTCCGGACCGCGGACCGTCCGGCCTCAGGGCCGGACCGTCCGCCCGCTCTTTCTTGGTTCCAACATCCTCTAACTAAATTTTAGTTGCTAGACTAAAGAAACCAAACAGGGCCTAATAGCAGGATGATGTTAAAGGTCATTTTAGTCTTCTTATGAGTCATTTAGTATATTCTTACTACTTTTAGCCCCTAGAATCAAACATGTTAGGGACTAAATTTTAGTCCCCTAACTAAACTTTAGTCCCTAGACTAAAGAAACCAAACATGGCCTTAGTCCTTCACATATGTGCTAAAAGCGACTAAACCATATTAATTTCACATTTACCCCTCATTTAGTTCAATTGTACTAATAGCAGGAGGATGTTAAAGGCTATTTTAATCTTCTTATGAGTCATTTAGTATATTCTTACTATTTTTAGGCCCTAGAATCAAATATGTTAGGGACTAAACTTTAGTCCCCTAACTAAACTTTAGTCTCTAGACTAAAGAAACCAAACATGGCCTTAATCTAAAACAACTTCTACTATTTATTTTTATAGTGTTTTATGTCTATAAATTGCAGCTATACAGTCTCAGACAGCTGGCTTTAACCCATTCCATTCCACGTAGCGGTGGTAATGATTCTCCGCTTGCAAAGGCGCCATCATTCTTCATCACTCCACATCGTGGGTTTCTAGGTCTCAGAGTCCAGGTAAGTAGCAAGGTGATCCCCGTAAAAGGCCGAAGCTAGTTAGTATTTTTATTGCAGCCAATAAGTTTTTATATTTAAAAATTGTTTATTTGCTTGATTATAATTATTCGGTCGTGATGTTCACAAATACATCTATATCCACGAACTCTACAATGCACATCAACTAAATACTTTGTTTAAAGCTCTCCGTTCCCTTTTATTTCACTCTAAACATGTGGCTGCACAGTTTATCCTGTGCAAGATCATGGTATCCTTCTGTTATGTAGTGAGCTTGATAAAATTATTGTCTACATATCTCATAAAAACTATATATTTTTAGTTCTTTTTTATAAATTTAAATATTTTAAACCTATATCTTAAACATTTTAACGAAAAATCTCGACGAACATGATGGTTCTCTTAACATAGTTGTTAATAAGGTACTATGTTTTAACTCTAAATTTTAGTGAATCTCAACTTTTATATCAATACAAACGTTCTGTTTTCATGTACTTCCAAGATTTCTGATAGTGTACTTATCGAATACAGTATATGTGGTATGGTAACCCGTTTATGTTGCGAAATTTTGTTAATTTTATAGTCTATGTAGTCTCATCACATCCTTTAATTTAAAATTTGGCTATATATGTTAATATTTTATTACATACAAGTATGGCTCATTTGTATTTCTTTCGAAGCCTCATGGTTATACACTAGTGTATGCCGCGGGCAGGGGCGCGCGATATCAAATTTAATTATGGGATCTTAAATCATACATAAATATTATTTATGAGTTGATATGGAGCACACAGTAAATGTTTGTGTAAGTGTAATATGGATAGAAAATAGTTGATAAGTAGAAGCATGTATCCATGAGATTTGCATGTGTACTGATAATGAAATGTAATATGTAAGACCGTAGAAGTGGGCACAAATAAGATTATAGAAAAATATGATAACAAATATTAGTTCAACATGTTCTCGGCAGCATTGTTTTTATCATCATAAGTACGTCCTCGTGGCTAAATAGTGTTGTAATCGTAACAGAAACTTTCTAACATTCTTTCTTCTAGATTACTATTCTTACATTATTTCAGAGCTTTGGTGTTCCTTTCATATTTATTCTATTTGATTCATGGTGCAACATACTGCATATGTGCACTGGTTTGGTTAGTGCAAACTTGACCGCTGGTAATGTTCGACCAAAAGAAAAAAAAACTTCACTGATGATAGAATATTCGAAAGCAAATTTGGGAAAGTTGCATATGTTCAGGACATGTGCACGCACACTGGAAACAATGTGCTTTGGTTATGAAGTTCTTATCCATCATTTTTAGTTCATATGGTTAGTATCTAGTATCTCTGCAAGTACAACAGTTTTAAAGACTGAAGCTATATTCCCCTTCAGATTAATTTTGTGGAATGAATCATGAGTTAGTTATGCAGGGAGTATATTTTGATCAACATGAAAGTTCGATACAATCATTTGGGAGGTTATAACAATATTTCACAGTCGGGCCCTTCGTTGCCGGCCTGTTTAAGTTTTGCAGTGACAAGCCTGTCTATTTGTCATTTTATATGAAATACTTTGTTCAGTTTCAACTTGCTTTTTTGGTTTTTAAATGTGACAGGAAAATGCCTATGGAAACAATCGAATTTCAATGGACGGGTGCTCTTTGAACAAAAAGAATTGGTACTAATTTTGTACTGAGCAACATGTGTATATTGTTGTTGACGCCTTTTTGGAGCGCCAAACACTCAACAAGAACCGTGGCGGTGCCCTCTGCACAGGGGCGGACGGTCCGCGCGCAGGGGCCGGACGGTCCGCGGCCTGGTGCGAGGCGCGGTGGTGCTCTCTGCGCAAGGGCGGACTGTCCGCGGCCTGGGGCCGGACGGTCCGCGGCCTGGTGCGCGGCTAGGGCTCCTGCCTGACGGCCGGACGGTCCGCGCCCTGGGGCCGGACGGTCCGCGCGTACGCAGGGACGGCGGAAGATCGCCGACGGCGCCTGGATCTCGCTCCCGGGAGGGACCCCGTCGGGGAGTAGAGATCCTAGGTTGTGTCTAGGCTCGGGCTGGCCGACCTAGACTCCTCTAATCGACGTAGAGCCGAAGAGAGACGAAGAATTTGGGGATTGGAAGACTAAACCTAAACTAGACTAGAACTACTCCTAGGATAAAATGCGAAATAGAAGTTGTATTGATTCGATTGTTGATTATTAATCGGCCGTATACCTCTCTATTTATAGAGGAGGGGGGCTGGACCCTTTACAAACTAATTTCCGAGCTTATCCCATGATTTTAGCTAACAACCGTAGCACAAAACTCGGAACCCTAATCTGTTCTGCGCCCGCGCGGACCGTCCGGCCCACAGGCGCGGACCGTCCGGACCGCGGACCGTCCGGCCTCAGGGCCGGACCGTCCGCGCGCTCAATTTGGTGCTCAACATATGCCCCCCTGCCTTTTGGTGGAGCTGAGCGAACCAAAAGCAACTAACTCGATGTTATCACATCGGTTTTCTTAGGCATCTTGCCACTTACTAGGATGGTACGCAGTGGCCTTGGTCTCGATGGTTGACTCAACGGACGTGATCCCTTTAGATTTGATTGAACTGTCAGTCCCAACATCGCCGAGCGTCATACTGGTCCTGACCAATTCGTCACATTGCCTTCCTAATTCTCTAAGTGTTCTGGCGTAGCTCCGTAGTCGACCAGGTCTTCTTCTTGCAGGTCGTCTTCCTCCATGGGCGTCGGTACGTCGTCGGAGGTGTCATGGTTTATTGCAGATGAGTCGGCCTCAGGGGTCGGACGGTCCGTGCCCTGTACGGTTGGTCCGGTCTTTATAGTCGGACTGTCTGCTATACCTGCAAAGAGCTGCACAGTTGCTGTTTTATTTTCTGTCTTTATGGCCGTTTGATTTTCCTCAACGGCCTTTGGTCTCCGTCTCTTTTGTGGTGGCGGATATTGCGGATGTGTGTCATTGAATATTTTTTCCGCCTCCTTCTCCTGATTCTCCTTTGCCCTAAGGCGCTGTAATTTTCGCTTTTGCGATCGTGTCAATCCCGATGGGCACCATCGGGGCATGGAGTATTTTGGATCGGCTATTTTATTGACAGTCGTACTTTCTTTTTTGTTTGTGTTGGCCGATTCACCAAAAATCATCGGCCCTTCGTTATTTTGTTGTACGACGACATCTGTCGTTCCTATTTTAATGACATCTTCCTTTTTCGTACTGTTGGAGGTTGTAGCTGTATGCCCCCTTGCCGGATTAGTCAGCCTTTGGGGCCGAGTTGTTCGGCAATCTTGCTGGGCATGTGCTCGTGGACCGGATTGAGGGGCTCTCAATCGGTCTTGTACTGGAGGTGTCAACCTATTGAATACAGATGTTTGGGGTGCCCCCCAAGCGGGGTACTGTGGCATCCCAAATGAGTATGGTGGCATGCCCCACATTTGATTTGGGACATATGGTGGAGGTATGTATGTGTATGGATATGGCATAGGTGGATATGGTGGTGGAGGTGTCCATGCAGGTACGTTAGGTCTTAATTGAACATTATGACCTCCCGTCTTTTCCGATTGGTGTGGTGGTCCAATCGGCCTAACCTGCCGTCGCACCTGGGTGGGTAAGCGAGGTCCCTTTGGTGGCCGGTCGCTGGGGCCAGCCTTCTTTTTCATATATTTAGACAATAATTGATCAAAGGTCGGGCTAGATTTTACCAACCGACCAGTTGCCTTGAACGTGTTAGTTTTCCACGTACCTATTTCTGGTCGTCGTGGTTTGAAGGTACGTGGTCGCCGCGGCTCTTCGACGTTGCCGGACCGTCCGTCGGAACGCTTCGGACCGTCCGGTGATGTTACGGACCGTCCGCGCCTAGACACCGGACCGTCCGCGATGCGTAGTATGGGTTCTCGCGCATATCCCTTTGTCTGTGCTTGCCCCCCAGCGCTGGAGTTTGTGATGGTTACCTTCAGTGTCTCCCCTCCATCAGGAGTCTTCTCGGCCATCACTTTCCTGCAAGAAATTTTGTTGTTTCCATCGGCCTCCCGTGCGTTGCCGATGATGACTTCTTTGTCTTTGCCCTTATCGGCTGTGTTGGGCCGAATTAGGACCTTTTTGCCATTAAAGTCGATCACATTCATTGGGAAGGGCTCCGTGTCCTCCTGAAATTTCAATCGTCCCTCATTAATGGCCGATTGAATTTGTCGTCGGAACACATTACAATCATTAGTGGCATGGGAAAATGAGTTGTGCCACTTGCAGTATGCGCGACGCTTTAGTTCGTCGGCAGGTGGAACGATATAATCAATTTTAATGTTACCATTTTTTAGTAATTCATCGAATATCTTATCACATTTGCCGACATTAAATGTAAACTTAACCTCCTCCTGTCGTTCCTTTTGAATTGACTGCAAGGAGTAGCAAGCCGAAGATTTGGCCTGCTCGGGCCAGACTATTTCGGCAGTGTAAACTTTCTTTGGTTCATCGTCCGAACTACTTTGATTGTGTTCTACTATAGGGACATTATGATGAACCGTTCTGACTAGTTCTTTGCTTCGGCTTTCACAAGCCGAAGCTCTCTGATGTAATTGTGCTAGAGTAAAGAACTGGATGCCTTCTAATCTCTCTTTTAAATAATAGCGCAATCCATCAAAGGCTATTCCCGCCAGTTGTTTATCTGTTAAATGAATTTGAAAGCATCGGTTTCTCGTATCCTGGAATCTCCGGATATAATCACTAACCGATTCATCCCTTTCTTGTCGTAGGGTCACTAAGTCTACTAAATCTAGCTCATAATCACCAGAGAAGAAATGTTCATGAAAATTTTGCTCTAAGTCTCCCCATGACAAAATGGAATTAGGAGGGAGCGTGGCATACCATGTGAATGCAGTCCCTGTTAAGGATAATGAAAATAAACGCACACGGAATGCTTCGGTGTCGGCCAATTCTCCTAATTGTGCTAGGAACTGGCCTATGTGCTCACGCGTGCTCTTTCCTTGGTCACCCGAGAACTTTGCAAACTCGGGTATCCTGGTTCCCTGTGGGTATGGGTGGCGATCAAATCGGCTGTCATAAGGCTTCCGATATGATTGCCCCCCAGGGATCATGCTTACTCCGAGCTTATCTCGGAACGCCCCGGCTATTTCTTCCCTCACTATACCAATTGCAGCTGGTGCAAGACCACCGGCTCTCTGGTCAAACATAGGTGGGGTTGGTTGCATGTTAGTATGTTGTCGTTCCCCCCATTGGTTTGAGCTACGTGGTGCATTTCCATTTGCCCTATATGGCTCATATGTTTGATCGTTTCTTTCCGGCCTTCTAGGTGGGGCCGGAAAGCTTTCCTGGGCTCTGGATCCTGAATTAATGGGCTGGTGCATTGCATAGCGCGATGGGACGTGTCGCTGGGATGGGTGAGGATTCAGGTAACAGTCCTCCTCAAAAAGGTCATGCGCGGACTGTCCGGACATTGGCCCGGACCGTCCGTGATTATATGCGGACCGTCCGTCGTTGTATGCGGACCGTCCGACTTGGTAGTTTAGATTTTGTGCCGTATGTGGTGGCTCGGGCGCATATCTAGGTAACTCATTAAAAATAGGTCCGACTGTTGCTGGCCCGGACGGTCCGCGCTCACGTGCGGACGGTCCGGGCATGTGCAGATCGGCTGATTTGCTGATGATTTGCGTCTGCTCAGGGTACGTGTCCATCGGGATCCCATAAGGGGGTTGTGACTGGTCGTGACAACCTTTAACAGATGTATTACGTGTATTATCTCCTAATTCAACCTCGGGTGAAGGAAAATTTGCTATACTAGATTTATTAAACGCACGTACTAGTCTCCTACAATCGTTTTGCATAACCCCTATGATATTTTGCATCTGTTCGCGCTGTTCATCTACATAATTCTTAAGAGATTGCAGCTCGTTCGTATTACTTACATTGGGGATGTCTGGCGTGGGTTGGAGCGAAGCCGGATCCGTCGCCCGATGTCGAACGACTTTGTTGTTCCTGTCCACTTTGAAGTCGGCCAGGAACCTCGCCTTTGCTTCTTGGATCAGCCGCTCCTGGCGCTCCTCGAACAGGAGCTGTTCTTCAGCCGGCAAATTTTCCCACATCGGTGTGATGATATTGCTGGTGGAAACTTCGGAGCTATCCTTTGAACCGGCCATTGAGGGCCGATTTGATGAGCTTAGATGTGTTTTCCCCAGCGGAGTCGCCAAAAAGTATGTTGACGCCTTTTTGGAGCGCCAAACACTCAACAAGAACCGTGGCGGTGCCCTCTGCACAGGGGCGGACGGTCCGCGCGCAGGGGCCGGACGGTCCGCGGCCTGGTGCGAGGCGCGGTGGTGCTCTCTGCGCAAGGGCGGACTGTCCGCGGCCTGGGGCCGGACGGTCCGCGGCCTGGTGCGCGGCTAGGGCTCCTGCCTGACGGCCGGACGGTCCGCGCCCTGGGGCCGGACGGTCCGCGCGTACGCAGGGACGGCGGAAGATCGCCGACGGCGCCTGGATCTCGCTCCCGGGAGGGACCCCCGTCGGGGAGTAGAGATCCTAGGTTGTGTCTAGGCTCGGGCTGGCCGACCTAGACTCCTCTAATCGACGTAGAGCCGAAGAGAGACGAAGAATTTGGGGATTGGAAGACTAAACCTAAACTAGACTAGAACTACTCCTAGGATAAAATGCGAAATAGAAGTTGTATTGATTCGATTGTTGATTATTAATCGGCCGTATACCTCTCTATTTATAGAGGAGGGGGGCTGGACCCTTTACAAACTAATTTCCGAGCTTATCCCATGATTTTAGCTAACAACCGTAGCACAAAACTCGGAACCCTAATCTGTTCTGCGCCCGCGCGGACCGTCCGGCCCACAGGCGCGGACCGTCCGGACCGCGGACCGTCCGGCCTCAGGGCCGGACCGTCCGCGCGCTCAATTTGGTGCTCAACAATTGTGTTTTTTCTTGGTGCTTTGAGTTCATCGATAGGATAAGCATATGGATTTGTGATTTTTTTTGGGAGGTTGCGATCTTAGAATCATACCTAATAAGTTGATATCGTGTAAACACTACACACCAAATATGCAAGTACATATACTTATTACAGACCTAGCTAAGCATCTGAGAATCATGCATCCTAACTCATAATTTATTGAGTGCGCAATATCTGGAGCAAGCATCAACTTTGTGTAATAATTAGTAAAAGGAAAAAAGAGGGAAAATTGCATGTCAAAAACGTGTATATGCTAGACTTAGACTGTGGTAACATAGTTAATAAACAAGTGTCAACATAATGTTTGATTGTAAGAACATACATAAAAAGGAGACTTGAAACATTAAAATCAGAGACACGTATTGGCCAGCCCACGCACAACGGAAAGAAAATAAAATATTGCTGACAGGATAAGAAAGTCGGGGACATGGAGGACGGGCTGCCTCCACTGTTCTCATCGCCGACATAGTCATCGTCGTCTCTTTGGAGAAACCAGAAAGGTCCTTCGTTGCCTCTCTCGAAGAGTCGGGTCCAGTGGAGAATACGAACGCCAACAGAAGCTGCTACTGGCTCCTTTTCTTTCTCCTGGCCATTGATGGTAGATCGAGTGGCTGGTAACCAAAAAGGCGACGTGGCCCATCTGGTGCACGGCTAGCTCACAGTCTTTACTATGTAAACTAGTAAATTATTATACGCGCCCTGCGCGCGTAGAATACATTTAGTAATATAAGCTATAAGAACATTATAGCTACAACCTACCATTGTTAGTTGGTGCAGAAATTCTGACGATGGTATAGGAGCAACATTGGGCATGCAGATATAGGAATTGTTAGGACCATGCTTCGTCGCCGAAGGTCTTGCAGAAAGAAACAGCTGTGGCTGAAGCTGCTCGTACGTGACGACGAAGGTATCATTCATGAAGCTTCGGGGTTATAACATATCCGAAGATGAAGGGTCGAACCGACTTAAAGATAGAATGACCTTTTAGCCTGTAGGGGTCTGAGTCATTGTTGTAAACTTTTATGAAGGGCATGATTGTAATTCCTCACAGGCTGTGTCCTGTGCCTATAAATAGTGAACAGTATTCCTTTACTGTTCACAGATTCCTGTAATTGCAAGAGCATCACTCGGGAATTATTGCTTGTCAAGGCGAAGGTATAAGCATACCTTGAACATTGTATCCAAACATTTTAGATTCAGATAATAAATATGTGAATGGTGCCATTTATCTCCAAAATATTTATCTTTAATATTCTACATTTCGCATCATTTTATATTATTTTTATTACCTTCGTAATGTTATGTTTGTGACCTTCGTCCGAAGTTCATTAAACCCTCGAGGAGATAATGCTTCAGCGGACGAAGGGTATTTAATATTTAACATCTTTGTGTTGCCTTGTTCTTGATTCCTAGCATTTGAGAATAAGTGCCCAACATTGGCGCCCACCTCCGGTCAACTCACTTCCACCTTTTTTGAGCTAATGGCTTCGTTCAACGATCAAGCTGGAGCTGCTTCGGCTCCGAAGCTGGTACTCCCCATAACAGGCGGTTCATGCTCAGAGCCAGCTAACAAGAAGCAGAAGAAGGAGGCACAAAGAAGGGTACAACATGTCGGGGTGCAAGGACCCTTCATCAAGTCAAGATGGTCTCACATTCCAATTACCTTCTCTCAAGAAGATCTTCAACTCAAGGACTACCCACACAATGATGCTATGGTTATCTCTTGTGTGATCAAAGGATTTCTGGTCCATAATGTTTTGGTTGATACAGGCAGTGCTGCAGATATCATATTTGCTAAGGCTTTTAGACAAATGCAAGAGCCCGAAGACAAGATCCATGATGCTACGCACCCTCTTTGTGGCTTCGGAGGGCGGCAAATTGTAGCACTTGGGAAGATTACCATGTCGGTAACCTTCGGATTTGTTAACAACACAAGGACTGAGCAAATTGTGTTCGACATTGTTGACATGGAGTATCCTTATAATGCTATCATTGGTCGTGGTACTCTCAATGCCTTCGAAGCAATTCTTCATCCAGCTTACCTTTGTATGAAGATACATTCGGACCAAGGGCCCATTGCTATTCATGGAAGTCAGGAAGCTGCCAGAAGGGCCGAAGGAAATTGGACAGATTCAAAAGCAATCCATAACATAGATGGAGTTGAAGCTTGTGAGCAGTACAAGTTCAGAAGGTAAAAAGCTGCTTCGGCTGATCAGCTGAAGCCCATGCTCTTATGTGAGGATGTAGCAGAGCAGAAGGTACTACTGGGATCTCAATTGTCCGAAGAACAGGAGAAAACCTTGATAAGGTTTTTGTTCAACAATAAAGATGTCTTTGCTTGGTCAGCTAATGATCTTTGCGGAGTTAACAGGGATGTTATTGAACACTCCCTTAATGTTGATCCATCATTCAGACCCAGGAAGCAGAGGCTTCGGAAGATGTCTGATGATAAGGCTGAAGGTGCTCGGAATGAAGTAAAAAGACTCCTCGGTGCCGGAGTTATCAGAGAGGTAAAGTACCCAGAATGGCTGGCTAACACTGTCATGGTAAAGAAGGCCAATGGTAAATGGAGGATGTGTATCGACTTTACTGATCTTAATAAGGCTTGTCCGAAGGATGAGTTTCCATTGCCAAGGATAGATTCCTTAGTTGATGCAGCAGCTTCATCAGAGCTCATGAGTCTGTTGGATTGTTATTCAGACTATCATCAGATCTGGATGAAGAAGGAGGATGAGCCGAAGACAAGCTTCATAACCCCTAGTGGAACATATTGTTATCTTCGGATGCCTGAAGGGCTTAAAAATGCTGGAGGAAGCTTCAGCAGAATGACATCGAAGGTTCTCTATTCTCAGATAGGCAGGAATGTGCTAACTTATGTTGATGATATCATTGTGAAAAGCACGAAGCAGGATAATCACATTGCTGATCTGCAAGAGACCTTCGCTAATTTCAGACAGGCTGGTTTAAAGCTGAATCCAGAAAAATGTGTCTTCTGAGTGAAGAAGGGGAAATTTCTTGGTTGTCTAGTTTCAACAAAAGGAATTGAGGCTAATCCAAGCAAAATCGAAGCTATCCTTCGAATGGAACCACCAAGTACAAAGAAGGGGGCTCAAAGATTGACAGGAAGACTGGCATCTCTCAACAGATTCATATCTAGATCAGCAGAGAGAAATTTGCCATTTTTCGAAGTGTTGAAGTCAGCCGAAGTTTTTCAATGGGGACCAGTTCAGCAAAAAGCCTTCGAAGAGCTGAAGCAATATTTAATAGATCTAACAACACTAACTCCACCAACGCCAGGGGCTCCTCTGTTATTATATGTGGCAGCTTCGCACTCAGCGGTAAGTGCAGCACTTGTTCAGGAGAAGCTGGAAGGCCAAGTCAAAAAGCAGGCCCCAATATACTTTGTATCCGAAGTTCTTAGTTTATCAAAGAAAAATTACACAGAATTGGAGAAGGTACTGTATGCTGTTCTGATGGCCTCCAGGAAGCTTCGGCATTATTTTCAAGCATATAATATAATTGTTCCTTCTTCACAACCGTTGAAGGATATTATGAGAAACTGAGAAGCTACTGGAAGGATCGGAAAATGGGCTGCAGAGCTCAATGAATTTTGTATTGATTATGTGCATAGATCTTCGATTCAGTCCCAAGCGTTGGCAGACTTCATTGCTGACTGGACGCCAGGGGCTCAGGAGGAAGAAACGAATAAGGATGCCGAAGCATGGACAGTGTTTTGCGATGGGTCTTGGGGAACCTTCGGAGCAGGAGCGGCTGCTGTGTTGGTTTCACCTTCTAAAGTTAAAACTTGTTATGCGGCAAGACTTGATTTCAGTTGCACAAACAATATTGCTGAGTACGAAGCTCTGCTCTTAGGTCTTCGAAAGTTAAAGGCAATGGGAATCAGAAGGGCCATTCTTAAAACTGATTCCCAAGTTATTTCTGGTCATATTGACAAAAGCTATAAAGCAAGAGATTTGAAACTTGAAAAATATTTAGATACAGTCCGAAGGATTGAGGCTTCCTTTGAAGGATTCTCTGTTAAAAACATTCCTCGTGGAGAAAATGAACATGCTAATCTATTGGCCAAGTCAGTAGCACAGGGGCTGCCTTTACCTTCGGAAGTATTTTTCGAAACAATAAAAGCACCTTCGGTCGAGCTTCTTGAAAGAGCGGTCCTCAACATATCCCCTATCTATAGTGAAGATTGGAGAACTGAAATCATCTCTTTTCTTTAGGGTAATTTTCTTTCAGATGACGAAGCTTATAACAGGAGGATAGAAGCAAGAGCTCGACCATATGTCATTATAGAAGGGGAATTATACAAGCGTGGAATCTGTTCCCCGTTGCTCAAGTGTTTATCCAGAGCCGAAGGCATAGAATTGATGAAAGAAATGCATGCAGGCCTGTGTGGATCTCATATTGGATCTAGGCCTTTGTTGGGAAAAGTTTTTCGACAATGATTTTATTGGCCAAAAGCAGCTTCGGATGCAGCGGAACTAGTGCAAAAGTGCGAAGGTTGTCAGAAATGTGCAAGAGATCAAAAACAACCTTCGTCTTTAACTCAGTTAATACAACCACTTGGTCGTTGCAAAGGTGGGGCCTTGATTTATTAGGACCGCTACCACCAGCACAAGGAAATTTAAGATATGTTGTAGTGGCAGTGGAATATTTTTCTAAGTGGATTGAGGCAAAGCCTTTAGCCACAATAACTTCGGTCACTGTCCAAAAGTTTTTCTGGCAAAATATTGTTTGTCGCTTCGGAGTGCCGAAGGCCATTACTGTGGACAATGGAACGCAGTTTGACTCCGAAGTTTTTAAAGAGTTTTGTGACCAAATTGGCACGAAGATCCATTTCGCGTCAGTTCGACATCCAGAATCAAATGGATTAGTCGAAAGAGCTAATGGGATCATAATGACAGGAATAATGAAGTCAATCTTCAATCAGCCCAGGGAAAGTGGCCAGAAGAATTAATCAAAGTGGTGTGGAGCCATAACACAACAGCGTCAAGATCAACAGGCTTTACGCCATTCAAACTATTGTTTGGTGACGAAGCAATAACCCCGGAAGAAGCCAAAGCAGGGTCAATAAGAACAATAGCTTCGGCAAAAGGCGAAGGTGAAGCTGACTGCTCTGTGGAAAAGGATACTATAGAAGGGATCAGGCTTCAGGCTGTGGAAAACATCAATAAATACCAAGCCGAAACAATAAAATGGCGTGATAGAAAGGTCCGATTGAAGAACATTAAGCCAGGACATTTGGTGCTTCGAAGAGTGGCCAACCCAGACACAGTAGGCAAACTACAGCTGAAGTGGGAAGGCCCTTTTTTGGTAGTATCTTCGTCAAGACCCGGTTCCTACAGATTGAAGGATATGGACGACAACGACATCCCTAGATCGTGGAATGCGGATGAGCTTCGGCGATATTATGTTTAGCTTGATGTAATTTTTTCTATTCTTTTTTTGTGGCACCCTTTTCCTTTCCAAAGGGTGAGAAAGGTTTTTAATGGGGCCACATTATGTAATTTCCCTTATTTCAATTCTATAAGAATGATATCCCCAAAAATGTAAATGTAAATGCAAAGGAAAAAAGAAAAGAATTCAGAGAGAAGCTCAAAAGTCATTCCTAAGGGAATGCAGAGCTTACAGCGAAAAGTCAACGCTGATTCCGCCGAAAGTAGAAGGCGAAGAAGCTCCTAAGGGACGCTTACAGCGAAAAGTCAACGCTGATTCCGCTAAAAGTAAAAGGCGAAGAAGCTCCTAAGGGAGGCTTACAGCGAAAAGTCAACGTTGATACACCGAAAAGTAAACGGTGAAGCCGAAAAGTAAACGACAAAAAGATTTGAATCATTCCCAAGGGGATGAAAGGCTATAATTATGGTGTTTGAATATGTGTTCCGCTATTCATTTGCATGATACATTACATCATGTCATTTGCATTCATAAACATTCATTTAGACATATAGAATCATCATCATACCACGCATAAAAGACAGATGCTTCGGCAATCAGGAAAAGCTTTGTAGAAAAGAGGAAGTTTTCATGCTTCGTTGTGTACGAAAAGAAGGGAAGGTGTTTTTCGCCTTTGGCTCAAAAGGAGAAGTTTCGTCCACAGCAAAGCAGAATGCACATGGATAAATCAGCATGCCCCCCAATAACTTCATCAAGAGCATCAACCTCGCCTTCAATATGTTCCAAGGTGCTGGGCAGATTTTCGGCTGAAGGTGAAAACTTTTCAGAGCTGGCTCCGATAGAGTGAAATACCTCCTTCAGCCGCTGCACGCATCGGCTGCCAAAATTTAAACATTTCTCTTGGAGATCTTTCAATGATTCTTACAAATTTGAATTTTTCTCGAGCGCAGTCTTAAGACTTGCTTCAAGCTTCTCTTTTTCTTGCTCATATTTTTCCGATTTTTTTGAGTAGTTCATTCTTTAAACTGTCATTTTCGGTTTGGACTTCGGACAAGGAGCCTTCCATAGACTGAATAATAAAGTCTTTCTTTTCTAAAGCACCTTCGTGTTCTTTAGCCATAATTTTAAGATCTTGAATGGCGAAGTCTTTCTTCTTCAGAACAGCTTCGTAATTTTCAAATTTTTCTTCTAAATCTTTGATGATAGCCTTGTTCTTCTCCTCTTCAAGATCTTGTTGCATTTTCAGCACTTTACTTAATAATATACTCTGTCAAAACAACTTTCGTCAGAGAAAGACATAAAAATAACAATAATAAAATAATAATAATATTTTTACCTTAAAATTCGCGTAAAGCAGGCTGCCAGCGACATGATGTCGCTGGTATCTGCAGAGGTCTGTTTCTATCTTCGGCAAGCCAATGCTTTTTGAGAGGGTCCTAACAATTTTGGTCTCGGTACGGTTCCGAAGGCACCTTAACTTCCCTTCGTTGACCCCACCAAATAGCATAGCTCCTGATTTATATCCGCAAGATATGGCATGTTTTTTCAATTCTTCGTTTTCGGTGTCTGTTAGCTCTTGTCCAAGCAAATCTTGAAAGTTAAAATCTCTTTCCTCCAAAATTTCACCAATTTGCTCTTTCCCCTTTTCAGTTGTCGTGTTCACCGCAGCCATAACAGCTTCTTCTTCAGCCATTTTCAGAAGTATATTATCAATAACCTCAAGTGTGGTTTCCAGGTTCGACTCTTTGGTGGCCCCGGCTTTGGCCCCGGTAGCTTCGGCTTCGGCCTCGGTAGCTTCGGCTTCGCCGGCTTCAGCTTTAGTGGTTTTCACTCTGGTAGCTTCGGCTGCGGTGTCTTCGGCTTCGGCAGTCTCTGCAAAGGCAATTTTTGACATCGTCGCCGGTGGCGGCGTCTGATGAATCACATCTGTCACTTGAATGATTCTCCATTTTTCGGCTTCGCAGGACTTTCTGCTGCCGAAGGTTTTTTGTCCTTCTGAAAAAAACTTTGTCAGTTCCGGTGCCAGCGGACTTAGCTTGACAGGCAAAGATTCAGTCATTACCTTCAAAATTTCTTCTACTTCGACAGCAGAAGGTGTCACAGACGTTTCCTCATCTTGGATCAATGTCTCTGGTTCTAGAGATGCTGATAGTCGCCTAGAGGGGGGGTGAATAGGGCGAAACTGAAATTTACAAAAATAATCACAACTACAAGCCGGGTTAGCGTTAGTAATAAAGAAACGAGTCCGCGAGAGAGGGCGCAAAACAAATCGCAAGCAAATAAGAGTGTGACACGAGGATTTGTTTTACCGAGGTTCGGTTCTCGCAAACCTACTCCCCGTTGAGGAGGCCACAAAGGCCGGGTCTCTTTCAACCCTTCCCTCTCTCAAACGATCCCACGGATCGAGTGAGCTTTCTCTTCTTCTCAATCAAACGGGAACAAAGCTTCCCCGCAAGGGCCACCACACAATTGGTGCCTCTTGCCTTGGTTACAATTGAGTGATGGTCTCAAGAACAAATGAGAAAGAAAGAAAGCAATCCAAGCGCAAGAGCTCAAAAGAACACGGCAAATCTCTCTCACTAGTCACTAAGGGTTTGAGTGGAATTGGAGAGGATTTGATCTCTTTGTATGTGTCTAGAATTGAATGCCTAGCTCTTGTAGAGGTTGAGAAGTGGAAAACTTGGATAGCAATGAATGTGGGGTGGTTGGGGTATTTATAGCCCCAACCACCAAAAGTGACCGTTGCTGGAACTCCTCTGTTCGATGGCGCACCGGACAGTCCGGTGCACACCGGACAGTCCGGTGCCCCTGCCACGTCACCATTGCCGTTGGATTCTGACCGTTGGAGCTTCTGACTTGTGGGCCCTCCTGGGTGTCCGGTGCACACCGGACATGTACTGTTGGATGTCCGGTGCACCGGTATGGGCGAGCCTGACGTCTGCGCGCGCTGCGCGCGCATTTAATGCACCGCAGGGAGCCGTTGGCGCCGCAGAGAGCCGTTGCTCCGCTGGCACACCGGACAGTCCGGTGCACACCGGACAGTCCGGTGAATTTTAGTGGAGTGGCTTCTGAGCGAACCCGAGGCTGGCGAGTTCCGGAGGCCGCGTTTCCTTGGAGCACCGGACATGTCCGGTGCACACCGGACAGTCCGGTGAATTATAGCGCGCCGGCTTCCGAGAAATCCCGAGGGTGAAGAGTTTTGAAGTCGAAGTCCTCTGGCCGCACCGGACAGTCCGGTGCACACCGGACAGTCCGGTGCCTCCGGCCAGAGGAGCCCTCGGTTGCCTTGCTGCTCCTTTGTTGAATCCAACACTTGGTCTTTTTATTGGCTGATTGTGAACCTTTTGCACCTGTATAACTTATGTACTAGAGTAAACTAGTTAGTCCAATGTTTGTGTTGGGCAATTCAACCACCAAAATTATTTAGGAACTAGGTCTAAGCCTAATTCCCTTTCAATCTCCCCCTTTTTGGTGATTGATGCCAACACAAACCAAAGCAAATATAGAAGTGCATAATTGAACTAGTTTACATAATGTAAGTGCAAAGGTTGCTTGGAATTGAGCCAATATAAACTTATATGATGCGCATGGATGGTTTCTTTGTTTTGACATATTGGACCATATTTGCACCATGAGTTTTGTTTTTGCAAATTCTTTTGTAAATTCTTTTCAAAGTACTTTTGCAAGATAGTCAAAGGTAAATGAAAAAGATTTTGCAAAGCATTTTCAAGATATGGAATTTTCTCCCCCTATTTCCAATGCTTTTCCTTTGACTAAGCAAAACTCCCCCTCAAATAAGGTCTCCTCTTAGTGTTCAAGAGGGTTTTAAGACATCAATTTTGAAAATACTCGTTACTCCCCTCTTAGAACACAAAGAGATACCAATTTTGAAATTTACCAATGAAAATCATTAAATTTAAAAAATTAGGTGGTGGTGCGGTCCTTTTGCTTTGGGCTCACGCTTTCTCCCCCTTTGGCATGAATCGCCAAAAACGGAATCATTAGAGCCCAATGAAGTATTATCTCCCCCTTTGGTCATGAAATGAATGAATGAAGATTATACCAACGTTGGAGAGATGATGCGGAGCGACGGCGAAGGATGAGTAGTAGAACGGAGTGGAAGCCTTTGTCTTCGCCGAAGACTCCAATTCCCTTTCAATACACCTATGACTTGGTTGAAATACACTTGAAAACACATTAGTCATAGCATATATAAAAGAGACATGATCAAAGGTATATCCATGTGCTATGCGTGCAAGACTAGCAAAAGAAATTCCTAGAATCAAGAATATTAAGCTCATGCCTAAGTCGGGTAAAAGATTGTTCATCAAGTGGTTTGGTAAAGATATCGGCTAATTGATCTTTAGTATTAATGTAAGAAATCTCGATATCCCCCTTTTGTTGGTGATCCCGAAAGAAAATGATACCGAATGGCTATGTGCTTAGTGCGGCTGTGCTCGACGGGATTGTCGGCCATTTTGATTGCACTCTCATTGTCACATAGCAAAGGAACTTTGGTTAATTTGTAACCGTAGTCCCGCAGGGTTTGCCTCATCCAAAGTAATTGCGCGCAACAATGGCCTGCGGCAATATACTCGGCTTCAGCGGTAGAAAGAGCGACCGAATTTTGCTTCTTTGAAGCCCATGACACCAAGGATCTTCCCAAGAACTGGCAAGTCCCCGATGTGCTCTTCCTATTAATCCTACACCCCGCCCAATCGGCATCCGAATAACCAATCAAATCAAATGTGGATCCCCGAGGGTACCAAAGCCCAAACTTAGGAGTAAAAGCCAAATATCTCAAGATTCGTTTCACGGCCGTAAGGTGTGATTCCTTAGGGTCGGCTTGGAATCTTGCACACATGCAAACGGAAAGCATAATGTCCGGTCGAGATGCACATAAGTAAAGCAATGAACCAATCATCGACCGGTATACCTTTTGATCCACGGACTTACCTCCCGTGTCGAGGTCGAGATGCCCATTAGTTCCCATGGGTGTCTTGATGGGCTTGGCATCCTTCATTCCAAACTTGCTTAGGATATCTTGAGTATACTTCGTTTGGCTAATGAAGGTGCCCTCATGGAGTTGCTTGACTTGGAATCCTAGAAAATACTTCAACTCCCCCATCATAGACATCTCGAATTTCTGTGTCATGATCCTACTAAATTCTTCACATGTAGATTTGTTAGTAGACCCAAATATAATATCATCAACATAAATTTGGCATACGAACAAATCATTGTCAAGAGTTTTAGTGAACAAAGTAGGATCGGCCTTGCCGACTTTGAAGCCATTTGCAATAAGGAAATCTCTAAGGCATTCATACCATGCTCTTGGGGCTTGCTTAAGCCCATAAAGCGCCTTAGAGAGCCTATAAACATGGTTAGGGTACTCACTGTCTTCAAAGCCGGGAGGTTGCTCAACATAGACCTCCTCCTTGATTGGTCCATTGAGGAAGGCACTCTTCACGTCCATTTGGTAGAGCTTGAAGCCATGGTAAGTAGCATAGGCTAATAATATACGAATTGACTCAAGCCTAGCTACGGGTGCATAGGTTTCCCCAAAATCCAAACCTTCGACTTGTGAATATCCTTTGGCCACGAGTCGAGCTTTGTTCCTAGTCACCACACCATGCTCGTCTTGCTTGTTGCGGAAGACCCACTTGGTTCCTACAACATTTTGATTAGGACGTGGAACTAAGTGCCATACCTCGTTCCTTGTGAAATTGTTGAGCTCCTCTTGCATCGCCATCACCCAATCCGAATCTTGTAGTGCTTCCTCTACCCTGGTTGGCTCAATAGAGGAAACAAACGAGTAATGTTCACAAAAATGAGCAACACGAGATCGAGTAGTTACCCCCTTATGAATATCGCCAAGGATAGTGTCGACGGGGTGATCTCGTTGTATCGCTTGGTGGACTCTTGGATGTGGCGGTCTTGGTTGTTCATCCTCCTTGTCTTCATCATTTGAATCTCCCCCTTGATCGTTGCCATCATTTTGAGGTGGCTCATCTTCTTGATTTTCTTGTTCAACATCTTGAGCCTCATCCTCAACCTGAGTTGGTGGAGATGCTTGCATGGAGGAGGATGGTTGATCTTGTGCATTTGGAGGCCCTTCGGATTCCTTAGGACACACATCCCCGATGGACATGTTCCTTAGCGCTATGCATGGAGCCTGTTCTTCACCTACATCATCAAGATCAACTTGCTCTACTTGAGAGCCGTTAGTCTCATCAAACACAACGTCACAAGAAACTTCAACAAGTCCTGAGGACTTGTTAAAGACTCTATATGCCCTTGTGTTTGAGTCATATCCTAGTAAAAAGCCTTCTACAGTTTTAGGAGCAAATTTTGATTTTCTACCTCTTTTGACAAGAATAAAACATTTGCTACCAAAAACTCTAAAATATGAAATATTGGGCTTTTTACCGGTTAGGAGTTCATAAGATGTCTTCTTGAGGATTCGGTGTAGATATAATCGGTTGATGGCGTAGCAGGCAGTGTTGACCGCTTCGGCCCAAAAACCGATCCGGTGTCTTGTATTCATCAAGCATGGTTCTTGCCATGTCTAATAGAGTTCGATTCTTCCTCTCCACTACACCATTTTGTTGTGGAGTGTAGGGAGAGGAGAACTCATGCTTGATGCCCTCCTCCTCAAGAAAGTCTTCAATTTGGGAATTTTTGAACTCCGTCCCATTGTCGCTTCTAATTTTCTTGATCCTTAAGCCGAACTCATTTTGAGCCCGTCTCAAGAATCCCTTTAAGGTCTCTTGGGTTTGTGATTTTTCCTGCAAAAAGAATACCCAAGTGAAGCGAGAATAATCATCCACAATTACAAGACAATACTTACTACCGCCGATGCTTATGTAAGCGATCGGGCCGAATAGATCCATATGTAGGAGCTCCAGTGGCCTGTCGGTAGTCATGATATTTTTGTGTGGATGATGTATCCCAACTTGCTTCCCAGCTTGGCATGCGCTACAAATCCTGTCTTTCTCAAAATGAACATCGGTCAGTCCCAAAATGTGTTCTCCCTTTAGAAGCTTGTGAAGATTCTTCATTCCAACATGGGCTAGTCGGCGGTGCCAGAGCCAACCCAAGTTAGTCTTAGCAATCAAGCAAGTGTCGAGTTCAGCTTTATTAAAATCTACTAAGTATAGCTGACCCTCTAACACTCCCTTAAAAGCTATTGAATCATCACTTCTTCTAAAGACAGTAACACCTATATCAGTAAAAAGACAGTTGTAGCCCATTGACATAATTGGGATACGGAAAGCAAATTGTAATCTAATGAATCTACAAGAAAAACATTGGAAATAGAATGGTCAGGAGATATAGCAATTTTACCCAAACCTTTGACCAAACCTTGATTTCCATCCCCGAATGTGATAGCTCGTTGGGGATCTTGGTTTTTCTCATATGAGGAGAACATCCTTTTCTCCCCGGTCATGTGGTTTGTGCACCCGCTGTCGAGTATCCAACTTGTGCCCCCGGATGCATAAACCTACAAAACAAGTTTAGTTCTTTGTTTTAGGTACCCAAACGGTTTTTGGGTCCTTTGGCATTAGATACAAGAACTTTGGGTACCCAAACACAAGTCTTGGAACCCTTGTGTTTGCCCCCAACAATTTTGGCAACTACCTTGCCGGACTTGCTAGTCAAAACATAAGATGCATCAAAAGTTTTAAATGAAATGGCATGATCATTTGATGCATTGATAGTTTTCTTTCTAGGCAACTTGGCATGGGTTGGTTGCCTAGATCTAGATGTCTCACCCTTATACATAAAAGCATAATTAGGGCCAGAGTGAGACTTCCTAGAATGAATTTTCTTAATTTTACTCTCAGGATACCCGGCAGGGTACAAAATGTAACCCTCGTTATCCTGAGGCATGGGAGCCTTGCCCTTAACAAAGTTAGACAAGTTCTTAGGAGGGGCATTAATTTTGACATTGTCTCCCCTTTGGAAGCCAATGCCGTCCTTAATGCCCGGGCGTCTCCCATTATAGAGCATGCTTCTAGCAAGTTTAAATTTTTCATTTTCTAAGTCATGCTCTCTAATCTTAGCATTAAGTTGTGCTATGTGATCATTTTGTTTCTTAATTAAAGCTAGGTGATCATGGATAGCATCAACATTAATATCTCTACATCTAGTACAAATGGAAATATGCTCAACATTAGATGTAGAGGGTTTGCAAGATTTTAGTTCAACGACCTTAGCATGCAACAAATCATTTTTAGCTCTAAGGTCGGAAATAGTAGCATTGCAAACATCAAAATCCTTAGCCTTAGCAATTAATTTCTCATCTCATTTCTAAGGCTAGCAATGGAAGCATTCAATTCATCAATCCTAGCAAGCAAATCAACATCATCATTTCTAGGATCAATGCAAACATGAGAATCAACCTTAGCAATTAAATTGGCATTTTCATTTCTAAGGTTGTCTAAAGTCTTATGGCAAATACTTAGCTCACTAGACAATTTTTCACATTTTTCTCTTTCTAGAGCATAAGCATTTTTAACCTTAACATGTTTTTTGTTTTCCTTGATTAGGAAGTCCTCTTGGGAGTCCAAGAGATCATCCTTTTCATGGATGGCACTAATCAATTCATTTAATTTTCTTTTGTTCCATGTTAAGGTTGGCAAAAAGAATACGCAAATTATCCTCTTCATTTTTATCATTATCCTCATCACTAGATGTTTCATATTTAGTGGAGGACTTTGATTTTACCTTCTTTTTGCCGTCCTTGGCCATGAGGCACTTGTGGCCGACGTTGGGGAAGAGGAGGCCCTTGGTGACGGCGATGTTGGCGGCGTCCTCGTCGTCGGAGGAGTCGCTTGAACTTTCGTCGGAGTCCCACTCCCGACAAACATGGGCATCGCCGCCCTTCTTCTTGTAGTACTTCTTCTTCTCCTTCCTCTTGCCCTTCTTGTCGTTGTCCCTGTCACTATCACTTGATAATGGACATTTAGCAATAAAGTGACCGGGCTTACCACATTTGTAGCAAACCTTCTTGGAACGGGATTTGTAATCCTTCCCTTCCGTTGCTTGAGGATTTGCCGAAAACTCTTGATGATTAGGGCCATCTCCTCGTTGTCGAGCTTGGAGGCGTCAATTGGTTGTCTACTTGGTGTAGACTCCTCCTTCTTCTCCTCCATTGCCTTGAAGGCCACGGGTTGCGCCTCGGATGTGGAGGGTTCATCAAGCTCGTTGATCTTCTTGGAGCCCTTAATCATGCATTCAAAACTCACAAAATTCCCGATAACTTCCTCGGGGGTCATTTGTGTATATCTAGGATTGCCACGAATTAATTGAACTTGTGTGGGGTTAAGGAAAATAAGGGCTCTTAGAATAACCTTAACCACTTCGTGGTCATCCCATTTTGCGCTCCCGAGGTTGCGCACTTGGTTCACCAAGGTCTTGAGCCGGTTGTACATGTCTTGTGGCTCCTCCCCTTGGCGAAGACGGAAGCGACCGAGCTCCCCCTCGATCGTTCCCGCTTGGTGATCTTGGTGAGTTCATCACCCTCGTGCGCCGTCTTGAGTAGGTCCCAAATCTCCTGGCGTTCTTCAACCCTTGTACTTTGTTGTATTCCTCCTTGCTTAGAGAGGCAAGAAGGATGGTTGCGGGCTTGGGAGTTGAAGTGCTCGATTTGGGCCACTTCGTCCGTGTCGTAGTCTTCATCCCTACGGATGGTACCTGTACACCATACTCAACAACATCCCATAATCTTTTGTGGAGAGAGGTTAGATGAAATCGCATCAAATTACTCCACATAGCATAATCTTCACCATTAAAAGTTGGTGGTTTGCCTAATGGGACGGAAAGTAAGGTGTATGTTTAGGAATGCGAGGGTAGCGTAGGGGGATCTTACTATACTTCTTACGCTCTTGGCGTTTAGAAGTGACGGATGCCGTGTCGGAGCCGGAGGTGGAGGTCGATGAAGTGTCGGTCTCGTAGAAGACCACCTTCCTCATCCTTTTGTGCTTGTCCCCACTCCGATGCGGCTTGTGAGAAGATTTTTCCTTCTTCTCCTTATGGTGAGAAGAGGAGGATCTTTTCTCCTTCCGCTTGGAGGATTTCTTCTTCTTCTCTCTTCTCTTGGTGCGGGACTCTTCCGATGAAGATGAAGTGCTCCCTTGGCTTGTAGTGGGCTTGTCGTCGCCGGTCTCCATCTCCCTCTTGGTGTGATCTCCCGACATCACTTCGAGCGGTTAGGCTCTAATGAAGCACCGGGCTCTGATACCAATTGATAGTCGCCTAGAGGGGGGGTGAATAGGGCGAAACTGAAATTTACAAAAATAATCACAACTACAAGCCGGGTTAGCGTTAGTAATAAAGAAACGAGTCCGCGAGAGAGGGCGCAAAACAAATCGCAAGCAAATAAGAGTGTGACACGAGGATTTGTTTTACCGAGGTTCGGTTCTCGCAAACCTACTCCCCGTTGAGGAGGCCACAAAGGCCGGGTCTCTTTCAACCCTTCCCTCTCTCAAACGATCCCACGGATCGAGTGAGCTTTCTCTTCTTCTCAATCAAACAGGAACAAAGCTTCCCCGCAAGGGCCACCACACAATTGGTGCCTCTTGCCTTGGTTACAATTGAGTGATGGTCTCAAGAACAAATGAGAAAGAAAGAAAGCAATCCAAGCGCAAGAGCTCAAAAGAACACGGCAAATCTCTCTCACTAGTCACTAAGGGTTTGAGTGGAATTGGAGAGGATTTGATCTCTTTGTATGTGTCTAGAATTGAATGCCTAGCTCTTGTAGAGGTTGAGAAGTGGAAAACTTGGATAGCAATGAATGTGGGGTGGTTGGGGTATTTATAGCCCCAACCACCAAAAGTGACCGTTGCTGGAACTCCTCTGTTCGATGGCGCACCGGACAGTCCGGTGCACACCGGACAGTCCGGTGCCCCTGCCACGTCACCATTGCCGTTGGATTCTGACCGTTGGAGCTTCTGACTTGTGGGCCCTCCTGGGTGTCCGGTGCACACCGGACATGTACTGTTGGATGTCCGGTGCACCGGTATGGGCGAGCCTGACGTCTAGCTGCGCGCTGCGCGCGCATTTAATGCACCGCAGGGAGCCGTTGGCGCCGCAGAGAGCCGTTGCTCCGCTGGCACACCGGACAGTCGGTGCACACCGGACAGTCCGGTGAATTTTAGCGGAGTGGCTTCTGAGCGAACCCGAGGCTGGCGAGTTCCGGATGGCCGCGTTTCCTTGGAGCACCGGACATGTCCGGTGCACACCGGACAGTCCGGTGAATTATAGCGCGCCGGCTTCCGAGAAATCCCGAGGGTGAAGAGTTTGAAGTCGAAGTCCTCTGGCCGCACCGGACAGTCCGGTGCACACCGGACAGTCCGGTGCCTCCGGCCAGAGGAGCCCTCGGTTGCCTTGCTGCTCCTTTGTTGAATCCAACACTTGGTCTTTTTATTGGCTGATTGTGAACCTTTTGCACCTGTATAACTTATGCACTAGAGTAAACTAGTTAGTCCAATGTTTGTGTTGGGCAATTCAACCACCAAAATTATTTAGGAACTAGGTCTAAGCCTAATTCCCTTTCAGATGCAGGCTTCGGAGATGCAGCTTTTCTCTTTCTTGGAACAACTGCTTTCGGTTCAAGCTTTTCTTTCTTTTTTTTGGTTGATCTTCGTCGTCTTTAGTTAAAGTGCTAGCCACTCGTTTTCTTTTCTGCCCTTCGGCACCCTTGTCTAATCACTCGTAGTCAGGGTATTCAAAGCCTATAGCATCAAGCACTCTGTTCAGCCTTCGCTTTGGCCGGGTGCCGAAGGCTGCTGTCATCAATTGATCTTCTTTTTTAGAATAATTCCCAAGAATTCCAGTACTCATTACTTCGATTGTTTCGAGCCACTCTTGGCAGGGTTCTTTAAAATATTTCTTGAACTTGTAGTGGTAGGGCAGGCGGACAAGTTCCCCCTCTTTCTTCTCTTTTTCGAGCTTCGGCATAGCCCATTCTTTCATAGTTGGAAATATTTTGAACGACAGAAATTCCTGCACAAGATCTCTAGTGCCAATGTGCTCAGCAATAGTCCTGAATTCAGCCAACGCGATTTGAGTTGGACCTTCTGGTGACATATTGCAGTGGGGTCTGGTCTCTCCGAAGATCAGCTCAAGCGGGCTCTGAACTAGCTTCTCTTTGTCATCGTCAACTTTGACGTAGAACCATTCTGATTTCCAGCCTGTCGACCACTTGCTTCGGTAGCTGATCACAGGAAATTTTGTAGTCTTCCGATAGGCAAAATTATAACAACCAAAATTTTCATGTAACCCATCTTTTCTAGCCTTAGTTTGATAATGTAGCTCGTGTACCCGGCAGAAAACCTTCGGCAAATGGCTCACCCCTGGCTTCGGAGAGCCCAAATATAAACACTAAGTCTCACAATAGCATTAGGAGTTAGTTGATGAAAATAGATACCAAACTTCTTCAGCACGTCGGCAATCATCCTATTCAAAGGAAATCTCAAACCAGCTTTGAGGAAGCTCTTGAAAATAACTATTTCATCTTTCTGTGGCTTCGGGGTAGTTTCTTCTCCACCGAAGCGAACCACCTTCTTCTCATCTTCGCTAAAGTAGCCCGATTTTACCATCTTCGAGAAATCAGCCTTGGGAGATGGTTGACTTTCCGAAGTCCAGGTGGCTAGGCTTGCTTGGTATTGCGATATTGTGATCATCTTCAGAATCAGTCTCTTCAATATCTGCTTGTTCTGCTTCGGCAGCAGGGGTGTTCTCCGATGTCACCAACCCACTTCGCCTTATTGCTTCCGAAATAGGGACAGTTTCCGCAGCTTCGACTTCATCTCCTTCGCGCTCAGCCCTAGCAGTAGAGCGCAACCCTAGCCATTTGATTTTGAATATCTTAAAAATTGCTCAGAATTAATAACCTTTTTCGTGAAGCTCTTCTTCTGACGAAGCAGATGCTAAACTAGAGCTTCGTTCGAATGCGAAAGTCAAGCTTCGGCTATGGTTAAAAATTTTGGCAGCAAAACAGTGCAATAGCAATGAATGTTGTCGGTAACTTCACACTTACCCGTCTGTTTATATAGTGTTGCAGGAAAGAAGGTGAATCGTCAGGATTTTTACACCAAGCAAACGGTTGCTTGCACCCGCTGAACGGTGGACCGCAAAAACCAGAATAGTGAACTTGCATGGTGGAATCGCTACGCGCTCGAAAACTGTATCGTTTCTCGACAACGAGCTCAGGGAAGGTGTTTTTCGGACCTTCGACTTCCCGAAGCCTGAGAAACTTTTTTCAACGGATCAAGCTCGTTACGAAAAACGATCTAGCACCGCGAAGGGGCTACTGTTGGGACCATGCTTCGTCGCCGATGGTCTTGCAGAAAGAAAAGCTGCGGCTGAAGCTGCTCGTACGTGACGACGAAGGTATCATTCATGAAGCTTCGGGGTTATAACATATCCGAAGATGAAGGGTCGAACCGACTTAAAGATAGAATGACCTTTTAGCCTGTAGGGGTCTGAGTCATTGTTGTAACTTTTATGAAGGCATGATTTGTAATTCCTCACAGGCTGTGTCTGTCGGTGTTTTGGGTCCGACCGCACACCCAGGGTTGCCCCTCAAGGTGTTTTTGGAGTAGGACGGTGTCGATGACTGTAGCAAAATGGTTCGTGCCGATCGCACGAGGAATAGTGGACAGGGTTTTCAGGTTCGGGCCGCTTAGAGATGCGTAACACCCTACGTCCTGGTGAGTATGCTTGGTGAATGTGGTTACAAAAGAGCTCTCTGGATTGAGATTACAGAGAGTTGACGTGGGTGGCTAAGTAAATGGTCGATCGATCTGAAGGGGTGCCCCCTAGGCCTTATATACTCGACCGGGGCAGTACACGTGGATATGATAACAACAAGTAGCTAAAAGGTAGTGAACCTCTTGAGTTTATCCTTACGTAACCCTCGCCGACTTATCCTCGCATGGCTCCGTTGCATGGGGCTTCAGCGCGGGAAAGTCGGGTCTCTGTTGCGATTTACTCGCTCGACGTTGTGGGCCGTCCGGGTTTGCACCAATCTGGTCTCACGTCGCTCTGCTTTGTTGGTTGTTTCTCCCCAGGCCCACGAAAGAATGACCTTACGATTTATTGGGCCCTTGGGCCTTTCGTGAGGTCTTTTACTCCTTTAGTGGACCCGGGGGATATCTATCCCCCACAGTGTCCTGTGCCTATAAATAGTGAACAGTATTCCTTTACTGTTCACGGATTCCTGTAATTGCAAGAGCATCACTTGGGAATTATTGCTTGTCAAGGCGAAGGTATAAACATACCTTGAACATTGTATCCAAACATTTTAGATTCAGATAATAAATATGTGAATGGTGCCATTTATCTCCAAAATATTTAACTTTAATATTCTACATTTCGCATCATTTTATATTATTTTTATTACCTTCGTAATGTTATGTTTGTGACCTTCGTCCGAAGTTCATTAAACCCTCGAGGAGATAATGCTTCAGCGGACGAAGGGTATTTAATATTTAACATCTTTGTGTTGCCTTGTTCTTGATTCCTAGCATTTGAGAACAAGTGCCCAACAGGAATGCTAGGCAATAAACATTGGACTCGGATCTCCATTAACTAACTAACCCTCGGAAGCTTACGATTTGCATAGAGAAACTGCATGAGCTGCACTGGCAGACCCAAGGGTCAAGCTGAGCCTTTTGGCAAAACTAAGATGAGCCAGTGCTCGCTCTTTTCGTATCTAGTAGGGACTACTGATTTTATCAAGTGACCATTGCGTCGAAGCTCAGACAGACGCCCAGGGTCGCCGACTCTAGGTCCGTCCCATTCGGTTGCGCTTTGGTTCCAATTCCAAACCAGGTCGACGCAATCAAGTGCTTGGGGAAGCTGTAGTTTCCATAGGCCCTGAGGCCAATGAGGATTTGGCGGTGATCGCATGACGCTGACGCTACACCCTGGTGGCTCTTATCACAGTAGTTGTTTCCCTAGTGCCGGTGGCCATCCATGGTGCGGCAGATCCCGCTGATCTGCCTGGCTACACAAACCCGCGGTTCTTTGCAAATAGAGCATCAGATTCTAACATTGTGTACTTTTCTAACAAATCGAACATAGTCATGTATCATTTCTTGATAGATAATTTCATCAGCATCTGCGTCCAAGACAACTAATATTTCTTGGCATATTGTAGATTTAACCATAGTACTTAAGTTAACACATAGAAGTAAGGCTTCGCAACAGATTAGTTATACAGAGCTGTACTGATTTATTATAAGGAAAATAACAAGTTAGAATACACGGACAGAGTTGAGTGTTTAGCATGACGAACCTGGTCCTAGCCAAGTTTTTGTCTCATTTGATGGCAAAGGTGCTAACCAAAGTACATTAGATCGTGTAAAGTAAGGAGTGGAAAATAAATTCAATAAAGTACTTTAAAGTACAATACCCAAATACAGCACGAATGGGAAAGGAACCCAAAAGATAAATCTAAAATCAGTATTCCTATGCACTTCGATACATTTTGCTTTAAGTACATCAAATATTTCTAGGGAGCACATGTTGAAGATGATATATTGATGATTTATGGAAACCTAGATATCAAAATCGAATTCACTCCATATGTGGTTAACTCAACTACTAAGAGCTTACAGAAGATCCAAGTTCCATCCCTACCTCCACAAGTAATTTCATCTTCTAGCTTCATTT